>CM031240.1:301622085-302222085 GCA_018340775.1 Taxus wallichiana var. yunnanensis | reverse complement strand
ATTGTTACCTCCAGTAGAGATGTGAATGGAGTAGATGAGGCTTCTTGGATAGAGGAATCCATGGTACTTGGAGGCTAAGAGTTATGAATTTCCTTCTCCTTATCTATTGGGGCTTGAAGCTCCTGCAAGAACCGGCACTTCATTTTCCTCTCTTTCACCGAGAACGATAATGTTTTCTATCCCGAAGGTAATTTTGAATGTTTTGACGAGGGTCTTCCTCAATAGGCTCCTTTTGACTTCCTTCACCTTCTTGATATACCCAAGTGGATGATAAAGGGGTGGAGGATTTAGGTTCTTTACTTGATGAAGGAGGAGGAGTTCATACAGGTACCTCTGAGCTAGGTGTTTATGACTCCTTCCTCGATGTTGAAGTTTCTTTGGAAGAAGACTCTCCCAAATTCTTCCTCAGCTCTCGAACTCTTCGTCACCGGACCTTGGTTCTTACCAGGACAGGGGCTAGAATCTCAGCTAAGTCATCTTTCTCCCTTTTGAACCAGTCTAGATCCTCTAAGGGAGTATGCTTGATCAAAGTATCATATTCATATGACAATAGGTCTGAATTGTCATCTTGGAGCGCTTCAAGAATCTGATATAGGTTGAGTTCCTTTATCAGCTAGAGGGGAATCTGCCATAATGCCTCTGTTTGGCCTCAAATTCATCTATGTAATCAGCCCAGTAGTCTTTAGTGTCTGCCCTGTGATGGTAGTTGATTCTGAGATTCAGCTTAATGAATTTCTTCAAATCAAAATAGGTCCTGGGCCTAAAGAAGTGAACAGTGATACGAGCAAGGGCCCTTTCTATGTTCTGGGCATCTAAAGCTGTTTTACATATATAGTTCCCCAAAGATATGGGGAAATGTAGCCCAGATATTTTCTTATCCCTGCAGGTTCTGTGAAACTTGTCCAATTGTCTGCATACCTCAATCAATGCCATTTTATCATTACAGAACATGGGGAGTTTGAAAGGAGTGTTCTCATAACTGGCTAACCTTATATACAAAAACCTTCTTAATTGAATGAAGTAAGCTCCATACTTTGCTATCAGGTTCATGGCTTCATCAGAAAATCTCTGAAGAATACTCACAATGTATATGGTGAAAGCATCATTCACCCTTCTAAAGTTATGATTGTTGGTTTTGAGGGTGAACCGAGAGGCGTGATAAGCATAGATGGGGTCACCCTTCTTTGCCTCAATGTATGTGAAACCAAACCATTGCCTAGATGTTTTGGGTGCCTTCACGGTGATGTTGATGATCGGGCACATCCAAAAGTGAAACTCACTGGTAGAGGGTAAGCCCATGACACGAGCCAATAGGATGATGAAGTCGAGATAGCTCTTCGATGAAATCAGCCCTAAAAGAGCTTTAGAAAGTTGAGATGACCCTTTCTTAGGGTTCTTCAACCATGAATTTTCTACTCTTGCTTTCTATTTCTCACTTTCTTGATGAAGAGAGCTTGTGATTGAGTTTGAGAGATTACCATAGAGTTTTACATTTTGGGGATCCGTAAGGCAGCGGAAATTCTAGCAACATCAAGCTTGGCTATTAACTTCCCATGCACATTGGTCAATTCACTCATTTGAAGGTTAAAGTGAACTCTGCAGGTGAGCACAGATCGGGCGCTTTGTATCGAGATTAGGAAACCCGTCGTAAACGTAAGGCCACTATCATTTATCATTTGTGCCATGGGAGAGGGGTTTGGGTCTGTCAATTTGCTCCAGAAATCACTGAAATCTAGGTGACAAACTTCACTATCCCTAATATCGGGAACAGAAGATTCGAGCGGTGAAACATACTCCTGACCCTAAAACTTGATCTTCATGTTGATGATCTAGAAAAATAACCTTACAGCTTGAATTTGCAATAAAAATGCAAGGGAAATGGGGACGCGAGCAGACGGTTTTAATTGCAAGGGTATGAGTGAACGGTAGCAAGAAATTAATGTGTAAAATGTGTAGGGGTAGGCCATTAAATAGTCATTTTATGAGAGAGAAGGTTATAAATGTGCATTAAATTCATATGCACCAACTCAAAAGGCAAGCATCGGGAAGAGCGGAAAAAATTAGCCCGGATGGCCTTTGGTACATTTGGGACATGAGGGACACAAAAGCATGACTCGACCGATGCACGCGATGTGTGAAAAGTGGGGACAGAATGCACAAACACTTCGGGACAAGTAAGACCAAATTAGGTGATAGACCCAATGCGGCTAATTAAGGAATAGAGAGCCCGTGTGAACTTAGAACAGTTGGAACAAAAAGTTTCGACATGCCTGCAATTAAACAGATTTTCTTGGAAAGCGGGTGATCGGGGAACAGAGAGCCCGTCAGAACTTGGGACATATGGGACAAAAATGTCTGACAGACCCGCAAATCACTCAAATGACTCAAAAACATGAAATTTTCTTAACTCCTCAACTTTTCTCCTCACTAGAACATCATAAAAGGGTGTTAACTCAAAATTTTCAATTTTCAAACTTTCAAAAGAGGGTAAATTTTGAGATGACAACAGCTGGCTCCTTCTGGGGATGATTTGACACCTTTTAAGAATGGGACAAGGCAAGAACTCTCTGAAAACTAGGGGAAGCAGACCAGTGCCTTATCCATTGGGCCACAGAGTCAAACAAGCAAACCAACACAAAATACAACACCGAAAACAAGAAAAGGAAACACACCCAAAATAAAAAAGGAAACACGCCTATACATAATATACAAAAGACTTCCTACTCACCTAGGACTTAAACAATTTCAGGTACTGCCCACTATAAGGAAGTGGGAGAGAAGAACCATCCATGTAATCAAGGTAGAAATAATTCTCACCAGCAAAGTGCTTGATCTTGAAAGGTCCGAACCAAAGAGAATCAAACTTTCCATGGCTTCCTCGAGGCTCATGTTTTTATCCCACAACAAAACAATGTCTCGACTTTGAAATCCCCGGGTCTGTCCTTCTTATCAAACAAATATTTTACTTTACTGTTGGTGACAGATATTCTATCATAAATTTGCAACATGTCTTCATTCAACTTATAAAGATACATGAACCTTTTATCTAAAGAATCATTGAAGCTAGTGTCTGCAATGGCCTTCATTAAATGCAAGGTTGGTAGCTCCACTTTTACTAGAAATTGAGATTCCACACCATACACTACTTGAAAAGGGCACATCCCAATAGTTGTTTTAGGTGTAATTCTATACGCCCAAAGAGCATCATAAAGTTTCTTGTACCAATTCCTCTGGGATTCATTAACCAATTTTCTTATTATGGCCACCAGATTTTTATTTGTTGATTCATCCTGCCCATTCCCTTGGGGATAATAATATGAAGAGTGAGCTAGGGAGATGCCATATCCATAACAGAAATCCATCATCTCGAGTTGAATAAAAATTTGAAGCATTATCAGTCACAATCTTGTTTGGCACATAAAACCTTACCAAGATGTTTTCTTTGATAAAATTGCATACTACTTCAGAAGTGGTACTCTTTCTTGGAATGGCTTATACCCACTTAGTAAAATAATCTGTGGCAATCAATATGTGAGTATGTTCAAGCACTTGAAGATGGATTAAGTGTTCCAATAAAATATAAACCCCATTGTTGAAAAGTCTCTTCAATCACAACTGGTTTAAGTGGCAAGGCAGCCAACTTGGGTCTGCCCACGAAGGTCTGACAAGCTTCACATTTATCAATCCACTTTGATGCATCTTTGAACAAGGTAGGCCAATAGTATCCTACATGAAGAATCTTGTGAGTAGTGACAGTAGATGAGTAATGGCCTCCACATGCCTGATCATGGAAAGCCAAAAGGAGCTTCTTTTGTTGTTCCTTATCCATGCATTTCAAAAATCTTCCATCCATCCCACACTTGAATAATGCATTCTCCCATAATACATATCGGGCTGATCTTAACTTAAGAGCTCTTTTCTCCTTGGTAGTCAAATGAGAGGGACACTCTCCATAGGTGAGAAAATGTGTGATATCAGCATACCATTCATTAATTGAGCTGAGAAATAGAACAGTAGGAATATCAACTTCATCCTTAGGTAACTCATGGCCAACTCCTTCAGCGATGAGTTCACATAAGCCTTTTCCGTGGAATAGTTTGGTTGGTCTGATGTCCATATGATATTCTCGAACCTTTTCACCCAGTTCCCTCTCTTGGATCCAAACTCTTGCTGCATGAGAATAGATTTGATCATTGTGTCAACCACAAATCTTGTGGAGTGAGAGTTAAGAATATAAAAATGAAACTGCTTGATAGCTTTAACCACTACAAAAGCATTTTTCTCCATCATTGTGTATTTCAACTCATGATTTTTAAGAATGTAGCTCATGAATGCAATTGGGAGTTCATGATCATTGGAATCTTTCTAAGACAAAACAAGAACTGTGGTGTTATACGTAGCATAGCAATTGATAATAAAATCTTTTCTAAAATCTGGACATGCTAAGATAGGAGTTCTAGCAATAGCCTTTTTAATACCCTCAAAGGCTTCTTTTCCTTTAGAAGACTAGACAAAGCGTTTGTTTTCCATTTATCATCTGTGAGATATTCAAAGTTAGTTCTACAAAATTAGGGATGAATCTTCTCAGAAAGTTTATCTTACCGAAGAAAGAATGCACTCCCTTCTTGCTGGTTGGAAGAGGAATCTGTTGAATGGCTTGAACTTGTTCAGGATCAATTTTATGCCATATTTAGAGAAAACATGCCCTAACAATTTTCCCTCTGTGACACAAAAGATAGATTTCTTAGGATTCAAAGAGATCCCATGTTCTCTACACTTTAAGAGAACTATTTCTAGATGCTGAAAATGATCTGCTCTAGTTTTGGAAAACACAGTTAGGTCATCTAGATATACAAAAATACATTTCCCTTTCAAATTTCCAAAATCCAAATCCATAGCCCTTTGGAAAGTGGCACGGGAATTGATAAGGCCAAAAGGCATCCTTTTGTAGGAAAAATTACCCCAAGGAGTGGTGAAAGCCGTCTTGTCTTTGATCCGTGGTATTGACCTCCACTTGATTATACCCGAGAAGTTATCAAGCATGGACAACATTTCAGATCCCGTAACAGCTTGTAAGACCTGATCCATCATGGGCAGAGGATAGTTGTCCTTCAAAGAAGCCTGATTCAGATTTTTAAAGTCAACACAGATATGAATCTCACCATTTTTCTTCCTGACAGGCACAATGTTGGCAATCCATGTCAAATGGTGGATGGGAAAAATAATTTTGGCTTTCAACAACTTTTTTATTTCCTAAAAAATAATATCAGCAATGTTGGGGTTATATTACCTTTGCTTTTGTTTGAAATGTTTAATCCCATATTTGAGAGGAATGAAGTGCTACATCTCCTTTGGTTAGAAAGATTTCAGGGCCTCATATGAATATGCTAGAACATCCTTATACTTCCTTAAAATTTTGATCACCCTCTTCTTCTCTTCTAGTGTACAACATTTTCCAATTTTCACAAACTTGGGGTCAACAGAACTCCTAATATTAGTTTTTTCATACTCAGCAGATTGTTGTGACCCAGTAGAAGCTTTAGACTTAACAAACCTATCGTGTTTATCAAACAATTCTTCTAAACTCACCATCCCTTTTGGAATTTTGATACCTTTGAGTTTGATAAACCCATATTTATCTATTTCCTCTTTGACATCCTCTTCGTGGGGAGGCACACTCTCACGGGGCAAGTTGTCACTTCCTTGAAGTACAATTGTTCAAAGTTATCCGTGAGCTCAAGAAAGAGATAAAATTCTGATCATCATTGAAAAATTTTCAGTTGCCTATATTATCGTGCACACTGGGCCTATGGATCATCTCGATGGTAAACCTATCTTGAGAGAAGTTAGGATGAGATATCAACAACGATCCTAAGAAAGCTAGTGAATCAGCCACGGTGTTCTTTTCCCTAGGCACTTCTTTAATGGAGAAGGTGTTAAGAAATTAAATGGAATCCCAAACTGGATTCTGTAATGCTTCAACCTTCTATTATTTACTGGAAAAGGTCTCTGACTTGTTTAACAACTAGTTCCACATCTCTGCGAGCTAGAAGATTCTTCACACCTTTTTCTTTAGCTATGTTAAGTCCAAGAATGAGGGCCTCATACTCTGTTGTATTATTGGTGTTCTCAAATTGTAGTTTGAATGAGAAAGGATGAACCTTTCCCTCAGGGGATATCAACACTATGTCGGCTCCAGAACCAGCCGAGGAACAACTTCCATCAAATTCTAACATCCAAACACCATTAGGATCCTCAAGTACTTTTTTGGGAAGTTGGATTTCTTAGGAGACATAATCATATAGTTACCATGCCCCATATCCTCATAAAGTATTTGTGCTTTGGGATCATCTATTTTTGTACAATATACTCAAATTTCTTCTCGGGAAACAACTTCTTCATTTTTCCATTGACTGGTATGAGGGCATGTGACCAATCCATTTGAATTTCTCCTCCCACATCCTTGCATAAGTTCCTACTTAACAACATACCATATGAAGGGAGAATATCTACTACTAGGATACTAGCAAAAGCTACTTGTGCATATTTAATCCTTCCAACAAGGGGCACCGCCTTACTCTCCATGGAATGGCAAGACCCATAAGTGTATGTGATATTTAGGCCCAATGCATGAGCTACTTTTGTAGGCATTACATTATCCGATGCTCCTGAATCTATGACACAGTTGCTGATTTTATGGCCTGATATAAGAAGGGTCACATAGAATGGTTTGATATTCTCATTAGATGAGGTGATTGCAGCTACCAGATTTGGTTGAGGTGCGAGAGGATGGAGTAGGTAAAAGGCCTTTAGAAGTAATTTTGGAGTGAGAATTGACAAAGCAAACCATTTTAGCAAAATCTCTAGGATGGGTTTGGTAATACTCGGCTCACGAAATTTGAACCTTTATCTTTTAAGGTGATCAATGATATCGAAAGATCCAGAGGTGGATGGACTATCATCACTAGAAATCTTAGGTTTATCAAGTTTAGGTGTTGTGGAAGAAGAAACTTTTGTAGCAAAGTTAGGAGAAGCAGAATTGGTATAACTCACCTTCTACGTGGACGTAGTAGGGATAGGAGATCCTCTCTTTGCAACAATAGGGATAGTCATGGGATGTTCCTTAGATCTTTTAGCGAGGCTAAATCACTTTCTCCCTCTTATTTGTCTACTCTCGAGTCATGACAAGTGTATGATTCACTATTCATGTCTGCTACTAATTCATCATAATCATCTTCCTCATTAATACCTTCAGTAGTGAAGAAATTAACTCGATATCCCTTAAGTTCCTCCATCTCTCCATCAACCTCTTCTTCAAGTTCTTCACAATATTCATTAACCTCTTCATCTTCAAGCTCTTCAACCTCATAGGTTACGTTAATAGGGACCTTGATGGGTGGCCCCTCAAGTGCTAGCCTTTCCGAGAAGCGGGAAAAGCGATTCCTAGGGTGAAAATTCCTCCTTGAAAAATCTACATAGGGAGCATCTTTGAGCCAATTGCTTTTGACGGTGATGAGGTCATTTGCAAGCTTTTGTACTAATGGATCAGTATTAGGCCTGGGATTGGAAGAGGAGGAAGAAGAAGACCTAGATTTAGAAGGATCTCTTTTCATCTTCCCAGACATAATCAAATCATCTTCGACACTAACAAAGAAGTGTTTGATCTTCGTCAATGTTGTGAGATTGGCTCTTCTCAATGTGTAGCTAACTTCAGGTAATTGAGAATTCGGGAAGAAATTTTTTGAATTTGATCTATAGGTTGGGTATCTAGTGGGATTTTGGTAATCAACCTATTGAATCTAGCCATAAATTCCCTCACGGGTTCTTGTGATTCCTTCTTTATTTGAGAAATCTAGGCCAACAAAGCATGTACGTCCCTCTGCCGAGGTTTGAAATGGTTCTCAAATATTGTTCTCATCGTGGTCTAAGCGGTAATGGCCCTAGAATGTGATAGAACTAGTCTGCTACATTGTCTTGTAAAGTCTCTACAAAAATCCTCACCAAGACATCTTCATGTTCAACTCTGAGAACTCCACATGTAACTATGAAGGCTACGATATGTTCATCAGGATGTACCTCTATCACCTCTGAACTTGGGAAGTTCTTCTTGTTACCTTTTGGTAACTCATGCAAAGGTTAGGGAAGGGAACGAGGCCCAACATGATGGCCCCAAGGTAATGGTGCTACCATCCTTGGAAAGAAATCTTGGAGGGGAACTAAAACACTAGCAAGGATCAAAGCGCGGAGATTAGGGCTGAGTTTCTCTCGAGAAATACCACCCAAAGGGTTCTACTTCAACAGAGGAGGGGTGCTTATTGAGCGAGCTCTTCTATTTCTTCCTATTGGAGGAAAAGGAAAACCTTGTTGTTCCAAAACTTGAAACTAATAATCCTTAATACCAATGGCCCTCCTTCTGTGAGTAAAGCGTGAAGTAGCCAGATCAAAGGATGATCAAGAAATGTTTATAGAACTAGAATACGTTAAGAAAAATGAATTCCCCAATAGAGTCACCAAAAATTGTTGGTCGTCAAAAAGGACTTCAAAGAGAACAATAGTTAGGGGATAGAAAGTCCCTCCTCTTTAATGGGAGAGGTTCCCTTATTTAAAGACCAAGCTTATTTACATATGTATAGTGCATAGTTTTAATGTGGAACTTGGATATCATGAAAGTGTTTTAAAATAGAACATATCATCAATACAAAATTACATGGGAATGAAGAAGTGGAAATGAGCAGAAAAGCATTCTCAAGAAATATAGATAGCAAAATAATTCCTTATGCATGTTAGAATGAAATTATTTGGAACAAAACCATTTGCATTTGAATCAATAAGACGCTATTGCAATGACACAAAGTTCCAGAAATAACATCTACAAGAATGCAAAGCTTCTTCAAGTAATAAAGACAAATGATTCAAAGGTATTCAATGGATAGTAATGCAAGAACAAGATTAGATAGACATAGAAAGAAAGACCTTTTGTATTGATTTCTTTGTTGATTTTTACACTTTCAAAAATAAACCAAGTTCTAGCCCTTGAAAATTGCGTAGAGATCCCATTATATAACTTTACAAATTAGTTACACTTGGTAACTACTTATTTTAAACAAAATGTTTAGTTAAGGGGATGCGAGACACGTAACCCTAAACAAATTACAATAAGCCCGAATTGAGAAAAATAAGGAAGGGAGAAGCTAGGAGGGAAAATAAAGGCTTATGAATGGGGAGGGCCCACCAACTTGAGGATCCATTGTCTAAAATTTTTCAATGCTTCTGCTATGTCTCTGCCTCGTGGGACCGATGTGTTGGTAGTAGCTTGGGTCCAAGATCCCAGAAATTTCTCCATCTCCTTATCAAACTCGGTGTGTGCATGATATTCTTTATTAGCTTCCTCAATAGCAGACTGAAGGGAGAAAATTTCCTTTATCTTTTCTTTGGTCATTGAGTCCTCCTTGAACAGGTTTTCCTTAACAAATGCCCTGAATTGAGTTTTAATTTCCTAGAGGGAGAAAGGCACACTGAAGTTTCATCATGGAGATGACAGTGAATATCCTTAAAAGTAGATACCACACAAGTTTTGAAAGCTTCTCCTTTCTGCCAACTGCTCCTCAATTCTCCTAAAGCCTCCTCCAGCACTTTTATTTTCCACTCCACATTGAAGACCATGACTTTGAAAAATTATCTACGGTATCATCAAAAACTTTACTTTCCATAAATAAATTTTCATCAGTCTGCCCCATCAAGCGAAGGTCTACTATGTAGCTACTCCAAAGTTTAAGTTCTTTATCCATATTTCCAATTGCGGAGGAGAGATTTTGTTGTAGATTAGTTACCTTCTCATTGATTTTGAAGGCTTCTCCAATGAAATTCAAACCTACAATGATCATGTCATCCACCATGGCTTCCATAGCTCTCCCATAGATGGAATACCTATGTATGTCTTTAATTCTCTAGACTTCATCTTGACTAAGAATCACAGGTGGTGGAAGGCGATCGGTTCGGTAGGATCGAACTTTATCCTTAGACAACAATGACTTGATGAAACTAGAAATCACTTGAGCATACTCTTTCTGATGCTCTATAGTTTTCTTTCCTTTTTCTACTCTCCTAATAACCCTGGTTATTGTTTCCTGAAGGTTATGTATTTCACTTTCAGGGGTAGATTCTCCCATTGAGATCCTAGAAAGTTCTAGATCAGAGGCTAGTAAATCCTGTTCTGCCTTATCAACCTTAGGCTTGGCTACCTCAAGAAATTGTTGGCCTTGGGCATCTGTCACTATCCTTGAAGTTGTTCTAGCTCTCTTTGTAGGAGCAGAAGGAGTAGTGCCCAACAAGGCCGCCACAACATCAAAATTTGGCCCTGTCAATTGAGAAGAAGACTTCCTCTTCCTACTATCAACAAAAGGTTGCACCCATCATGTTGGTCGTCAAATAGGACTTTTAAGAAGAGCAACAGTCAGGGGACAAGAAGTCCCTCCTCTTTAATGGGAGAGGTTCCCTTATTCAGAAACAAACTTATTTACAAATGTACAAGACATGATTTGTTGGTTAAACTTGGATATCACGAAAGTGTTTTCTACGAAGATCATCAATTACAAAAGGACTGAGGAAAAAGAGTATGGGAAAGAGCAGAAAGGCAACATGCAGAATTATAGATATCAGAGTAATTCTTTATGTATGCGAAGTCACAGTAATTTGAAACAAGATCATTTGTATTGGATAAGTAAGATGGAATTCAGAGACACAAAGTTCTGTAAATAACATCTACTAGAACACAAAGTTTCTTAACTTAACACAGATTCATTAATCAAGGACACAAAGTTCCTCCTTGGTTGTACAAGATCACCGTGCTTGCAAAGTTGAAGAGTATGCAATCGGTAAGACTAACGAACTTGAGACAAATGATCTTCACAAAGAAAATAAATGAGAGCTTAGGAATAACAGAGATCAGATAGACAAAGAATGGGAAAGTCCTCCTGTATTGATTTCTTTATAATCTATTTACACTTTCAGAAAATATGCCAAATTCTTCCTTCTTTTCCTTTTTTGAATGGCGTGAAGAAGGCCATTATATAGCTTGCAAATCAGTTACTCTTCGTAACCATTTCTTTAACCAAGAACAGTTAAAGACCGCCTATCGCAGTACCTCAACTCGTTGCAAAGAAAACGGCAAAAGAAATGGAAGAAGAGAAAAGAATGAGGAGAAGAAGACAGGTGGCCAGTCACTGAGAGGGACCCACCGACTTCAGAATCCGCTGCCTGAAATTCTTTTAACGCCTCAGCTATGTCTCAGAAGTCTCATCCTAAAGATGACGGCGTATGTCTTTGAAAACAGAGATGACCAGCGTCTTGAAAACTTCTTCCTTCTGCCAGCTGTCCTTGGAATTTGGTCTTCAGATTGATAGTATCAGAGCCGCAACTTAAATTCATATTTAGTTTGAAAAACAGCATATTCGGGTAGAGCGGGAAAAACTAAGTATGAATGGCACTTGGTTCACTTGGGACATGTGAGACGCGAATGCGCGAAACACGCAGCGGCTCGGCCGATTCGGGCGAAACAGGGAGAGGACGCACAAAAGCATTTTGGGACATTTGGGATGAAAACGCGCGAAGTACGCGGTTCGGGTGTTTCGGCCGAAAATGGAACAGAGCGCACTTTTGAAATTGGGACAGTTGGGACAAAATGGCGCGAAGGACGCGGTTCGGGCGAATCGGCCGAAAATGGAACAACTTGCACTTTTTAACTTTGGGACATTTGGGACAAAAAGTTCCGAAGGACGCGACTCGGGTGTTTCAGCCGATCGGGGAACAGAGAGCAATTTTGAACTCGGGACAGTTGGGATGAAAAGTTCCGAAGTACGCAGGTTCGGGGATTTCGGCCGAAAATGGAACAACTTGCACTTTTTGATTTGGGACACTTGGAACGTGAAAGCGCGAAGTACGCGGTTCGGGTGAATCGGCCGAAAATGGAACAGCTTGCCCGATTAACTTTGGGACATTTGGGACATGAAAGCGCGAAGTACGCGGTTCGGGCGAATCGGCCGAAAAGGGAACAACTTGCACAATTCTATTTGGGACACTTGGGACAAAAAGTTCCGACGGGCCCGAAAATGGAACAACTTCGGGGATTTCGGCCAATCGGGAACGGGGACGCACTTTTGAACTTGGGACAGTTGGGACAAAATTGTCCGACAGCCCGAAAATCACACAAAATGACCCAAAACACAAATTTTCTCAATTTCACGGCCTTTTTCACACCACCAGCTCGACAGAAAAGACACTTAAACTCAAAATTTTGAAATTTTTACTTTTATCAGAGCGGGGAATTTTGAGTGGACAACACCATGCAAAAGTGGAGGAAGAAGGAGGAGGAGCAAGACAACCAAGACTGAGAGAAATCATGGCACTTAGAGTGTTTACCACTGTTTCCTCCAGTAGAGATGTGAATGGAGTAGATGAGGCTTCTTGGACGGAGGAATCCATGGTACTTGGAGGCTGAGTGTTATGAATTTCCTTCTCCTTATCTATTGGGGCTTCTGAAGCTCCTGCAATAACTAGCACTTCATTTCCCTCACTTTCACTGAGAACAATAATGTATTCTAGCCCCGAAGGTAATTTTGAATGTTTTAACGGGGGTCTTCCTCAATAGGCTCCTTTTTACTTCCTTCACCTTCTTCTGATATACCTGAGTGGATGAGGAAGGGGTGGAGGATTCAGGTTCTTTACTTGATGAAGGAGGAGGAGTTCATATAGGTACCTCTCGAGCTAGGTGTATGTGACTCCTTCCTTGGTGTTGAAGTGTCTTTGGAGGAAGACTCTCCTGAATTCTTCCTCAGCTCTTGAACCCTTCTGTCAAACCAGACCTTGGTTCTTACCAGGACAGGGGCTAGAATCTCAGCTAAATCATCTTTCTCCCTTTTGAACTAGTCTAGATCCTCTAAGGGAGTATGCTTGATCAAAGTATCATATTCATATGACAATAGGTCTGCATTGTCATCTTGAAGCCCTTCAGGAATCTGATATAGGTTGAGCTCCTTTATCAGCTGGAGGGAGAATCTACCATAATGCCTCTGTCTTGCCTCAAAGTCATATGTGTAATCAGCCTAGTAGTCTTCAAATTTCGAGTGTCTACCCTATGATGGTAGTTGATTCTAAGATTCAACTCAATGAATTTCTCCAAATCAAAACAGTCCTGGGCCTAAAGAAGTAAACAAAGTGATACGAGCAAGGGCCCTTTCTATGTTGCAGGAATCTAAAGTTGTTTTACATGTATAGTTCTCCAAAGATATGGGGAATTGTAGCCCGAGAGATTTTCTTGTCCCTTCAGTCTGTGTAACTTGTCCAATTGTCTACACACCTCAATTAAGGACATCTTATCGTTCTGAGAACATGGGAGTTGAGAGGAGTGTTCTCGTAACCGGCTAACCTTATATACGAAAACCTTCTGAATTGAATGAAGTAAGCTCCATACTTTTCTATCAGGTTCATGGCTTCATCAGAAAATCTCCTAGCAGTATCACTTTTAAGAAGCCTCACAATGTACATGGTGAAAGCATCATTCACCCTCCTAAAGTTATGATTGCTAGTTTCAAGGGTGAACTAAGGGTAGTAAGCATAGATGGGATCACCCTTCTGACCCTCAATGTATGTGAAACCAAACCATTGTCGGGATGTAGCTAGGGTATACATAAGATAAGAAGTCATGTAGAACTTCTTGGTTTGTCAAATTCATACAAATGATCTCTGCCCAATTGATGTTCTGGGTACCTTCATAGATGATGTTGATGAGCAGGCACATCCAAAAGTGAAACTCACTGGTAGAGGGTAAGCCCATGACATGAGCCAACAGGATGATGAAGTCAGATAGCTCTTCATTGAAATCATCCCTAAACAGAGCTTTGGAAAGCCGAGATGCCCCTTTCTTAGGGTTCTTCAACCACAAATTTGCTACCCTTGCTTTGTATTTCTCACTGTCTTGATCGAAGAGAGCTTGTGCTTGAGTTTGAGAGATTACCACGGAGTTTTCCATTTTGGGGATCCGTAGGGTAGCGGTAATGGCAGCAGCATCAAGTTTGGCGATTAACTCCCCATGCACATTGGTCAATTCACTCGTGTCGGGGTTGAAGTGATCTTCGCAAGTGAACATAGTAATGGCACACTATACCAAGATTAGGAAACCCACCGCAAACGCAAGGCCACTGTCGTTTATCATTTTTGTCATGGGAGAGGGGTTTGGGTCTGTCAATCTGCTCTAGAAATCACCGAAATCTAGGTGACGAACTTCACTATCCCCGATATCGGGAACAAAATATTCGAGTGGTGAAACATGCTCCTGACCTTGAAACTTGATCTTCATGTTGACAATATTTAGAAAAATAACCTTACAGCTTGAATCCGTAATAAAAATGCGGGGAAATGGGGATGTGAGCAGACGGTTTTAATTGCAAGGGTATGAGCGAATGGCAACAAGAAAGCAGTGTGCAAAATGCGTAGGGGGTAGTCCATTAAATAGTCATTTTAGGAGAGAGAAGGTTATTAAATGTGCATTAAATTCATATTCACCAACTCAAAAGGCAAGCATCGGGAAGAGTGGGAAAAATTAGCCCGAATGGCCTTTGGTACATTTGGGACATGAGGGACAAAAAAGCATGACTAGGCTGATGTGGGCGATGTGGGAAAAGCAGTGAGAATGCACAAATGCTTCGAGACAAGTAAGACCAAATTACATGACGGACCCAATGCATCCGATTGGGAACAGAGAGCCGTGTGAACTTAGAAAAATTGGAACAAAAAGTTTTGATGGGCCTGCAATTAAACAGATTTTCAGGGAAGCGGGTAATCAAGGAATAGAGAGCCCGTCGGAACTTGGGACATATGGACAAAAATGTCGGCGATGCACCCGCAAATCACTCAAATGACTCAAAAAACGTGAAATTTTCTTAACTCCTCAACTTTTCTCCTCACTAGAACATCATAAAAAGGTGTTAACTCAAAATTTTCAATTTTCAAACTTTCGAAAGAGGGAAATTTTTGAGAGGAAAACACAGCCAAGAATAAATAAATAATGTCTTATATTCTTCACTATGGATAAAGATGGTAGAGTTAAATAACTTCTATCCTATGGTACATGAAGCGAGATAAGTCATAATTATGTGATGGAATGAAGGAAGAATACAACTCAAAGTTCAAAGCAACTATTCTAGAAATAGAAGAAGTTGCATTACATAATAGAGGAGACACTTGCAAATAAAATTACATGTTCCAAATTAGGACTGAAGAAGAAGAGTCACATTTTAAAGGTTGAAGTTAACTAGAGAGAAGATTACATCAGAAACAGAATGAGAAGGAAATCGAGGAAATTTTGACAAGTCTTCTCCATGCAAAATGGAGATTTACAAATTTCCATCATGTTGTTTTAACTAAACAAATGCTTTAAAAGTTGTATGTAAATCAAATAAGGGATACGGGAAAAGAAAATAATGCCTTAATCGGATAATGCTTATTATTTTTCATTTCCAACAACAAATCAGTTTCAAAGGGAAAAGTGATACATTATGTAGTTTCAACTTTTAGAAAGTACATCTATTATAGCTGAAACAGAAATAAAAGAAAGAATTCTGGGAAAATTTTGATAGGGCTTCGCCATGTAAAATGGACATTTTAAATTTTCCAGCATACATACTAAAGTTGTAATGAAGATTAAATGCAGTATTTTAAGAAAATAAATGGACTACACTTTCAGTCATCAAATTGAAGAACTTTGGATCTTTCATTCTAGCTTAATAACTAAATAAAATGAAGTTTCAAGATAATACTACAAATTTCAGCCATTTTTAATTACATTTTTCAAATGAAACAAGAATGAGAAACTATTTACAACTTCTAGAAGGCCACATACAAGGTACAAAGATCTCATGGAATCAAGAACAGTCAAAGTATTAATACTATAACTTCTAGAATCAAATGCAAGCCTATCTGTCTATCAAGAAGATGTTAAATCTCATAAGATCCAAGCTACAGTAATCAAGAAAGATAGAAGATGAAATCAATGGAAGAATAGATGTTTGTAACAGAGGAACTACAAGTGCATCCAAAAAAATTCAAATTTACATAATGATTCAAGACCTCAAGCCCAAACTGGGATAGATGGAAGTGTACAGTATGCTACAATATACTTTAGAGCCAATTTTAAATGCAAGATTCATGGTTAAATAGAACCAGAATAACCCACAAGGAGAACCAGTTTCCAAGTTTAAATCAGAACAAAATAAGATACCCATCGAATAAATCTTCAAATCAAAAGTCTATAAAGACAAACTTGATGCCCAAGAGTAAGCTTGAAACCAAATGCACAAAGAGCCACATAGTACAAAGTTTTCAATTACAAGGATAACAGAGCATAATACAAGAACTTCAAGATATTTCCAATTCAGAGCTTCAGATGCTCAAGGTCGACTAAGTGAATAAGCAAATAAACTACATGCTCCAAAGTTAGAGCTCAAAAAGAACCTACTAATGGGACCACATTGAAGTAAATCTCAAGAGCTCATCTTAAACAAAGTACAAGGAGAAAACACAAAGAAACAACTCTCAGTCAAGAGCAGAGTAGTACAACCAAGTACTGAGGCAATCTCAAAATAGAAATTTCATATTAATACAATGTGGAGAGCTATAAAAGATCAAAATATGCAGATATCATAATAGCCTCCAAGGAATGTATCAAGGAAACATGAAGGGAGCACCTATTTCAGCAATTGAAAGTGCACTACTAAAAATAACTCATGCATTATGGTAAAGATGCTACAAAAGTTCAAAATTAAATCTTCACACATACAGATTTTTAGGGATAGCCAAGTACTAAGGCATCATAAAGTGAAAGCCTGAATTTCAAAAGCATAGGTCCATATATATACAGCCACGTTTATCTTATCTGAGTATATTTTCAAATTACAAATTCAGATAGAAAACCTTGAATCAAAATTGCATGCATATCCAAGTTGAAGATAGATTCAAGTTTCATATTATCATCCCCATTACAATTATTTTCGGGTTACATAATAGAAGAAGAAAATACACATCCTAGTTTTCATTGCAAACTCATTAATGGGTATATCAAAATCAAAAAGTTTGGTGTATCACCTCGTTTTAATTTCATTTACGGACATATTTTACCCTTAAACCCCACAAAATTAGTTTAGGATACATCAATAGGAACCGGCCTTGATACTAATGACTCACCTCAAAAAAGTATACCCACAGACCCGAGGTGTTTCCCTTGTATCTACGAAAGAGAGAGATAAAATTTCAAGCCTTAGAACACCTCGCAACCATCTCTCTCATACATGGTGCACTTTGAGAGATACTTGATTTTTGGCACGCCTAGTGGGACAACGAATCAGATCTACATGCAAGTTATATATATTTACAATAGATCTACAACATATTTACAACAAATAAAAGTTACTTTGGGACACCAAGCTGCAACAATTTATTCTAAATATTTAAAGATCTATTTGGCGACTCCGTAGGGCTGATTTCAAACCATTATTTCAGCATTTTCCATGCCTAAATTAACTACAAGATCATCGGTAAGAGGAATTCCTTATGATTTTATTTCTTTACCTTTGAATTCTTCAAGAAGGAGAAGAGTTGGTAATATTTTACCTTATAATAGGCCTGGTTTTGATAACCCTCCTCCTAATATTCCTTCACCATGTATCAATTTCTCTATTCAGATCCCAATATTTCAAATGGCTATTCAACCACCTAGGAATTATGTGACCTTTACTAATGGTAGCCCATTAGTGATACCATTTTATCATTACATCCCTAATGGTGCCATGAAATTTTTTTCCATCATTCACTGGTGAAAATCAGGTTACACCTACAGAGCACATTAAAGATGTTGTAGCCTTATGTGTAGTTCATAATATCACTCAGGAGGATGTAGCTTTCAAACTTTTAGCTGCAACTCTTAAAGGAAAAGCCTTGCGATGGTATAGAAATCTAGAGATTGGATGCATAATAACTTGGGATAATTTAGGTGATAAATTGCTCAAACAATTTCAAGATAATTTAGATCATTTATCTCTCATAGAACAACTTTCTACCATTACAAGAGTTCCCAATGAATTTATGTCTAGTTTTAACATCCATTTTTCTAGAACTTGGGAAAGATTCCAACAAGTGTCAAGCCTCAAGCTGATCATGATTTTATTTATTATCTTATAACATTAAACAATGATATTTTAACTATGATTTAGTCTATGGGAGGAGAGACTCTCCTAGGATCCTATGATATCACCATCTGAGCTAAAAATAGTCTTATTCAAGTCGGAAAATTAGCACTAACGCCTTCAATGGCTTTTTTGGTAAAGATTTAGCACATATTCCTCTTCCTATCAAGAAGGTTATTTATACCTCGGATATCAATCCCCATTGAAATAGAATCATTTTTCGCCAAATCCTATGCTAAATCAAAAGTAGAATCTATCTCTAAAATTGTTGTTTCTTTTAACATTATTGATTTAATGAAAAGAAAAATGTTAACATCTCAATGTGGGATGACTCTAAGTATTCGAGAAGAACTTATCAAGATTTACTTTCTCAAACTATCTAAGATGTAAGTTTCTTCTTACCAACAAAAGAAAAAAGTTAAAGTAGACATGGTCCTTAAAGGCAATGGACTCAAAGCCATCAAAGAAGTTAAATGGATGGTTTAGAAAGTCTTAAATGGCTCATGAAATAAAGAACCCACCTTTTAATCTATCATTCAACTACAATTATTGGAGAACATCTTGTTCATAAACATAGTGGTGGACAAGCTGTAACAAGTAGAGACATTTTTATGCCAAAAGCAAATGGAGAAAAATTGGGGCAGTATGAACCTAGTTAAAAAGCACCCGAGTATGAACTTAGTCAATTAGTTGGTGTCATCAAAATCTAGAGGTAACATTGCATGCTTTCCCAAATTTTCAGAGATAAAATATTACTCTTGTAGACTTACCTCCTTACTTTCTATATGTTTATCAAGAGATTTTCAAAACAAAAATAGGAGGTTATCTCTCTTCATATTGGTCTTTCTTATTTTTCACTACCAGCAAGTATTATGGGACCAAGGTTACTATCAATCAAAAAACCATTGGCTATATTTCACATTGAGCCTTGCTTCTAATGAAGTAGCTAATTATAGCCTTAGATGTCTAATTTTGATAATATAGCTCATGTTTCAGCATTAGATGGTTTTCTACCTGTTTATGGATGAAAAGACACATGAAGAACATCTCATGATCTTTTTAAAGAATTTGTAAGAAAAAGCATAATGTTTTGGTGTGTATTATTCATGAAGAAAACACACCAATTCCCTTTTGTCCAAAATAGAAAAAATGGAAGGGATTTGGAAGCTTCATTTCGATGGAGCTTAAAACAAGAAAGGAAAGGAGCAGGTTTGATGCTCACTTCCCAACAAACGAAAAAGGTATTTCTCATCTTTGAGTCTCCAATTTTAATGCACTTACAATGTAGTTGAATATGAAGCATTAATTCATGGCTTACTTTGGGAAGTAAAGAGAGGTATTATCATCTTACAAATTTTGGTGAACACAGTTGGTTATCAATCAAGTAAGTAAGAAATTTCAATGTTTGTAAGAATCCATTAATGAAGTCTTACAACATAAATTTTCAGACTTAATGGAATATTTTAAAGCTATTAACAGAGTGTCCATTCCTAGAATGGAGGAAAATAAGCATCCGAGATAGACTTGCCAACAATTGGTGCTAGTTTTGAAGTCTTTGGAACAGATTGAAAATAAAAATTCAGCCTCATATAAAGCTAATTCAATTAGGCCTTACAATACTGATACGGTGAAAATGACTTGAATTGGATGGAGGTAAAAGAGGTTTTTGAAAATGATGATCAAATCTTGTAGGTTTTGCAGCAAGAAGCTGAATTTTCTATAGTAAATCAAGATAAATTACAACACTTATATGGTGACCAGATTGTTCAATTAAAGAAAAATAAATTACCCTCGAGGTCTGGTCACATTAGAAGACATCTTCAACACTAACGATCAGTTAAGGAAGGTCAAGACTAAGATGTCAACAAATGCTGATAATTATGAGGAGATTTTAGTTGATGAAGGTAAAAATTTGTTTCTTGGAAAGGTATGTTCTTTAGCTGAAAAACATTCTTTTATTAATCTTTGCAAGGAATTTAAAGATGTTTTCACTTGGAAATACCAAGACCTAAAAGGGTTTGATCCCAGTTTTAGCACAACATACTATTGAATTGCAAGCCAAATTCCAAGCCAGTTAGGCAAAAATAGAGGCCTGTAAATCCCAAAATAGAGCCTCTAATGAGGAAAGAGTTATCTAAGTTGATTGAATCAGGTATTATCTTTCCAGTTAAGCATTCAAGTTGGGTAGCCAATCTTGTTCCTGTTAGGAAAAAAATGGAGAAATCAGATTATGTGTGGATTTTAGAGATCTTAATAAAGCTTCATTAAAAGATCACTACCCACTTCCAAATATGGATCAAATTTTGAGAACAGTTTCTAGTTCAGATAGACTATCTCTTCTAGATGGCTATAGTGGATATAATCAGATTTTAGTCCGAGAAGAGGATAGGTACAAAACAACTTTCACCACTAAGTGGGGTACTTATGCTTACAAAAGAATGCCTTTTGGCCTTTCAAATGTTGGTGCAACATTTCAACGTGCAATGGACATGGATTTTCGCATCTTGTTAAATAAATGCATCCTTGTTTATTTAGATGATGTTACTGTATTCTCAAAAAATTATGAAGAACATCTAATACACCTAAGGAAGACTTTTTAGTTATGTAGACAATTTGGGATATCTTTGAATCCGCTAAAGTCTATCTTTTCAAGTACATCAAGGTAAATTACTTGGTCATATTGTTTCTAAGCAAGGTTTAGCAATTGATCCTTTCATAATCAAAGCCATATCACAACTATCATTGCCTCATCATAAGAAGGCATTACAGAGTTTTCTTGGAAAAATCAACTTTGTTAGAAGATTTGTTCCATATTTTGTAGCATTGGTGAAACCATTGACAACTATGTTAAAGAAAGAGAAAACTTTCTCTTGGACCAAGTGAAGGGAGAGAAGGGTTTGAATCAATCAAAGGCAGCCATCTCTCAAGCTCCTACTCTTGCAAATCCAAATTTTGATAAATATTTTACAATGTATGCACTTACAGGAGCTGAAACAATCTCAACCATATTAACTCAAGTTAATGATGAAAATGTTGAGCAACCAATTGCTTTCTTTGGATAAAGCTTGCATGATTACGAAACAAGGTACACATTTCTTGAAAAACAAGTACTTTCAGTAGTCAGAGGGCTAAAGAATTTTAAGTACATGCTTTCAAACAATAAAATTCATGTTCTTGTTTCTCATCCAAGTGTGAAAGATTTCTTGTTAAATAAATAATTGAATGAGAAAAGAGTAGGTTGGATAATGAAGTCATGGAATATGATGTTGATATTCATGTTGCGAAGATAGTTGAGGAAAAGGCTTGTGTGAACATCTAATTGCTGATATGGAAAAAAACAACAGACTATAAAACTTAAAGATTCAAAATAGCATGCTGAAATTACGTATCCAATCAGACATTATGGTTCACCAGAAAATCAGCAACTGAACTTGCTCAAGAAGTATAGGAATCAAGATGGATGACTGATTTAGTTAACTATCTACAACATGACATCTATCCAAAAGGTATGGACAAGAATAAATGAAGGTATTTCAGATTACAAGTTGTACCCTATGTTTTCATTGATGGTGTATTATTCAAAAGGGATATAAATGGAATCTTGTTGTGATGTGTTGACTATGATAAAATTCAGCAATTATTATCAGAATTCCATGAAGGACCTGCAGGAGGTCATTTCTCAGCACGTACCACAACCTTAAAAATTATGAAAGTTGGTTACTATTGGCCCAATATATTTAAGGACTGTTTCAAATGGATTAGGAAGTGTAAGAAATGTGCTTTCTTTGTTGGAAAAGAATGTTTGGCTTTCTTCCTTTACAACCTATTTTAGTTGATCAACCTTTTATGTAGTGGGGCCTTGATTTTATTGGCATGATAAACCCACCTTTGTCACAAGGACACAAGTGGATTTTGACTACTACATATTACTTTACACATTGGACTAAAGCAATAGCCTTGAAAGATGCTAATGAAACTTGATACTATCCTTTTATGAAGGTATAGTTTACAGATTTGGTGTTCCAACAACTATCATATCAGATAATGCTTTAGCATTTCTTGGTGCAAAGGTAATGATTGGGTTGTTAATCATGGAATTTATCTAAGTTCTTCATCTAATTATTACCCACAAGGTAATGGGTTAGCTGAAAGTACTAACAAGAATATTTTAAGGATCATCAGAAGAACACTCAAAGATAACCAAGAGAGCTTGGCATCTAATGTTGAATTCAACACTTTGGGCTGATAGAGTGACTCCTAAAAGATCAGTTGGCAATTCACCATACAAGCTTGTTTATGGAAGAGAAGCAAGAATGCCTATTTTAGTTGAGTTACCCACATTAGATTTGTTGCATCAAATGGAGCTTCTTGAAAATGAACCATTGCAGGTTCATTTTATGCAAAATTAATGGAATTACAAGAGCTAAGAGATCAAGCTCATTTAAACATGGAAAAGAATCAAAAATAGATGAAGAAGACTTTTGATAAGAAAGCCAAATTCAAAATCTTCAATGAAGGAGATATTGTGTTAAAGTGGGATGTTGATCGTGCAAAGCCAGGAAGACACATGAAGTTTGATACAATCTAGAGTGGTCCTTACATGATTTCATCTTGCAAAGAACACAAATTTTTCAACTCTTAAGGTTGAATGGAGAGGAACTTCCCATTCCTATGAATGGTATGTTTCTCAAACATTGTTATTGAAAATCCTACAAAGTGTCTGTTTAGAGTAGGATTTCCCTTCAATAAGTGTAGTTCCTGCACATTGTAATGTTTTTTCAATTCAATAAGTGCATTTGTGTATGTGATTTGGTTTACAAATCCTTTCCCAATTTTAGTTCATTTTGGAAGGGTTGGACCTTCAGAAGGAAGATTTTGGTTACATGCTTTAGACTCCATGCCCAATGGACAAGAGCAAGGCACTAGTTTACAAGCTAGCAGTAGCTTTCCCATAGGATCACCAGAAATGTTGAAATTTTTACACTTGTGCAAAAATGGGCAACTGAAACTTTCATTATGATGGATAACATTGGTGAAGTATACCTAAGCTAGGGAGTTTCTTTCAAAAATATTATTATTGTTGAATTAATTAATGATTACATGAAATCTAGCTATGTGTGTTGTTGCAAAACATAACAGATCACATAGCCTACAATTTCATGCTATCTCAAAGCAAAAGAACACAAGCCCCAAAGGATAGTTGTGTTGCCTTGATGAAGACACCAAATTGTAGAATAGATGAAGTGTTAGGTTTTGAAGCAGCAATCATGACTGCAGATTACAGAAATCAGAGTTCATTACTGGATGTTATAGGTATTCTTTAATGATCTTTCCTTCATGATTAAGACATTCAATTATATTATTGGGTTGTTTAGTTCATCATACAATCCATATTAGAAAGAAGAAATGTAGAAAGAAATACACAACTCAATTTCACAATTCAATGTTTTATTCATAAGGAATTTCAAATGTTCCCACACAAGCCATGGGATGTAACTAGAAAGTAAAGTACAACTACTGAAATAAGAGGTACACATGCATGAAAGAGAAAATAAAGGAGTATGAGTGAACCCATCATTTCCTTGAGGTTTTTCCTTGGTTGATGCATCCTCATCTTCATCTTTGTTCCCTCTTCATCTTCATTTATTGAAAAGCACTATACAAAAAAAAGAAAAAGAAAATCATCATTATGAGCTCAGGGTTAATCCATATTCCTATACTATCCTAATTCATGCACATGGATCTCTTAATAACAAGAGATATAGATTACTTGAAGATCAAACAATATACATGATTTACTCACTCATAAAGAAAAGAAAGAGAAGAAAAAAAAAACATGGACATAAGAGAGGCCAAAAAGCCTAAATATTTTCTAACTATTTTCTCAAGTGTGTAGGTACAGGTTGCAGCCAAGAAGAAATAAATCATATCTTACAGTCCTCACTATGGATAAAGATTATAGAGTTCAATAACTTCTATCCTATGGTACATG
Organism: Taxus wallichiana var. yunnanensis; assembly: GCA_018340775.1. Lineage (NCBI taxonomy): Eukaryota > Viridiplantae > Streptophyta > Pinopsida > Cupressales > Taxaceae > Taxus > Taxus wallichiana. The sequence continues at coordinate 302,197,860 of CM031240.1, read as the reverse complement.
AAGCAGATGAGTCATAAGTACATGATGGAATGAAGGAAGAATGCAACTCAAAGTTCAACAACTATTCTAGAAATAGAAGAAGTTGCATTACAGAATAGAGGAGAGACTTGCAGATAAAAGTACATGTTCCAGATTACAACTGAAGAAGAAGAGTCAGAATTTAAAGGCTGAAGTTAACTAGAGAGAGAAGATTACACTAGAAACAGAATGAGAAAGAATATGAGAATTTTGATAGGGCTTCGCCATGTAAAAATGGACATTTACAACTTTCCATCATGTTGTTTTAACTAAATACATGCTTTAAAATTTGTATGTAAATCAAATAAGTGATAAAAAAAAGAAAAGCATGCCTTAATCAAGATAACAATTATCATTTTTAGTTTCCAACAACAAATCAGTTTCAAAAGGAAAAGTGATACATTCTATAGTTTCAACTTTTAGAAAGTACATCTATTACAAGCTGAAACAAAAATAAAAGAAAGAATTTGGGAAATTTTGATAGGGCTTCACCATGTAAAATGGACATTTTAAATTTTCTAGCATACATATTAAAGTTGTAATAAAAAGGAAATGCAATATTTAAACAGAAAAGAAATGGACTACACTTTTAGTCATCAAATTGAAGTACTTTGGAGCATTCATTATAGCTTAACAATTGAATAAAATGAAGTTTCAAGATAATCTACAAAGGTTCAGCCATTTTAATTGTAGTTTTTAGAATGAAGCAAATATGAGAGCATAAAAATACTACAATATCAATGAAGTACATCCATTCAAGAAAAGTAGTACTCATCTATAACAAGGTCAAAAATAGTGAATAATCAAGAAGTCAATCATAATTTTACAAATACATCATCATCCCTAAGTAGATTTCAAGAATAAATCATCAATTATCATACTAAATCAAATACAACTTCAAAGCTAGTTTCAAAAAAGATATATAAGTGAAGATCAAATATACAATCAAAATAATCAAGAAGAAAAATCAAATGAAAAATCAAAAGTACAAATCAAATGTAAGTAGAAACAAAATCATGTCAACATACATGCAAGCAACTATCAAATTTACATAATGATCAAGAAAAGAAGTCAAATCTCAGAAGATCAAGCTAAATAAATCAAAGACTTTAAAGATGAAATAAATGCAAGAATTCATGTTAAAAGAAAAGAGAATAACCACAAGTTAAAAAACTTCAAATTTGAAAATAAAGAAGAGACCATCAATCAAAATAAAGCTTGCCACAAGAGAAGATGGAAGTCTATAAAGATATACTTGAGCCAAATTTAAATGCAAATTCTTGAAACCAAAATAGAAAAGAGCCACATATAGTAATAAAAGTTTTCAATTAAAGGATAACAGAGCATAATACATGAACTTCAAGAATATTTCCAAAATAAAGCTTTAAATCTCAAGCTTTCGACTAAAATGAATAAAAAACTAAACTACATGCTCTAAAAGAGCTCAAAAGAACCTACTAATGGGAACACATGAAGAAGTAAATCTCAAGATCTCATCTTAAACAAAGTGGTAATTTAGAAAGGATACAAGGTTCTCTCCTTGAAAGAAAAAACTCTCAAGAGTGTCTATAAGTTTTAGAATAGCAAACCAAAACTCCTAGTTTTATATCTCAAAATAGAAAAGTTTTGAAGAATAAATATCAATCAAAAAAGAGCTAAAAAAAAAAAAATATAAATATCAAAATATCTAGATTAAAGGAATTCCTTATGAAAAAACACAAGTAAACATATTTTGAAAACTTCAGAAACAAAGTGGTGGATATTAAAAACAAATCAAATCAAATGGTAATGTAAACTTGAGATAATGAGAAGATTTCAAAAAAAATTTTTATACATTTTTTTAAGAAAGTTTCATAGTAAAATCAAAAGAAAGAAGGATTTCAAATAATCATATAGAAAACATATCATAAATATACTAAAAGTAAAATTTAAATTAAATAAAATACCCATTTATTAAAAATAAACATAAGCTGAATAAAAATTGAATCAAAATTAAATGCACATTGAGTTTGAAGAAAGATTCAAGTTTCAAATTATCATCCCCATTAAAATTCATTTTTGGGTTGTAATAATAGAAGAAAAAAATACAAATCCTGGTTTTCATCGCAAAACCCACCCATTAATGGGTATATCAAAATAGAGTATGAAGAAAACAAGAACTTACTGTTTATAATCAAACAATCAAAACTTTTGAGAAACTAAATGATGAAACAAGAAATCCATACCCATGAGAAGTTTCAAACTCAGAGTCAAGAATCCCAAGAGAAACAAAAAATCAAAAACCCACAAATATTTCAAATATTCAATGAATAAATCAAGGAGGAAAATGAAAAAATAGATAAGTGTACATGTTCAAAAAAAAATTAGCTCACCTATAACCACTCATAAGAAAAACACCCACAACCATCTTTCTCAAACTCAAGATCTGAATGAGTGAATACAAATGAAGGAAAAACTCATCCTTGAATTCCAAACTAGGGTTTTGAAAACCAAATCTAAAAGCTCAAAAGAAAAGAGATGTGTCTAAGAAAAACCTCACAGAGCTCCAGAAAAAAAGAAATACAAAAAATTGAGCTTGAAAAAAAAAAAGAGAAAAAATTAAAAAAAAAAAAAAAAAAATAAGATCATGGCCAAAAAACTCAAAGGGATTTCAAAGCTCATGAACTCCTCAAAAGAGAATCATCAAAAAAAAAAACTTAAAAAAAAAAGAAAAAATCAAAATCCTCATGGCCATCAAAAATCACACATCACAAAGCTCAAAATAATCAAATTAAAATCAAAATTAAAAATAAAGAGCCATTAAAATCAAATTCAAGCAAAAGAATTCCATTAGAGAAAAATATCAAAAATCAAAAAAAAAAAATCCATGAAAGAAACATCGAGAAAGAAATCAAGAAACTAAAGAATCAAAGCTTCAAGAATGAAAATGAGCTCAGAGATCAAAATTTCACTCAAGAAATGAAGCACAACTCATATTGAACCAAAAAAAGTCACTCAAAACTCAAAAAATCAAAGATCAAACAATGATGAGAAAAAAAAAATTTTTAGGGCTTTTCCACTCGAAAAGAGAAAAAAAATGACAAATGATGGATCTCTTGGGTACTTTTCAACTCACCCGCTAACCAAGAGATATAAATGAAACTCAAAAGGAGTTAGGGAGAATGAGATGATCATGAAAAGATCATGGATGAGGATCAAGGAGAGATTTCGAAAATACCAAGTTCAAATCAACCATGGTAGATATGCCATTACTAATAAACTCAAGTCAAACCTAAAACCCTAAAACAAAAAAAAGACGAGACCAAGAGAAGATGTCATCAAAAGATAAATGATTTAAAAAGATCATCACCAATATTCAAAGCAAATCACCATGGCTAAATGCCAACAACCACATTAAAATCCAAGTGAAACCCTAAACGAAGATCAAGATCGACGGTTCATAAGAAATCTAAGTGCTAGAATCAATGGTCATAGACAATCACAAGTGGCCAATATATTTAATGCAAAGTGCCAATGTAAAATGTGAAGGGGTGAGTCACCATGGAGAGGGGCAGCCCACATTTAAAAAAAAAATTATCATTATTGATTTCAAAATATAAAATCATATCTCCATAAAATGATAAAATCCATAAAAATCATCCATCAAACATGTAAAATCAAACCAAAAATAAACTATCAATGATATTCAAAATGCGACAAGTAATCACCATGGTCATGTGTTAATCAAAGATAAAGTATGGCTTGGCCTTTTACAAAGTGCCCACATATATATGTTTAAAACCATGGAAAATGTCCCAAGTCTACAAAAAGACCAAACTCAACAAAGACATGTGCACCTAAGAGTGGTCCCCACATGGAGTTAGCAAGAACAAAAGTATTGTATTTTTCAAATGATATATTTAAAAGATGTAAATCATGTGACCACACTAGGGGACAAAGGAATGTCAACATCAAACTTGATCTGGAGGTGGTCCCCATCAAGATGATATTTGATGAATTATTTTTGCAAGTATTGCAAATAATGGATTATTTTTTCACACAATAGATCAAATTTTGCATTTTGCATGACAAGTGGATCAAAAGATGTCACATCAACAACAAGAAGAAAAATTTGCATGCACAAGAAGGAGACTTGCTCATCAAGCAAGATTTATTATTAAAATTATTCACCCATGCTTTTTCTTAAAAATAGGACAAGTCAACTTAGTTTGATTGTGATGTAATCAAAGGCTATTAATGCCTCTTTTTATTAGTTTGTTTTATTTTATTCCTTTATTTATTAATAAATAAAGGATAAAAATAGGATGCATGGGTGAGTACAACCTAGTCTATTTTTAGGAAGGGTGGGTGAATCAATTTTTTCTATATATTGTGTGCCTTGGCAAAGCACAAAGGAGGAATTTTTAGATACAGAGAGTGTTAAAGCAATTTTCTACCAGTTTTTCCCTTTGAATGTGAAGTATTTTCTGCCTTTCCAATTATTTGCAGTCTTGTGTATGTTTCCATTAATCTTGTGAATGTTGAATTCCTTGATTAATCATCTTACCCTGTTGTAAGTTCAATATTTCTACATGATATTAATGTGTATGTGTAACTTAGTAGTATTTTTGTGATTCTATCCCTCAATACATCAAAGTGTTTACCCTTAATTATCTTCAAAAAATTGTTGGCTTGTGCATCAGAAATTCATTCCATATCAATTGTGCATGTACTCAGTCAAAGACCTCATACAAGTTTGGTGTATCACCTAGTTTTAATTTCATTTTACATAGTCATCTTTTACCCTTAAACCCTAGAAAATTAGTTTAGGATACATCAATAAGGAACCGGCCTTGATACAGAGACTCACCTCAAAATAGGTATACCCACAGACCTGAGGTGTTTCCATTGTATCTATGAAAAGAGAGATAAAATTTGCAAGCTTAGAACACCTGCAACCATCTCTCTACATGGTGCACTTTTGAGAGATAACAGTTTTTGGCACACCCTAGTGGGACAATGAATCAGATCTGCATGCAAGTTACATATATTCACAATAGATCTACAACATATTTACAACAGATAAAAGTTACTTTGGGACAACAAGCTGCAACAATTTATTCTAAATATTTAAAGATCTATTTGGTGACTCCGTAGGGCTGATTTCAGACCAGTATTGCAGCATGTTCCATGCCTAAAGTAACTACAAGATCATCGGTAAGAGGAATTCCTTCTGAGTTTATTTCTTTACCTTTGAATTCTTGCAAGAAGGAGAAGTTGGTAATACTTTACCTTATAATAGGCCTGGTTTTGATAACCCTCCTCCTAATATTCCTTCACCACGTATCAATTTCTCTATTAGATCCCAATTTTTCAAATGGCTATTCAACCACCTAGGAATTTTGTGACCTTTACTAATGGTAGCCCATTAGTAATCCTAGTTTATCATGACATCCCTAATGCTGCCATGAAAATTTTTTCCATCATTCATTGGTGAAAATCAGGTTACACCTATAGAGCACATTAAAGATGTTGCATAGCCTTATGTGTAGTTCATAATATCACTCATGAGGATGTAGCTTTGAGACTTTTAGCTACATCTCTTAAAGGAAAAGCCTTGTAATGGTATAGAAATCTAGAGATTGGATGCATAAGAACTTGGGATGACTTAGGTGATAAATTGCTGAAACAATTTCAAGATAATTTAGATCATTTATCTCTCATAGAACAACTTTCTACCATTAAAAGAGCTCCCAATGAATTTATGTCTAGTTTCAACATCCATTTTTCTAGAACTTGGGAAAGAATTCCAAGCAAGTGTCAAGCCTCAAGCTGATCATGCTTTTCTTTATTATCTTAGGGCATTAAACAATGATATTTCAACTATGATTTAGTCTATGGGAGGAGAGACTCTCCCAGCAGCCTATGATATCACCATCCGAGCTGAAAATAGTCTTATTCAAGCTGGAAAATTAGCACCAAGGCCTTCAATGCCTTTTTTGGTAGATTTAGCTCCTATCCCACAACCTATCACAATTATAGAACCCATTGTTGCAGCCCCATCAGATGACATATTTAAAGCTTTTTGTAGACTATGGGGAACAAGATGACTTCAATTGAGAATAGGCTTGCATTACCTAGCAGACCTTATCAAGCTCCTTATCAGCAAAATCAGCTAAACTAAACCAACAAAAATAGGTAGCCTTACCAACATAATCAAAATTATAGGCAAGCCTTATCAACAAAGGCAATTTGACCCAAAGGCTCCTAGTTCATCTAATGCTTTAGTCCAATTAATATGGCTATGGAAGAGTGGTGTCAACCTTGTAATCAACCTCATTCAAGCTGCAAGTTGCCCAAATGCTTTTCTGAACATAAGTCTTGTTGCACAACCTCAATCTGAGACATTGTTCATGCCTCAAATGGAGGGTGGGAAGCAAGATACTCAGGTTCAGAAGGCACCTAAATAGAATTTAGTCAGTTTTAGTGAGGATGATTTCATTGCAATTACTACTAGGGCTCAGAAAAGGCTGCAGAGAGAAAAAAAAGTAGAATAGGCCTATTCTACCTACTATCACTGATAAAACAACAACTATAAGCCCAAAACCAGCTAACAAATGCATTTGTTCCTAAAAAAAATAGGTGTTACAACTGGTAAAAACAAAAAAAAAAACTACAACCTTGATCCAAGAAGGTTATTTATACCTCAAGATATCAAAAGCAGCTGAAGCAGAATAAGTTTTCACCAAAGCCTATGCTAAAACAGTAGAATCTATCTCTAAAATTTGCTTCTTTTAACATTGTTGATGTAATGAAAAAGCATAATGTTAACATCTCAATGTGGGATGCTCTAAGTATTCCAGGACAACAAGATTTACTTTCTCATGAACTAGCTAAGCTGCAGATTTCTTCTAAAACAATAGAAAAGGAAGTCCAGAAAGTAGACATGGTCCTTGGAACAATGGAACAAGACCACATCAAAGAAGTTAAATGGATGGTTCAGAAAGTCTTAAATGCTCATGACATCAAGAAGCCACCACCATTTTATCTATCACTGATTATTGGAGAACATCTTGTTCATAACTGTATGGTGGACAATGGTGCAAGTAGCACAATTATGCCAAAAGCAATTGCAGAAAAATTGGGTGCAAGTATGAACCTAAAAGAGTGTCCTACAGTTGGATGGAACTACAACTAATATAGTTGGTGTCATCAAAATCTAGAGGTAACATTGCATGCTTGCCCAAATGTTTCCATTCTACAAGATATTACTATTGTAGACTTTACCTCCTTACTTTACTTTATATGTTTATCAAGAGATTTCACAACAAAGATAGGAGGTTATCTCTCTTCAGATTGGTCTTTCTTATTTTTCACTACTCGTTATGGGACCAAGGTTACTATCAATTAGAACCATTGGCCAGATTTCACATTGAGCCTCATGCTTCTAATGCAGTAGCTAATTATGTAGCCTTAGACCAGTCTGATTTTGATAATATAGCTCATGTTTCAGCATTAGATGGTGTTTCTAACCTATTTATGGATGAAAAGACACATGAAGAACATGCTCATGATCCTTTCAAAGAATTTGAAGAACATTGTTTGGTGTGTATTGCTTACATGAAGAAAATACACCAATTCCCTTGTTGTCCAAAATAGAAAATGCAATGGAAGGGATTTGGAAGCTTCATTTCGATGGAGCTAAAAACAAGAAAGGACAAGGAGTAGGTTTGATGCTCACTTCCCCAACAAATGAAAGGTATTTCTCATCTTTGAGTCTCCAATTTTCATGCACTTGCAACGTAGCTGAATACGAAGCATTAATTCATGGCTTACTTTGGGCCAGAAAGAGAGGTATTAGCATGCTATAGATTTTTGGTGATTCTGAGTTGGTTATCAATCAAGTAAGAAATTTCAATGTTTGTAAGAATCCATTAATGAAGTCTTACAGACATAGAGTTTCATACTTAATGGAATATTTAAAGCTATTAACATCCAATCCATTCCTAGAATAGAAAATAAGCATGCAGATAGACTTGCAGCAATTGGTGCTAGTTTTGAAGTGTTGGAACAAATTGAAAATAGAAAAATTCAGCCTCATATAAAGCTAATTGTCAAGGCCTTGATACTGATAATGATTTGAATTGGAAGGTTTTTGAAAATGATGATCAAATCTATAGGTTTTTGCAGCAAGAAGCTGAATTTTTTAGTAAATCAAGATAAATTACAACACTTATATGGTGACCAGATTGTTCAATTAAAGACAAATAAACTACCTCGAGGTCTGGTCACATTAGACATCTTTCATCAAGATAGATCAAGTTAATTAAGACAGTTAAGGAAGGTATAAAAGACTAAGATGTCAACAAATGTTGATAATTATGAGGAGATCTCAGTTGATGAAGGTAAAAAATTTCTTGGAAAGGTATGTTCTTTAGCTGAAAAACATTATTTTATTAATCTTTGCAAGGAATTTAAAGATGTTTTCACTTGGAAATACCAAGACCGAAAGGGTTTGATCCCAGTTTAGCACAACATACTATTGAATTGTAGCCAAATTCCAAGCCTAGTTAGGCAAAAACAGAGGCCTGTAAATCCCAAAATATAGCCTCTAATGAGGAAAGAGTTATCTAAGTTGATTGAATCAAGGTATTATCTTTCCAGTTAAGCATTCAAGTTGGGTAGCCAATCTTGTTCTGTTCGTTAGGAAAAAATGGAGAAATCAGATTATGTGTGGATTTTAGAGATCTTAATAAAGCTTCATTAAAAGATCACTACCCACTTCCAAATATGGATCATATTTTGAGAACATTTTTAGTTCAGATAGACTATCTCTTCTAGATGGCTATAGTGGATACAATCAGATTTTAGTCGAGAAGAGGATAGGTACAAAAAAACTTTCACCACTAAGTGGGGTACTTATGCTTACAAAAGAATGCCTTTCGGCCTTTCAAATGTTGGTGCAACATTTCAACGTGCAATGGACATGGATTTTCACATCTTGTTAAATAAATGCATCCTTGTTTATTTAGATGATGTTACTGTATTCTCAAAAAATTTGAAGAACATCTAATACACCTAAGGTAGACTTTTCAGTTATGTAGACAATTTGGGATATCTTTGAATCCGCTAAAGTCTATCTTTTCTAGTACATCAAGGAAAATTACTTGGTCATATTGTTTCTAAAAAGGTTTAGCAATTGATCCTTTCATAATCAAAGCCATATCACAACTATCATTGCCTCATCATAAGAAGGCATTACAGAGTTTTCTTGGAAAAATCAACTTTGTTAGAAGATTTGTTCTAGATTTTGTAGCATTGGTGAAACCATTGACAACTATGTTAAAGAAAGAGAAGACTTTCTCTTGGACCAGCAAAGGGAGAGAAGGGTTTGAAGCAATCAAAGTAGCCATCTCTCAAGCTCCTACTCTTGCAAATCCAAATTTGATAAAGATTTTACAATGTATGCACTTGCAGGAGCTGAAACAATCTCACCATATTAACTCAAGTTAATGATGAAAATGTTGAGCAACCAATTGCTTTCTTTGGATAGAGCTTGCATGATTACGAAACAAGGTACACATTTCTTAAAAACAAGTACTTTTAAGTAGTCAGAGGGCTAAAGAATTTTAAGTACATGCTTTCAAACAACAAAATTCATGTTCTTGTTTCTCATCCAAGTGTGAAAGCTTTCTTGTTAAATAAAGAATTGAATGAGAAAAGAGAAGATGGATAATGAAGGTCATGGAATATGATGTTGATATTCATGTTGCGAAGATAGTTTGAGGAAAAGGCTTGTGTGAACATCTAATTGCTGATATGGAAAAACATAGACTACTAGAACCTAAAGATTCAAAATAGCATGCTGAAATTACGTATCAAGCAATCAGACATTATGGTTCAGCCAGAAAATCAGCAACCTGAACTTGCTCAAGAAGTCCAGAATCAAGATGGATGACTGATTTAGTTAACTATCTACAACATGGCATCTATCTAGAAGGTATGGACAAGAATAAATGAAGGTATTTCAGATTACAAGTTGTACCCTATGTTTTCATTGATGGTGTATTATTCAAAAGGGATATAAATGGAATCTTGCTGCGATGTGTTGACTATGACAAAATTCAGCAATTATTATTAGAATTCCATGAAAGGACTGTAGGAGGTCATTTCTCATCACGTACCACAACCTTAAAAATTATGAAAGTTGGTTACTATTGGCCCAGTATATTTAAGGACTATTTTGAATGGATTAGGAAGTGTAAGAAATGTGCTTTCTTTGTTGGAAAAGAATGTTTGGCTTCTCTTCCTTTACAACCTATTTCAATTGATCAACCTTTTATGCAGTGGGGCCTTGATTTTATTGGCATGATAAACCCACCTTCGTCACAAGGACACAAGTGGATTTTTACTGCTACAGATTACTTTACACACTGGACTGAAGCAATAGCCTTGAAAGATGCTAATGAAACTTTGATACTATCCTTTTATGAAGGTATAGTTTATAGATTTGGTGTTCAACAACTATCATATTAGATAATGCTTTAGCATTTCTTAGTGCAAAGGTAATGATTGGGTTGTTAATCATGGAATTTATCTAAGTTCTTCATCTAACTATTACCCACAAGGTAATGGGTTAGCTGAAAGTACTAACAAGAATATTTTAAGGATCATCAGAAGAACACTCAAAGATAACCAGAGAGCTTGGCATCTAATGTTGAATTCAACACTTTGGGCTGATAGAGTGACTCCTAAAAGATCAGTTGGCAATTCACCATACAAGCTTGTTTATGGAAGAGAAGCAAGAATGCCTATTTTAGTTGAGTTACCCACATTAGATTTTTGCATCAAATGGAGCTACTTGAAAATGAACCATTGCAGGTTCGTTATGCAAGAATTAATGGAATTACAAGAGCTAAGAGATCAAGCTCATTTAAACATGGAAAAGAATCAAAAACAGATGAAGAAGAACTTTTGATAAGAAATCCAAATTTAGAATCTTCAATGAAGGAGATATTGTGTTAAAGTGGGATGTTGATCGTGCAAAAGCAAGAAGACACACGAAGTTTGATACAATCTAGAGTGGTCCTTACATGATTTCAGCTTGCAAAGAACACAACATTTTTCATCTCTTGAGGCTGAATGGAGAGGAACTTCCCATTCCGTGAATGGTATGTTTCTCAAACATTGTTATTGAAAATCCTACAAAGTGTCTGTTTTAGAGTAGGATTTCCCTTCAATAAGTGTAGTCCTGCACATTGCAATGTTTTTCAATTCAATAAGTGCATTTGTGCACGTGATCTAGTTTACAGATCCTTTCCTAGTTTTAGTTCATTTTGGAAGGTTGGACCTTTAGAAGGTAGATTTTTGGTTACATGCTTTAGACTCCATGCCCAATGGACAAGAGCAAGGCACTAGTTTACAAAGCTAGCAGGAAGCTTTCCTACAGGATCACCTAGAAATGTTGACAATTTTTTACACTTGTGCAAAAATGGGAAACTCAAAACTTCATTATGATGGATAGCATTGGTGAAGTATACCTAAGCTAGGGAGTTTCTTTCAGACAATATTGTTTATTGTTGAATTAATTAATGATTACATGAAATATGTAGCTATGTGTGTTGTTACAAAACATAACAGATCACATAGCCTACAATTTCATGCTATCTTCAAGCAAAAGAACACAAAGCCCCGAAGGAAAGTTGTGTTGCCTTGATGAAGACACCGAATTGCATAATAGATGAAGTGTTAGAAGTGTTTTTGAAGCAAGCAATCATGACATCAAATTACGAAATCGAGTTCATTATGGATGTTAAGGTATTATTTAATGATCTTTCCTTCATGATTAAGACATTCAATTATATTATTGGGTTGTTTAGTTCATCATACAATCCATATCAGAAAGTAAAAATGCAAAAATAAATACACAACTCAATTTCACAATTCAATGTTTTATTCATAAGGAATTTCAAATGTTCCCACACAAGCCATGGGATGTAACTGGAAAGTAAAGTACAACTATTGAAATAAGAGGTACACATGCATGAAAGAGAAAATAAAGGAGTATGAGTGAACCCATCATTGCCTTGAGGTTTTCCTTCGGTTGATGCATCCTCATCTTCAGCTTTGTTCCCTCTTCATCTTCATTGTTGAAAGCACCATACCTGAAAATAAAAAAGAGAAAATCATCAGTTATGAGCTCAGGGTTAATCCATATTCCTATATTGTCCTAATTTGTGCACATGGATCTCTTAATAACAGGAGATATAGATTACTTGAAGATCAAACAATATACATGATTTACTCACTCAAAAAGAAAGAAAAAGAGAAAAAAAAAAAACATGGACATAAGAGAGGCCAAAAAGCCTAAATATTTTCTAAATATTTTCTCAAGTGTGCATGTATAAGTTAGAAGAAATAAATCATGTCTTAAAGTCCTCACTATGGAAAATTGCAGAGTTCATTCAATAACTTCTATCCTATGGTACATGAAAAAGATGAGTCATAAGTACATGATGGAAATGAAATGAAGAATGCAACTCAAATTTTAAATGTATTCCTATTTAAGAAATAAGAATTACAAAAGAGAGAGACACATACAAATAAAATTACATGTTCCAAGAGAGAGAAGAAGAGTTAGAATTTAAAAGAAAATTACATGTTACATCAGATACAAAACGAGAAGAAAAGAAGATTAAATTTAAAGGCTTGAAGACATTTAAATGAACTAAATGAAGATTAAATCAAATAAAAAAAAAAAATTTAAGGATAAAATTTTAAAAAACAACAAATCATGGTTTCTAAATGATAAATGGACATTTACAACTATTTTCATCATGAAGGGAAAATTTTTAACAAACACATTTTAAATTTTAAAGATACTAAATGTAAATCAAATAAGGGATACAAATAAAATAAAATACCTTAATCAGATGAAAAATGGAAATTGCAAGCTTAACAACATCAAATGAAGTTTCAAAGGAAAGAATATTTAGCCATTTTAATTAAAATTTCATAAGAAGACGCTACATTATTCAAAAAAAAAGAAAGAAAAAAAAAAATAGATTCATGGAAAAGTATGAAATATTTTATGGAACTTCAGAATAGTCAGAAATTTTAACAAGTGCAAATAAAAAAATTCAAATTTAGAAATGGACTAATAAATTCAAGATGTTTGATCCCAAATACAATGGGACAGATGGAAATGATACAAATGAGCCCAAATACGGGAAATACTAAATAATTCAAAGCCAATTTTAAATGCAAGATTCATGGTTAAACAAAACCAAAATAACCCACAAGGAGAACCAGTTTCTGAGTTTGAATCAGAACAGAAGAAGATACCCATCAGAATAAAGCTTCAAATCGAAGTCTATAAAGATAGACTTGATCCCAAGAGTAAGCTTGAAACCAAATGCACAAAGAGCCACATAGTACAAATTTTTCAATTACAAGGATAACAAATCATAATACAGGAACTTCAAGATATTTTAGTTCAAAGCTTAGATTCTAAAGATCAACTAAGTGAATAAAAACTAAACTACATGCTCCAAAGTTAGAGCTTAGAAATGAACCTACTAATGGGACCACCTTGAAGTAAAGCTCAAGATCTCATCTTAACAAAGTACAAGGAGAAAACACAAAGAAAAACAACTCTCATTCAAAGAGTAAAGAGTAGTACATCCAAAGAAACCGAGGCAATCTCAAAATAGAAATGTCATATTAATACAACGTGGAGAGCTATAAAAGATCAAAATATGTAGATATCAGAACAACCTCCAAGGAATGTATCAAGGAAACATAAAGGGATAGCCCTGTTTCAGCAATTAAAAGTGCACTACTAAAAACAACTCATGCATTATGGTAAAGATGCTACAAAAGTTCAAAGTTCAAAACAAAATATTCACACACATACATATTTTCAGGACAAGCCAAGTACTGAGGCATCATCAAGTGAAAGCCCAATTTCAGAAGCATAGGTCCATATATATACAACTAGGTGTATCTTATCTGAGTATATTTTCATATTACAAATTCTAGATAGAAAACCTTGAATCAAAATTGCATGCACATCCGAGTTGAAGAAAGATTCAAGTTTCAAATTATCATCCCCATTAAAATTATTTTCGGGTTGTAGAATAGAAGAAGAAAAATATAGATCCTGGTTTTCATCACAAACCCATTAATGGGTATATCAAAATCAGAGTAATAAACAAGAACTCACCATTTATAATCAAATAGTCAAAACTTTTCAAACTGAATGATGAAGCAAGAAATCCATATGCCCATGAGAAGTTTTTGAACTCGGGAGTCAAGTAGGAGCAAGAAATCACAGAACCCACAAATATTTTCAAGATTTTTAGTGACATATCCAAGGAAGAAAATGAAAATAGAAGTGTATGTGTGCAAGAGAAAAATAGCTCACCTATAACCACTCATGGCGGCAAACACCCACAACCATCTTGCTCAAAAAGCTCTGATAGAGTGAATACAATGAAGAATGCAACTCAGCCTTGAATTCTAACCAAGGTTTTGAAAGCCAAATCTACAGAGCTTGAGAGAAAAGAGATGGTGTCAGAGAAACCTCAAAGCTCACAAAAGACAAAAGAGAACTCTTTTGCAATTTTCAAAATCAATAAAGAAAAAAGCTTGATTCATTTCTTAAAAAAAGAATTAACAGAGCCTAAAATAATAATATATCACAGCCATGAAAAAACTCAAGGAGATCGAGCTCATGAACTACTCCCAGAAGAGTCAAACAGCCAAAACTTAAAACAACAGAGAAATACTAGTGTTTGAGCCCTCATGGCCACAAAGACATCACAGAACCAAGTAAAAACTCAAAATAATCAATAACGGTGGCCATTAAAACCTTTCAAAGAGTCCAAGAGCCAAGCTGACAAGAAAAAATCACAAAAAATATAGATGCAACCGAGCTGAGAGAATCGATCTACTAAAGAATGAAGAGCTTCATAGAATGAAAATGGTGGAGAGATCAAACACTTTCACTCACAAATCTTCACAGACTCATAGAGGTTGAGTTTCAGAGTCCCAAAACTCAAAGATCAAATCAATGGTGATCTGAAACAAATTTTCTAGGGCTTCACCACTCAAAGCGAGAAAAAATAATGACCAAATGATGGAGATTTTGGGTACTTTTCAACTCACCCACTAACCTTGGTATAATCTAACTCAACTAGGAGTTAGGGATCGACGATCAGAGATCAAGTCATGCAAAGATCGATGGCTAAGGATCGAGGCATTTTTCAACGCAAGTCACCATGGTAAGATACCAATTACTACACTAAACTCTAGGTCAGAAACCCTAACCACGAGTCAAAGATCAATGGCCTTAAGATGTCCAATAAAGAGATCAATGATTTAAAAACAATCAATAGTATTCAAAGCAAATTATGATGATTAGAATGCCAACAACCACATTAAAATCCAAGTGAAACCCTAATAAAGATCAAGATCGACGGTTCACAAGAATCTTAGTGCTGAATCAATGGTCATAGCCAATCATAGTGGCCAATATATTTAATGCAAAGTGCCAACGTAAAATGTGAAGGGGTGAGTCATCATGGCGGAGGGGACCAAACTTTATTTAAATTATGCATGTTGACTATGATTTTCTCCATATAAAATCAAAACATAATCATTGCCATCAAACCATGTAAAAATCAAATATATACTATGTAATGATATTCAAAAGTGACAAGTAATCACCATGGTCATGTGTTAATCAAAGGTGGCCAAGTATGGCATGGTGGCCTTTTACAAAGTGCCCACATATATATGTTTAAAACCATGGCAATGTCCCAAGTCTACAAGAAGACCAAACTCAACAAAGACATGTGCACCTATCTAGAGTGGTCCCACATGGAGTTAGCACAGAACAAAAGTATTGTATTTTACAAATGATATATTTAAAAGATAGAAAAAGAAATCATGTTACCACACTAGGGGACAAAGGGAATGTCAATTATCAGAGCCTGATCTTAAAGGTGGTCCCCATCAAGATGTATACTTGAGTGAGTTATTTTTGCAAAATATTGTAAATAATGGATTATCTTTACTCACACACAGAGATCAAATTTTGCATGTGCATCCAAGGGGACAAGTGGATCAGAATTTTAGATGTCACATCAACAACAAGAAGACAAATTTGCATGCACCTTGAAGGAGACTTTCTTATCAAGCAAGGTTTATTTTTAGCATTATTCACCTATGCTTTTTCTTAAAAATAGGATAGTCAACTATAGTTTGACTATGATGTAATCAAAGGCTATTAATGCCTCTTTCTATTAGTTTTCTTTATTTTATTCCTTTATTTATTAATAGATAAAGGATAAAAATAGGATGCATGGGTGAGTACAACCCTAGTCTATTTTTAGGAAGGGTGGGTGAATCAATTTTTATATATATGTGTGCCTTGGCAAAGCACAAGGAGAGGAATTTTTAGATACATGAGTGCTGAAGCAATTTTCTGCCAATTTTTCCCTTTGAATGTGAAGTATTTTTTGCCTTTCCAATTATTTGTAGTCTTGTGTATGTTTCCATTAATCTTGTGAATGTTGAATTCCCTAATTAATCATCTTACCCTATTACAAGTTCAATATTTCGCATGATATTAATGTGTATGTGTAACTTAGCAATATTGTTGTGATTCTATCCCTCAATACATCAAAGTGTTTACCCTTAATTATCTTTAGAAAACTATTGGCCTGTGCATCAGAAATTCATTCCATATCAATTGTGCATGTACTCAGTCAAAGACCTCATACAAGTTTGGTGTATCACCTCAATTTTAATTTCATTTTATAGTCATCTTTTACCCTTAAACCCCAAAAATCAGTTTAGGATACATCAATAAGGAACCAGCCTTGATACCGAAGACTCACCTCAAAATAGGTATACCCATAGACATGAGGTGTTTCCATTGTATCTACGAAAGAGAGAGATAAAATTTGCAAGCCTAGAAAACCTGCAGCCATCTCTCTACAGGTTTGATAAAAAAACCTAAAACAAAACAAATATGTGGTCAGCGGACATTTGAGACTCTTGCAGGTTGCTTGGGAAGAAACAGCTTGTCACGATAGGTTGCAAATGCCTTTGATACATGTTTATCATGTTGCTTGCAAATGAAAATAGCGAAGATACTAAAATTTGTTTGTTTTGTTTCTATGGAGGTTCCGCTGGGTAAAATATTGTTAGGTTTACATTTGTCTTATTTTGTAAATTGTTTTGACAGTTTGGAATTTTTCTTTGTATTCCTTGTTCTGTAGACACGAGAATATAAGCCTTTTACCCAACCACTAGCATTTAGTGTAGCAGATATTGATCTATAGTGCCGACAGAGTGTCAGAATGTGGGTTTTCAAAAATATCACTTTTAAAAAAGTGTCCAGAGTTTTTCAATGGGTTTTTACTACTTGTGTGGCACATAATGTCCATGCTTATTGACTACGGTTTGCTCACACCTGCAATTTCTAGTAAGAATCGATTTTTTGGGTTGGTTGTTTGTAAAATAATTTACATTGTGTGGGCACAGTCAGTGGTTCTTTTTGGGCATCATGGAAGCCATTTTTCAATTTGGGAAAACTTTAAATGTAAGAAACACACACGCACGCACAATCCTTGATCTTTTGAAAAAAAAAATCTATGACTAAAAATCATATTTTTAAAAATATAATCTCAACTATTTTATATGATGGGTGCAGAGTGCAAGGATGATTTTGGCTCTGCAAGTATAATAGTAAAAATAGAAGGAGCAGCAATTGTAGTGGCTTGGATCTAAATTTTGTTATATTTTTTTTTTAGCTATAATGTCGTATATTTATACATACACCATATGTGAGGTTTAAGGAGAGGGAACTAAAGCATATAGTGTTGCTCATGGATTCTATCAACATGATGTATGTTGACTAATGTTAAACTCCATCCTTTTCTAATTCACCTCTAACATTTAAAACCTTGGTTTTAGAGTAGGAAATGGATTGTTATCTTTTTATTTGTTTAGGGACTCACTAGAAATAGTTTGACAAGGTACATTGTTGTAATTTCCCATGTGATCTTGGTGTCCCTCTTTGCACTCCAACATTTTGGGACATAGATTGTTTCCTTTGCACCCATTCAAATGTGGTGATAGTTTGGCGCATCGGTGGCATTGGTGTTTACAACATTATTCAATGGAACCCTTTCCCCACTTTCCCCACTTTTAGGGGTGGTTCCAAGTTCATTATTTAATGTTTGCTATTTTAGTATTGCACATTATGTACAAGATATTAACAAGGAAAAGCCCTGGGCACAAACCTATTTTAGTGTAGAAAGTGATGTTGAGTTAAGGCTCTTTTGTTTATCCCACCAAAGGATCCTCATGATCTCAATGTAAACCTCAACTATTTGTTATGTGTCTCTTCATTTCTGACGAGTTTGAAGAACTTATTCCCAAGTATCTTCCTTTCTTGAAGGTCAGTGTTTTGTCATTGTTAATCTTGCTCAACTTTTTTAATTTCTTATATTTAGGCCTCAAATAGATATTGCAATGTAGGTAATTATTTTTTGTTAAATTGTATGGAAGTGTGTATCCAGACAATATGTCACTCAATGTATCTCTAAAAATGCATCAACAACATGACAGTTTGAGGATAAAAAAGAAGAAAACTATAAAGAAGTGTATTGTAGGCAATTGGAATGTGATTTTTTATTTGTGATTCAACATTGTTTTCTATTTCAAGTCTCCTTACCTTATCTTGAGTTTTATGTTTGTTATTATAAGAGTTATCCCCAAAAAAAATGATTGATCATTTATTATTGAAGGGGAAACATTAAGATCCATTTAAGTAATTTTTGCCTCAAGGAATGAGGCATACCCATTCCACCAAATTTGTAGACTTGCATTAGGCCTCTATACTTTTGGCATCTCCTAGAATTTAGATGGCATGACAATTCACTTTTACTCACTTGCATTATGCACATGAATGCAATATACATTTAAAATGGCCATTAAATGGAAAACCCAATATTATACGGGAATAGGTGATGCTTGAGTAGATTTCTACAAAATAATTCATGGAATAAGTGTGGGACATATAATTATTTAATTCTCACTTTTTATTTTAAAAATCCCTCTTTTGAATGGTAAATGAAAAATACCTTTCACTCAAATTGCATTGATTTGAATAATGTGGACGAGATCGAGACAAAAATAATGGAGCACATAACATTCATTAAGCATACATTCTCACTTTTTAGTTCTAACCTTCGATTCGTACATTTCTTTTATGCATACATTACTTAAGCATACATTCTCACTTTTTTATTTCTAACCTTCGATTCATGTCTTCATTTTCCTTGAACATTTTTTTACACATCCTAATTACTTGATCCCTTGGGATTAATTTTAGTTTTAATGTTTTTATCATAGTAAAAACTCCCTCCTAAACATATTTCTCACCTAAATCACATTGCATCATCTTTTGCACTTCCAAGGTTTCACCTCCATCATCTACACCTGGAAACACTATGTGTTTCTCGACTTGAGACAAACCCTATTATTTTCCCTTATGGATATAAATAAATCCTACTCACAATTATGTATAAAACCCCTAATCTCATTTTTTATGGAACCGTAATCACAATAGTATATAAAGTGGATCAAATATCACATATTTTTTGGGTAGGAATAATCTAAGTTGGGGAATATGTGTGGGACATGCAAGGATTTAATTCTCACTATTTTACTAAGTCATGGAAAAGGTGTTGGACATGTAAGTATTTAATTCTAGGGTGTACTTCACCTACATTTTCCATGCATGTAAAAACTATGTGCCCCATGGCTAAAGAAAAACCTTATTCTTTTCCCTTATAGAAACATAAAAAACCTTATCCTAATTCCTTTTGAAACCCCTAATCATAATTATGTATAGAAAAGTTTTCATATTTTTGTATGAGTTAGAACACATAACATTTATTACGCCAAAGGCGTTCCCCCTATGGGAAAGGGCCCTTCGGTCGTTTTGGTGACTATGTTAAATTTGACGGCCTTTTGGATGTTTTTTCAAGGTGATTAATTTTGATGGCCATTTGGATGTTTTCACTTTTTTGGCTATTTTTAATTGTTTTGTTTCCCTTTTTTGTTGTGTTTAGATTTGATTTTTCTTGCATGTTGAATGTGGATTTTCTATGTTTAGATTTTCTTTTTCAAATTTGCATACAATAGCCTTTAAATACTCGAAAAAACCAATAGAAGGATTAAATTTTTCCTTCGAAGGATTAAACGCATCGAGCTCTATTTTGTTCTACATTCCACATTATTTTTCTACATTGAGGTCTTGTGTTCGAGTCTGGGAAAGAAAATTTCCTAAGGATATTGTTATAGCTTTGCATTAACAAAATACTTTTTCCTAGACTTTTTGAATTTTTCTATTAAAATAATACTATGTACTAATTTTCCTCAATTTTTTGTACAAGAAATTGAAGGTTGTTCATTCTAATGCAAGTGAAGGGGACACTATAGGTCTCCTTAAATTATTGGATCAATGAGTCCCAATTTATTTAAGGGGTAGGTTTTCAATGTTATTTAGATTTTTATCTGATTTCACTTTTTATGATCTTTATGAGTGTTTTAAGTTGTATGTTTTCAATATTAGTTGTATCCAATTTGTGCCTCATTAGTATCCTTACAGTAAAGAAAAATATCAAAATGAAGAAAATTGTCCTATTATTGAATTCTATGAAAGATCTCAATGGTCTATAATCTTTTCTTTTTCGTTGATAAGAAAAAGGAAAAAGTTTAATGTTTACAAAAAATGCAAATCTTCAGACAGTTTGACAGTGAATAAAACCAATATGCATCAATGGTTACCCACAAGCGCTTTAATCCCTGATCCAATATGTAATACAAAATACCTATGTATATAAATATAAACTAAAAATATTGCTCATATTTAGCGGACTTGCAAGATGCCCATCACCCATATAAACACATGTAGAATTGCCATATCGGCATGGTTAAGAAAGATAAAGAATTTAATCATAGTAGTTTCCCTTTTTTGGCGAGCTAAGAGCTAATATTGTTGGTCTATAGTTTTTCTAGTATTATGATTGTAAGCATGTATTTCAAATAATTTTATATGACTTTTATTCCTATATTTTTGTATAGATATATCTTTCGGTTACCCATAACAAGACCTGTGGAATCAAGGGTGGCAGCAACTCTGAATTTGGTTGGATTAGTTAATATGCATTTTGGTTGGATTGATTTTCACAGAGTTTCCTCAAATTTTCATAAGCATGAGCTATTATGAGTTGGATTATGTGTTGGAATTTTAGCATGTTCGACTACTCCTTGAATCCCATTGGTAGTACCATCTGATTTTTTTCTTGTATTATGACTATAATCATGTATTTCAAATACTTGTATATGATTGTTCTACCTATATTTTTGTATAAATATATCTTTATGTTACCCATAACAAGACATGTGGAATAAAGGGTGGCAACAACTTTGAATTTGATTGGATTGATTTTCATGAGTTGCATCAAATTTTTGTAAGCAAAAGCTACTATGAGTTGGATTATGTGTTGGAATTTTAGCATGTTGGACTACTCCTTGAATCCCATTGGCAGTACCATCTGAGTTTAAACTAGTCATATTATCACCCACAAGAGATCATCTTACATTAATATTTCTTTCGTTATGATATATCCCATTACTTGGGGTTGGTGTACCATCATAAGGCCTTTCATTCTAGGATTTGTATATATGCATAACATATATGCCAAATCTGAATTTATAAACATTTTCACCGGTGTAGTTGATGATCATAAATTGACTTCATATAAGTATGTACCATGTAGTATTCAGCTTCAAAAATAAGCTAGAAAATTGACTTTCAAAATTTTTTGGAACAGATCTAAAATATTCTGAATTTTAGTCATAAATTTAGTTGAGAATCAACATACTCCTAATAGGTACATGCTTAGATAGTGCCTTTGGATGTTCTTCCCAATTTATTATAAAGGAAAACAAATAAAGAATGGGTAGTTTGAATGTTTTTACAAGTTTGAAGGCAATTTGCTTTAGATATTATCACCCACAAGAGATCAACTTACATTAATATTGCTTTCGTTATGACATATCCCATTACTTTGGTTTTGTGGACCATCATAAGGCCATGTATTCTAGGATTTATATATATGCATAACATATATTCCAAATCTAAATTTATAAACATTTTACCGGTGTAGTTGATGATCATAAATTGACTTCATACAACTATAAGTATGTACTATTTAGTATTTAGATTATGAAATAAGCTAGAAATTTGAATTTCAAATTTTTTGGGACGAGATCTAAAATATTCTGAATTTTAGCTATAAATTTAGTTGAGAATCAGCATACTCCTAATATGTACATGCTTAAGTAGTGCCTTTGGATGTTCTTCCCAATTTATTGGCAAGGAAAACGAATAAAGAATGGGTATTTTCAATGTTGTTACAAGTTTGAAGGAAATTTTTTTAGAGTTCTATTCTAGCAAGAATGTAGTAGATAAATAAGAAAGGAGGACAAGTACAAAAGATTGAGAAAATATTTGAGATATGGGATTATTCTATCTCTACCTGAGAATAAAAACATAACACAAAATTGTGGTGTATGTGATGTTAAGTACTTGTCATCAATTTTCCGTAGGCTTGTAGCTTCTAAACCTCAATTGAGAGAACATATTCAAAAAATGGATGATGGTGAGAAATGGAGAATTTGACTTGTATTTACATTAGTTTGGTAACATTTTTTCAACCCACTTAAAATTGACCATGTATGTTGGTTGTTTAGGCATATTTTTGTGATCATCAATATCCATTTTGACCAAATATAGGAAATTGTTAGATATATTAGATATATACAATATTGTTAGATTAATATTAGGTTAGTATATTAATGTGATTTTTTTGCAATTCGCTTATGATTAATGAGATTATGGAATCTCTAATTCATGTGTGGAAGTTATTTAAAATTTAGAGTTACTCTTTTTTGGCCATTCTTTTGATCTTGTTAAATAAATTGAACCATATTTCCTGCTGCACTTACTTAACTATTACATATATTTCACTTACTTTAGTTTTAATTGAACTAAATTTCTCTTTCTTATTAGTTTCATAATCAGCCAAAGTTTTCTTTGTTGTAGTGATTATTTCTGTTTCATTTTTGCATGCTTGTTATTTGTGTTTTGGATGTCATTTCCTTTTTCCGTGTAAGTGTACTTAATATTTCGCAGATACATTTAGTTTTATTAACTTCTTATTTTCCTTTTTGTAGGATATCTATGATTTTCTTTCTCCTACGGTAACAAAGAGAGTGTTGTCTCTAAACGAATTTCAAGTGGGTTTTAATATTGATTGATGTATTTATTCATTTGTTTTGTTTATTGCATGTTATGGACTAAAAATTATTGTAGAGTGCTTTCATGTTATTTCTTTTGGTTGTTTCATCTATATTTATAGTTGGCTCCAATCCTTTTTCCGAAGTGACATGTGGGGGCATGTGCCTTCATCAATGGCAGGATTCATTATGTGTTGAGGGGCTCATTCCCCAATGAGGCCATTTGAAGAGTCCCAAGTTGTACATTAGAATAATCAGTGAGGATGCTTTTAAAGTTTCCCGTCATACCTAAGAACATCTTCTTGGATTAACATACTTATTTTCCCTCTCTAGTTTAATATGATGCAGACTAGAAACACAATTCCCCTCCCTACAATGGGATTGACATTAACTACACCTTGCTTGCAAAGGGAGGAAGATTTTAAATGTCTTCAATTTTTTGTTAATGTTTTGCATTGCAAGAAACTGAAACCACCAAAAATAGTGATGGCTAAATAGATCAGAGATCGCCTCCATTTTTTACCAACATCCCCAATTTTTCTCTCCAAATTCCAAACAATTGGAGATCATTCATGAGGCTTCTTCTTGATTTATGATTCTAACGAAGATGCACTAAAATATGAACCACCCCACAAATTGAGGAGAATGGGAATATCGATTGAGGCATCTGCAACTGGAAAAAAATACAAGAAACGTGTAAAGAAGATTGCACAAGAAAAAAGAAAGAAATTTGATTTTAAAAAATAGCTTGTATTGGTTAGTTTATAAGTGTTTGTTTATAATTATTTTTGAAACAAACTTTAACTCGTTCCAAATAATTCCATGTATGTATTGTGGCAATATATATCATACAGAGAATTAAACTTTTTGAACACATGTTCATTTTTGTAATCCAACAACTATGCATTTCTAATTTCTTTATCATTGTATCTCCATACAAATACCTATAGTTTTCTTACTTCAAGTGTACATATTGTTCTTATTGTTTTCCATTCTATTTTCTTAACATAATAATTTGTAATTTGTTTCAAATAAATGCATGTATAGATTGTAGCGAAACATATGGAACACAGAATCTAACTTTCAACATACATGTACAATTTTTCCATTTTACAATTGTTCGCTTCTTTATCTAAACCAACAACAACGCATTTTTAATGTGTTCTTCATTATATCTTCACACAAATACATATAGTTTTAAAATGTCGAGAAAGAACCATACAATTTTTAGTTGTTTTCATGCAAAGCTTTGTACATTATATCACTTTTTTACATATTGAATTGTTAAAGGGTTAGACTTCATGTTTGCATTTTTAGAAAATATAAATGAATAAGTAAGAAAACTTTAAAGGTTCTCATTGTTTAGAAATGCATATTTCTAAACACATCCTTCATTTCATGTTTGAATGCACTACAAGTTTACATTTTCCACTATATATTTGTATAACTCCCACTATCTCGAGCATCTTTTAGTTGCCATGGAAATAACTTTGACACACGAAGGAATTTCTCAATTAATTGAGGGTGGTTCCAATGTTGACCCCACATTTTAGATACTACACTTGTCCTCCCTAAGGTCTAATCTCAACATGGGTGTCCAACATCGTGTTGACCTTTCACATGGGATACATTTTTAGACAATCTTCTACCCTCCAAATTTGTAAGTCATGTAACCAACAAATCAATACAAGAAGGATCCATTGTGTGCTTACACAAATTCCACATTAGAATGATCAAAAGTGAATTGTAAGCTCTATCTCCTACTCAATTACTAATGTATATAAACTCCTTATATTACTTATAATTCTTTCAGTTTGTTTTTTTCATCCATTTCTTAGTTCTAATTTTTTCCCAATTTTTTCCATCACAGGATTGTTTTTATCATTGAAATGGATGTTGTTGTCGAAACACATTTGGTAATTGGTGCTCTAACCTAAGAACCAACAAATTCTCTTGAACACATTCAAGTTGTCACAAATAGATGCAAGTGCAAACCAACTTAACAGATATTTTACGAGAACACCAACTTAAATAAGTGGATTGAATACATCTATGTGCATGTGGTCCATAAAGGGTCATGCCCAAGAAAAAAAAACCTTCGCGAATATCACAATCCAATGGGATAATGGTTCCGTGTTTATGTTTGATTTTGTAGATCAGGAAGGAGTGGAAATTCACATCACCTGTTTCAATGAGGTCGTGAAACATTCTATGAGCAGATTGAAAATGGGAAGCTATATATAATTTCTAATGGGAAGATGGGGAGGATTACTGATGTAAAGCTATGTTACAACCATTTGAACAATGCTTTGGAGATTTTCCGCAACCGTCATCAACCATAACTCCACTCATGTCAAATGAGGATAATACCTTCCCATCACTTTCACTTCACCAAAATCAAGGACATACCTATAAGCGTTATCGATTCTACAATTGATTTGATTGGAATTGTTCTTATAATGTCACCATGCTCAACAATTCATAGGCATGAAAAGTCTAAAACAAAGAGAAAAATGTACAAATAAAGGAAATTTCAAGATTCAGTGTAGCTATCACATTGTGGGGACAACACTTAGATGATATAAGCAAAGAACTTGAAGACATGCTTTCTATACCACCTCTTTCGGTTCCTTACCTTGAAATTCACTCACTTCTCCAATTTCAATGGGACCTAAGTTGACACTATTTCAAGTACCAAATGTTACATCAACCCTATAATTTCATAAACTAATACACTTCATGGTTGGGTTGATTCTTGATGACTACTCCTTCTAGGATCCCTCTATCACAAGAAAATTTTTGGGTCCTCCAAAAATCTTGACCTCTGTAATAATGATTTTGCAGGTCCTACAGATGGGGAACACTGAGAGAAATGAATGGGCCATGGTTACTGCAGAAATCACAAATATCAACATGGAAAGAATTTTTACAAGGCAAGTCCTCTTCAAAAAGGTGACAAAAATGTAGAAAAAGGTGAGAGAGAGAATGGTAATGGTTCATGGTTATGTTCGAATAGCAACGTACAAGTTCAGAACTATGATTATAGATATACACTCAGGATTGATCTAAAGGAACCAACAAGAGAATTACAATCAGTTACCACTTTTGATGAGATAGGTGAGTCAATCATGGGTGTTGCAATTAGTGACCTCCATCTATTGTGTATAGATGAAGATGCTACTAGTGAAATTACAAGCAATGTCATCGAAACGAATATTGCTTCACTCTTTCCCTGAAAAATAGACATATTGTGGAAACAACAGATTGAAATGTGTCATCCTTATTTCAAAGAAAGTGGATAATAGTGAAACTCCTCCATAACCTTCTTTACGCAAATATTTCTAATGCACCCATCCTTTCAAACTTTACACCCTCACCCATCTCATTCTATACTTTGAATTATCACCCTGTTATGTTGCTTATTTCATATCTATGTTTCACTTTTTCCCTGCTTCAAAAGAAAACTATTGTATTTCCTTATACACTGACATACTATTGCCTCCTACTACTATGTGGATTGTAAGTACTTTTAAGAAAATAAATGAAAATTACTTGCACTTTTGTTATGTACGTATTTGCATCCTTGTATACTATGTGAACGTATTGTATTTTTCCATATAACTAATACTCTTTTCCTTCAGAAACAAATGCAATTTTTCTATCCTCAAATCATTACCTCTTATGCGTATTTCCCATTGGAAATCCACATGTGTTAAATTTTTATATAGTTTTATATTTAGTACAAATAAAATAGTCAGCAAAATGCTACCACTCATGATATGAGATTTGCAAATGTATATATATGAATTTGTAACAAGTTTGAAATGTAGATATGGAACCTTAAAATGAAGTGGTTCATCTATATTTCTACACTTAAAAATCAATCACACCCATTATCAACATAAAACTACAAAAGTAATAACTATCCATCTGAAACAAATAATTTATACCATTTGGGATTCACATTACATTGTACAAATGCAATTGTCAATTATTTGGTTAGGAATAATCTAAACCAAGGAATAGGTGTGAGACATGAAAGGATTTAATTCCCACATTTTTACAAAGTCGTGGAATAGGTGTGGGACATGCATGTATTTAATTCTCATGTTTTTATTTTAAAATCCCTCTTTCAAAAGACAAATAAAATACACCTTTCACTCATATGACCAACTACTAGAGTGACTCAATTATCAATGATTTTTCAAGCATCACCTATTTCCCATACAAATACTCAAGCTTGAAACTGAAATTTGATGTTTATTGGGTTTTCCTCATTTTTATATTTTCATCCCTTTAAACGCAAATTGCATTCATGTGTATAATGCATGTGAGATGGAGATGAAAAAATGGATCACATAATTTGTTTTTATTTTTAACCTTCAATTCATGTCTTTGTCTTCCTTGAACATTCCTTTTATGCATCCTTGCTACCTGATCCAAAGGGAGTAATGTCAGTTGTTAGGTTAAAATCTCAACAGACCTCCCTCCCAAATGTAAGCATCATCTAGCCACAAGAACATTACATCACCCTTTATGTTTCCTTGTAGAGTTCACTTACATCAACCACACTTGGAGAAAATCTATGTGCCTCACATGACTAGAGACAAACCTTGTTTGTTACCCTAATATCCACAAAGAAGCCCTAATTGTAATTTTTTATGCAACCCCTACCTTGTAATTTTAGGTCCACACCACATTTCCTTATTTCTAAATTAACCCTTGAAACACATAAGTGAATTCCCCTTGCATTTATTTGTGAAATTGCAAACAACTATTGACATTAGTAGTACTGATTGATCACTCTTTTCTTTTTTAGATCTCCAAAATATGTTTCCTCTACATATCTTTCGCATCATATGCACTTTTTATTTCAAATAATTGACACACTAAATTTCACGCAATCGAAAAACCTTTCCACCATAAAAAAAAAATGACAAAATAACACAATTCACTTATCAGATAACATCTTATTTTACCTCATACATCCATTCCTCAAGCGGCCTCAATTATCAATGATTTTTTCCTACATCACCTACTTCACTATTGTTCCTTGAGCTTAAAACTACAAAGGAAATGTCTATAAAGTGCTACAAAAGTAAGCGGCATGGTTAGGTCTTGAATTGGGACCTTGGGTGATTAAGTGGAGCACATATAGTAGAAATTATTTGGGAAGGAACAATATGCTTCATGGAATAGGTGTGGGGCATGTAGGTATATAATTCCCCATCTTATAATTTACAACAATCCATCCATGTCTACATATTTCCTATCCAATTAAATTTTGTCCAAGCGAAAACCTTAAAGCCATTAAATAAAAAAACAAACTTGATTAACAAATAAAAGACACTTTTCACTAATATTCCTAATTTCTCATGTGACTCAATTAGTGATTTTTGTTAGTTTGTCATCTATTTTCTTGCACTTACTTGAGCTTACAACTTGAAAGGGAGGCTCCAAATTACTTAAGGATGCATCCATTCAACCTGGGTTTCAAACCCTTAAACTTTGTGATTTTCCCCTAATTTTATTGTGTCCTCTTTGTGAGATTGAAATGCTTAACTGAAGCACATATAGCAGATATTATTTGGGTATGAACAATATGATCCGTTGAAAACATGTGGGCCATGCACTTCAAATCCTTAATCTACCTTTGACTCGTATGACCAATCGTTGGAAGGTGTCAACTATCGATACATGGCTATGCATCTACTCCCTACAATTACTTGACCTTACAACTTGGATAAAGAGGCTAAAAGTTCTGTAAAAATTAGTCATTACGGTCAGGTTCTAAATTAGGAACATGTGGTATTTTCCCTTTATTATTTCTCACCTTTAGACGTAAATTACACTAGCGTGAATATTGCACTACCCTAATCATTAACATAATAGTTGGATTAAAAACCAATCTAAATTTTGCATGATATCTCTACCTAAGCATTCAAGGTACACTCTGTGGTTTCATGTCCCTAACGTGACCTGTGAAACATGCATTCAAATTCACCTTACATTTATATTTTTTCTAACAACCTAATAAAGTCAAGACCTGTAAATTCAAACATTTATTTGCCATGGCAATATTTTCCATCCGCTACTTACATTTTGTGATATCTCCCTCTATGGTCTCATTGATGTCTTCCACACCATGGGTTTTCTCCTTGCGATTAACAAACATGTTGTGCTCTTTGTAGAGGTTATTTTTTCACATAGCCTCTTCCATTCATATTTCCTTTGCCATGCACTTCTCCACCCTCAAATGTCATTTTCTACACCCCTATCCCTTTCCCATTATTCCTCTTATTTTTGTTTCACTTCTTCACTATATCCCTTTCGGCATTCATATCGTACACTTCACATACGATTTCTAGTTATTACACTCATTATGATCATACACTCATGCACTTGTTTCTTGATCTTTACACTCCCTAATACCTCATGACACCATTTAATATTTCACATCTAAAACATTCCCTTCCTATCTTTCTACCATTCGCCCCTCTCAAAATATTTTTTCTTGCTTGATAGGAAAGAAAACCAATGATCCACTCCAAATTTTCCTTGAATTGTGGATCCTTTCACTCTTCACAACTAACATCACATATAGGAGTTCATAAATCTAATTCGTTAGTACCTTGTACATCCATATATCACGGGTATTTTCAATGCAAATAGAAATTTAACATTTTAATAATTCTAGCTTTAGAAATTTGTATGCTTTATTCCTTTCCTTTAAAAATTACAGCCTACTTAAGTAATTAATTTTATAATGTAATTAATTTTCAAGCAAAAATTAAAATTAATTTTATAATATCAAATTTTGGTAATGCAACCCAATTAAATGATTTATTTTTCCTAAATTGTGGTGATTTTTATTGTGGTTTCATTGTATCGGATCATCTATTTCTCATATGGAGAAGGAGCACTTGATAGAAAATATCTTAAACATGTGTGATTATGGGATTCTAAATATTACCTTTTATTTTTAGGACATACCACTACATACTCTCATTATTGGAGCCCCATTTTAAACTACTACCCATATTTATACTAATATACATATATAAAAATGTAAAAAAATTATTACCGCTTGTGTATTCACACGCATTATATGCCACCTTACAAAAGTGATCCCCCAGTTTTTTTTACCATTTGGTGATACGCCTTTACATTATAGTGTGTATTGGGATTTGTGTCACTCACTTGTGGCTAGTGTGACCTTAAATTATATTATATAATCATTTATATTGTTTCATATTGTTGGTAGAATTGACCTTTATGGCCTCCATAACATAAGTAAAGTATATACAGGAGATAGAGTTGGTAGTAGATCATCATATGGTATATATTTTCTCATTATAAGGTTGTAGAGAACTCCCCCTTGAAGAGACTTAGTTATATGCTTCAATATTTTTCTCTTATTTATGTCATATTGTGTTCTATTATTTTTATTATACTTTGGTGATAGAGTAATTTCATTACAATTAGTATCGAATCTTTAATTTGGGCATAAGTAGGGTTGAAACTCTAACTTTTAAGGGTTGTGTATAACATAAAACGTTGTTATTTTCTATAAATACATGATAATTATGTAAAAAAAGGTTAGATTCCTATTTCTATATTTTTGTGATCATTTTTAGCAAGATATCATGATTTTGGGGGTTTCATAAATTCAATCCACGCTTCATTTCTGAATTATAAAGATTTCTTTACATTTTCAAAAAGATTGCTAAATTTTCTTTGGGATTTGTTATATGTGCTTTTATATTCAATGTCGATGGAATCCCAATATCATTATGTCAATTTTTTTCCAAAGATGTGAGTCAAATAATGCACTATCAAATTGTTTCATAGAAGGACCACACACTAAACCTAAAGGAAAGGGTTCAATCACCTAGGAAATTGTTTTTGAAAAAGAGATGGAATCTTAAATGAGACTCAATGGATCTTATACTATGTAATTATCTTTAGTAGATGATATAGTGAACCATCTCCAAAAT
Organism: Taxus wallichiana var. yunnanensis; assembly: GCA_018340775.1. Lineage (NCBI taxonomy): Eukaryota > Viridiplantae > Streptophyta > Pinopsida > Cupressales > Taxaceae > Taxus > Taxus wallichiana. The sequence goes on along the minus strand of CM031240.1, from coordinate 302,166,481 downwards.
GAAATTCATAACAAGAAAACCAATATGAGCACAATCATATAATATTTGAACAACATAAAAGAAAATTTGGTAAAGATCGTGACAACCTTTTAGAATAATTAAGAAACTAGCCATCATTCCCCAATGTGAAAATACCATTAGATCTTGAATAAAGGGTGGAAAAGTATTAACTTATTGTTGAGGATATCCAAAGAAAGAGAATTGATGAGTAGAGAAACTTCTTCCAAATGTTTCCACTTGTGGTATTTTATGACTATTGATGGTCATTTGTCACTTCTTCCTTGAAGGTATAAACACAAATTTGAGTTGTCAAGGAACATACTCACCACCAACCAGAGTTGCATCAATTTAAAAAATATTTACTTGGTATTTCATGTTTCTAGTTTCGGATAGAAGATTCTGATCCAAAAAAAATTGCATGATCTCAATGAAGAATGAAGAACTATCTTAGATCCAAAAGAGAGAATATGGAATCAATTTAAAAGGATAGAGAAAAGGGAGATCACCGATTATCTCATCAAGTGGAAGAACTTTTCTATAGAGGATACAATATGGGACGGTGAAGAATTATTATAGAAGCATCCACATATGACAAATTTCGAGGACAACACTTGTTTTAAGACATGAAATAATATGTCTTTACCCTATAAAATGTATTAAAATATGTTTGGTGAACTTGTAGCTCACATAAAGTTTAATTGTATCATATAAAAATTTATATTGCTTTATATTATTAATAGGACAACTTAGATGATCCCCATAGCATATATAGTGTATATATAGGAGGTAGGGTTAGTAATAGATCCTTCTATGGTGTATTCTATTATTTTTGTATGGTTGTAGAGGTTCCCCCTTGAGATGGATTTTTTTTTGTAGTTAAAAATTATTCCCTTATTTCCATCTGTGTGTTCTTCTCTATTATTTTGATTCTATGTCAGTGATACACGTGTTTTATTACTTTTAAAAGTTCTCTTGTACCTTTTTAGAATGTTCAATAAAATAATATGTTATGTAACACCCACATTTCCACACACAAAAACAATAGTAAAAGAAATAGTGGAATTTTTTTTTACTTACATTGTAGTACACATGACACTACAGGAGATCACTTAGGACTACGCAAAACACATGACATGTTTTCACAAACATTAACCCACATAGACAACATGCAAACATGTGATGCACATCAAGGCCATTTTTTTAAATGAAAAGGCACAACATAACGATTCAACTATAGTATAAACTTATAGATAGGGTCTTCTCATGCATGATATTTTAGGATTACACATTTATTAAAATCATGTTTCAATCTTTAACTTAAGTTCTAGGAAGGATCATAATGTGAGAATTATACATTCCTTTTTCTTGTTGCTAGATTTCCTTTTTTCTATTGTTTAACATTTAACTTATGGTGTATCTCATTGAATAAGGATCATCTACATTATTTCAATTACTTGTTTAATTCACTCATTCGTTAATAGGGTATTTATTTGCACACAAGACTACTTACCTACACACAAGGCTACTAGGTGATATCCCTAGGATTCACTCCTAAGGGCATGCATCTTGATCTTATATCATACCTCCGTTATGAAAATAGAATAAGTGTGAGTCCAAAGGAGGGAAGGTTCACATATTTTCTCAAGGATTTAGGGTCAAGTTTCTTTCATTCATTTATAAATTGATAATTGAGTTAGTACACAATAAGTATTATAGGAAATAAGTTCTTTATCCATAGCGAGAGGGTTTAATCCCATTACAAGGAAGATCATGTTTCACTTTCTGTGGAATAACATCCCACGATTACACTTCCCAAGGCCAAGCATCATTTATAAGTTTACTATAGTTATGCTCAACAATTAGTTAAGGATTTGAAGGCTCTAAACATGGCAACATACTTCCTTATTTTCTTGTTTCTAGATTAGGTTTCCTAAGTATCATTTTACGTTCTAACTTAAGAGGTTTTATTTCTCCCTAACTAGGTTCATATACCTTTTGTAATGAATTGTGTAACCTACTATTAGCAGGGCATTTGTATCCTCATGAGACTACTAGTCCTTATCTTAAGGGATTTGTCTCTAAGAACATGATCACATAGTTTCACATCAAACATCCATTACCTAATAGGACTAATGGGAGAGAAAGATGGAGTAGTTCATCATCTTAAGGGGTTAGGTTTCACATTAGAGTTTACACAACGTGGGTCTCATTTCTCACCACAAGATGGTTTAAACACAATATGAGAATGACCTAAAAATTCACTTTTCTCCTAGCACACCATATTATGGTTACATTCCCACAAAATAATCATAAATTAAAAATTTGTTAAGTTTTAAAATTAACTCTTAATATTGTATCGTAGAAACCAAATGATAAATGAGATTGGATATCGAGTCCATTTATGATCCCAACTCTTAAAAGTGACTTCCAAGGTTATTTGGCGATCTTTGCTACTCAACATGCATGTCGGTTTAAGAGGATTTTACACTATGTTTATTGTTGGTTCCCAAGGATTACTACCTTAAGAGAACACATTCTCCTTATTACACACACAACTATCAATCCTAGGAAGGGACCACATACCCAAGACAACGTTTTACCATGTGGTTCCTAATTGTCGGGTTCACGAAAATGTCACTAAGCATGTAGGCTAGGATGGAAATCTCAACTTGGGCTCTTATCTACTTAACTAGAAGGTGTCATCGAGTGTAAAGATTTAAGTTTATCCTAAGGTTTTAGTTTCCTATGCTAAAAATAATCACACATGAAGAATAGTTATGCACAAATTTTATACTAGGGTTGATTGTTTCATTTAGATTTCTTTATTACATTTTCAAGGTAAGGAACATAACACACCAATTAATTAATCATCAATTTCACACTGGAATTTCACTATAAGATATTAAATTCAATTTCATTTAACATATATATTCAACCCCTTTTTTGTTTCCATACATATATCTGAATCAAAATGACACCTATGGTTAAATGCACATTTCCCAAAGCACCCCTAAAACTAGCATCTCATACATACTACCAAACTTCAATAATAAGTTTTTCAATACATTACAAAAATTTGGTTCAGCCTCTACAATTACATTGTTTCAAATATAAATTACAATAATATACAGTGAATTACAACCACGTCGTTTCGCCATCTTACTTGCATCCTACAAAACCATGTGAGCATGAAATCAGTGATAAATCGTTGGCATGGCATCCACCTAAATCTAGCATAATTAAGCATTATTGGTTTTCCATTTACATGATGATAAAAATACACATGCAACAAGAGAGGGTTAGGGGCATATATTCATTTCATTTCTTAACTAAGGGAGGAGAGAGAAAGAGATAGGGAAGAGAGAGAGAGAGAAACACTATTTTTCCAAAAGTCAAATTTCACACAACAAGTCACAAGATAGAGTTTCAAACAATTATTTACAAGTGTTAATAAGTTTCTACGATGGTTTTCTAACTTGACTAGGGTCCTACAACTTTCTTTTACATTTTCCTAGTTGCAAAAATGCCCAATTTTGGCTCGAAGGCTAAGAAAGTGCATTCAAAATTGTCTTCCGATAAGCAAATTCATGACGGGAGAATTCTATACATGTGCAACTATATACCAAGAATCCATAGGGACTAACAAAATTTAGAACTAGAAAATGGATGCACAATTGGCGAATGGTTTTCCGGAGCCACCGGTCGTAATTGGTCAAGTTTGACCTAGTCAAACAATGACCAGGAGACCTCAAAACCCCTTTTCAGACTAACCAAGAATGTGTTTTCCCAAACTGAAGGTTCCAGGTAATTTTCTAGTAAAAATACTATAGGTTTGCAAAGGTGGAAAAATAATTTTATTTTTAGGGCCCACACAGTGAGTTGATACGAAACCCAACTTTTTAATTTTTAACAACTTCCTAAAAGTGGAAAATGAGGTAACAAGGCTCCTAGAGGAGTGGTGAAGAGAGTACAAATGATCGATTGGGGTCAATCTAAATCTTGATGCAACTCTCCTCATAACAAGAAGCACATATGACACTTGACACCTCTTTTCCAAGGTTTGAAGGTGGTTTTGTGAGTCTCAAAAATCACAGTTTACTATTTTTTTGTCAAGGAAACAATCGACATCTTTACAAGGAACTCAACCTCAACTTGTCAATAAAAAGGTGTTGTAGTAATCTAGTTTGGTTATGAATTTTGTTAGATCATCTCAAAATGAGGGTTTAAGTCCATGGTTGACTACCAAGGGATTATTTGGATTGTGTAAGTTACGATATGTCGTTTTATTGTTTTGCAAACAGGTTTATTTTAAACAATCAAATGTATGATAATCCTAGGGTTTAAAATTTTATTTCGTTGCAAATGGAAAACTAAAATAAGAGAATTATGAAAGATAAGGAGAGATGAACCATGCCTGGAATTGATCCACAATAGAAGTTAACCGGTATTTTTTTGTATAAGCATCCACCATTCCACCAATTTGCATTTTCTTGAAAAATTTGATACATGTTCCAAGAACCAATTTGAGCATTCTCCTTAATGATCATAGCCTATCAAACCAAATTGGTTTGAGTATCTCCCCCTTTAAAATTTACCATTCTATAGCCCCCATTTTATTTTGTTATTTTCTAAGCACCCACATTTTGCATCTCCTTGAAAGTTTTTAAAGCTTATTCGCACGAACCTAGAACGTGCATACCCGGAAATGGTTATATTCCATGAGACCATGCTTGGTTGGGCTATTTCTTGGGGAAACTTATAGCCTTGTGAGCACCATTTGTGCAAATCCTACAAATGAGGCATTCTACGAGACTACACTTAGTTGAAGTTTCTAAATCCATTTCAACAAACCCATTTCGTGCGTATCCTATAGTCAATGTTGTCCACAAAACCACATTTTTTTAAAGACATTATGTCAAACAGCTCACCTTCCTTGAGTAAGGTTCCATATTTGCATACCCATCTACCAAATCATTTGCAACTATAACATCTGACAAAATTCCTCTATCTTTTATGCTTTGATGAATGTCCATACCCTATTCTAGATCTCGTATTTTGGCACAAGCCTGGGGAATACGAAGAAATTATAAAGCCGATCGGGTTGGAGACCTATTTGTCGCATAGGTAAAACTGTGTGACTGTCTCAGAAGACCTTTTGGTGATTGTCCCACCCCACCTGCCACATGCCTCTACCCACTCCTACCACCACCAACTCCATCACTTCACCCTTCACATCACCTACTCCTCTTAACTCCCATCCACCATGACTTCCACACACACCCTTTTTCTAATTTATTTAATTAAATTTGTTGGGAAATACATGCTAAGTGGGAATTCATATGTTTCATCTAATTTTCTCTCTAGTTACATGAAATTATACCTATGTTTCAACAATATCCTTTCTTATTTCTAAAAATATGTGACCTATCTTCATTTAATTTTCCATTATCTATTGAAAAATGTAGTCCATTGACCAAACTATTTCTTTGGATTATATGGGCTTTGTTTCCTATCATTTTTCTATTTTTTATCTTTTTAAGCTATGTCTATGGATTTTCTAGAGGTCTATGGTGTTTGCAAACATGTTCCCACAATTTTAATATTTCACATTCCCCCTCAAATATGTTATTCCTACTTGCTCCAATGTGAGAAAACTAAGTTGATCAAGGAAACTTGATATTCATTACCACGGAAAATTATATAAATATGAGAGTGTAGAATGAGATTACCTTTTAATGACACAAATCTGATGAAAAAATAAATCTCGCTCTTTATGATGTATGGGATTGTGACTTGTTTAAGAAGACAACACGGAGCTCTCCTTTCTAAACTTATAATTTTTCTCGTAATGATATGGTTTACTATATATGGATAGAGATGTACCATCCTTTCCCTCACAATTTAGGGGTCATACTCTCAAAGAAAATAAAATATAGAAAAAACAAAAAATATAAAGGATTATCATAGGATTTCAAGTAATAATGGATGAGGTTCCCTTAGATGATTCGTTCACATTTTTTATCCAATAAAAAATCAACACCGACATGTGCTTAATTGCTTCTAGCTTGTATGATCTATGTACATCTCCTCACACATTTCATACCTCTTCCCCTCAATGTAGTTATGATATCTCACAATCTTTAATAGATAAAACTCCTTTATATAATATTTTTAATCACATATGAATTGAAACTCTCAAAATCAATTATTGGATATAAGTTATATTTTATCTATTAATATTTTTACTTTTTAAAATGATAAATATATCCATCAAAAATATAGAGATCCATTATTTCCATACCACTTATAATAGGTCCCTTACATTGTGCATCTCCTACCTTGTGGGATCCATCTCCTAGAAAGCCTTCCCTCGATGGGGAATATAAAGTCATTAAAAGGATTCTAAAATAATAGGTTTCCCTCAAGAAATTATTCAAATAGCCTTGTTTCACAACTTCCTACAACCTTTAATGGTTGGAAAATATTTAGAAAATGAAAAAATCAATTAGATTGATCACCCTCAAAGAGAATACAATGTATACAATCTAAGAAGTGTCTTTTTTTCCTATGGATGAAGTTTTCTATTTTTACCCTCCTTAAATATTTTTTTGTTAATCGTTATGAAGAAAAATGATCTAACATGGGACCAAATATAATATATTTATTATTTGGGCTCAAGATAGGTTTGGTGAAGAATATGTATTTAGGATTAAGAACTTGTTCCTTGTACTTGCAATGGTCATATAATTTTAAAATACACAATATATTTGGTTAATTTAGGTTCAAAGCTAAGTGAGAAAAAATTGAATGAATCATTTATATAAACTTATACACCCATGCTCATTAGGTGCATCTAGGGATTCAATATCAAAGGAATGCTCTAAAATGGACATTGATTAAAGAATTGAAGAACCTTTCCCTTAGAGAACACCACAAAAAAAGTAACTCAAATATGAATACATCTCTATTGGTTTCCTAGATCACAAACATGTACTATGTTTGTTGGATTTTTTTCAGAGAATAAATATGGTGTTCAACCATAACATGTGGGATAAAGTCCCTATTAAGATAACGAGGGGATGCGCTATTTATTGTTATTCTAATAACAAGGAATATTTATAGTATCTACACTAATCTAATCATGGGGTTGGGATACTATCACGATAGAGTTCATTTAGTGCTCGAAAGGAGTTGAAAGATAGAGGAAGGAGGAATTTTTTAGAGTGTGAATAATATAGAGAGATAAGAAAGACTTGTGCTTTCAAATGGAAAATGCAGATCCTAATTTACCCACGCAAGTTGAGTAGAATAACAATAAACTAGACTAATGCTTAGAAACAAGGACATATATTTATAAGGAAATGCATTGAACTTAAGAACAATAACAAAATATCAAGATTTATTTCAACACAATTTTTGAAAGCTATATCTCTTTATTCCATAATAGTAAGAATAATATAAAGTTTCTTCTTTTCTCAAAAAATCCCAGAAAACACTTTTTACTCCAAAAAAGTAATAATTCTTTGCTTACATTCATCAAAATTCCATCCCTGAATGCTTTGAGAATTATTACATTTATAGACAAGAGGGTGAGATAGAAAACAAGGACAATGTACCCCTTGACCAATTCCTAGTACTAAAAATAGTAAATATTAAATCTTCTTAATTAAATCCCATTGACTAGTTCTCACACAAAATGACCAATTTAATTTACATGTCGATCTATAAGATGCAAAAGCATCTTACAAAAACACATACATTTGAGACAAATATCAAGATACACAAAAAAATTCAACTTTCTTCCTCATCGTAGTTTTCTTTTCTACTTATTAATCAGTTGACATGTCGATGACATCACAACACTTTTCCTTTGTCGATATTCATCATATTTTTGTATCATCTCTTGAACTACCTTTTCATCGGCCTATATGAATATTGAATAATAATATCACAAGTATCACCCAAATTGATCAATCTTCCCATAGTACTTTGATCCTTTTTATAACCTTTACCAAATTATCCAAAATATTTTGATACAAAACTAACCTATCAATTGATTATAAATCAAATATTTTCTCTAATTTTGAATCTTTTTAACCAAGTTTTTAAACTCGGTGAAGATTTCGCTAGCTAGCAAAGGTGCATTCATATCTTCATCATGAAATTGGAAAGGTATCTTTTCTATCTCATCACCAATGTCAAAGGTGGCATCTATTCCTTCTCATCTTGCCTCTTACAAATTTTCATTTTCTACTTTCAATATCCTAACACAGAACTCAATACCCTCATAGAATTTGTAGTACCTACCCCATTCTTCAATCACTTTCCCTTTAACTAGGATATTGACATCTACCCTCTTTAGCTCACTTAGGTACTTGTTATCTCAATTTTCCCTGGCAAAATTAGATCGCGCATGACCCCATGTAGGAAGAAATTCAAGAAATGGTTACGTCAAACAAGCCCATGCTTCAAATCCAACAAACAGGTTACATGTGGGACTCTAAAATGGAGAAGTAGGGTCTACAAGGAAGAGAACAGTGTAAAATAAGCTAGAGGCTCAAAGGAAAAGAAATGGAGAAGGTTCGAAGTCTTTGGGCTCTGTAAATGATTCAGAATGAGCCCCAAAATTGGCTAAGTATGGAGGAGATGGCAGAAGCTGCCAAGTGTCCAAACAGCTCTACTTCAAAGATAAATCCAAAGAGTGAAGACTCAAACAAGCGCCAAGCCTCCATGTGTCTAGAGCCCCAAAAGTTACACCGGCCATTGAAAATTCTAAGAGTCAGTGGAGGGTGTCAAGCGTCTCAATGGTGTAATTTCAAGATGGGAGCCCAAGGTGGAGACTCAAACTTACACCAGCCCTCCACATGGCTAATGGTCAACAGAGGTCAAATTCAAAAGTGGGCCTAAATTGGTTAAGTATAAGAGTAATGCGGAAGGTGTTACGTGTCTTAACGACCCTCCTTTAAAGGTAAAATCCTAAGTGGGTTTCCAAATGAGCGCGGGCTCGCCATGTGTCCCAGGTTCAAAAAGGGACAGAGTCGAGGTTTGAATAGTCAAAGTAGAGGTAGGCCAGCGGAAGGAGCCAATTATCAACATAGCACTATTTCAAAGGTAAAATTCAGATCGGGTTTCCAAATAAGCGTCAGCCGCCACATGTCCAAGGTCGGACTTTTGGCCTGCCAAGCAAAGAGACTTCGGAAAAATACAAGCGAGCCCAAGGAGCCTATGGAAGCCACCACGTGTCAGTCCGGCATGGTTTCAAGAGCAAAAGGAAGGGGCTTAATCTTGAGATGCGTAAGGCCGCCACATGGACCGTGTATGGACAGACTCTTTAAATATTTCACTCCCACGATCTGAATATTCAAATGCCATATCTTTTGACTAGACACTCAAATTTGCATGGGAGAAGACTTTTTGGAAACGTATCGTCTCCCTCTACTCCATGGAAACATAAAATATCATTCCTAACAAGATTTAGTCTATGAAAATTGGAAAATGTTTTCTAGGCCATTAATCTGATTCGATTTCTCCAACTACCGGACTAGATTTAATTTGATCCGTCAGGGAACCGGAATCAATAAATTGTAGGTGGACCCTATATAGCTACGATCATGGTTGAGTTACGTGAAACCCCTGTATGTGTACATGTTGGGAATTCCATGTTGTTGTTGTCTTCTTATGTTATCGGTACCTTTGCATGTCGAAGCATGTGTGATAATTACTATATTTTGAGGGCTATGTATGTTCCTCCCATGGGTTAGTTGAGTTCTTGTGATGTGATACAGTAGTAGAAGTATGTGAAAATATGTCTTGTGAGCCATTATTGTTGTGTTTGTCCCTGATGTGGTAATGTGATGTCAGTTCTTTTGGGAACCTACGAACATAAGAAAACTAAAATCTTAAACAATGAAATATTGAGAGTTGAGATTAATAAATACTTTAAAGGAAAAGACTAAGTAATAAAGTAAAATAGAACTGCCAATCTTCATAGAACATTAAAATTTAAGATATTGCAAAATTAATTTTTCTTCCTTGTGGTCATATTATACCAATAAGTTGTTTGTCAAACAATGTGTGTCGTTATTGAATATCTTGTTTACGCACCCTTCAAGATTTGGTGTTGTCTTGCATCGAGGATGATGATCTTATAAGGGGAGGGAAATGTAATTCCTAAAAGGAAGTATAATATAAAATAAACTTTAAAAAAAATAGCATGCAAATTGCATCATCGGTGGGTGAGATGAAAACGTGTGAGGAGGAGGTAACGTGTGGCAAGTGAAATTTTGTGTGTATGAGGATTGTTTTCAAGGAATGTCATCTTGAACATCCTTTCGATGATTAATTTTCCCTACATAATGATCCAAGCATTTGATTTGAATTCAGACGCATTTACCATGTTGAAACTGGTCTACACGTTATAATTTAACAATAATTGGATAGTTACAGGTGCGCGGTAGACACTTATGCAAATGTGGACTAGAAAGTGATAGATGGTGATGGGAAAGCCTTTGTCAGAAGGATTTATTCTTATACCCTCTGGTAGAATTTTTGAATAAATGACAAACTGATTTAATTATATTTTTATTTGCATCGAAGCGGGATCATTTGTCTCTACAGAAGAAATCATCTTCTAGTCATCATTTTTTGTGTTGTGTGCAAAAGAAGAAGAAGATTGAGGTTAAGGATGCACTTTTCATTATGGTGTGGACACTCTATTTAAAGAAAACCTTGCAAATTTCTTGATGACCTCCATGGGAGAAGTGATAGAGCTCTAGTTTTACCCCCACGTATAGAGTTAAATCTGTAACTAAAATATTTCCTTATTCTATTATATACAAAATGGTTGATTTGGATTTATTTATGAGTCTATATTGGAACACTTTTTTTTTTTGTCGTAACTCATTCTTCATCTCTCTCCAGATGGCTTCACCATGGATGTTTTTGGTGCCTTCAATGGTGACTATGTTTGTGGGTGTTGGAGTTGAAGGTTCAGTGCATGACTAAAAACGTGTCACTTTCAAGGAAAATGGAAATGCATATCTCTGCTATGGAGGAAGTGAGGACATGCGTGCTTCTTCTCCTGGTTCTCAAAATCACAAATATGGATTCGCACTCAAAATGGAAAATCCTATATTAAGTTTGAAAATATTACTTTGTGGTGAAAAAATAAAGTTGTTTCCAACCACACAAGCATGGAACACTACACCGGATTGGTCAGGCTATTGTCTTTGAGGCATCGACAAAGATAATATTGGTGGTTCAACATATGTTGGCCAGAAGGCCATCTGCTGTACTCCAGACCTGGCCAAGATGGAATGGTGCAAACAAGGTAAATTCATCTAATTCCCATCTGGCACAGTTCCCAGCTGGCCTAATGTTGTAAATATTGAGTTTAGTGGAGATGAAATTTCCACCACTTTTTCACCGCATTCAGTTGCAATTTTGAAGACACGAATGTATAACTTGTATTTTATTTTTATATGAGCCAAACCTTAAGGGTTTGGTAATGGAAGGAATGAAATTTGGAAAAAGAGAATCCCATGGGTTATCTACTAGGTAGGATGGTTCTACTCATGAAATTTTAGGGTTTCATGTCTCTTTGCATACCTATTGCATGGGGTTATTTGGTTTTCTCATTACATTAGATTTTGGAAGCATGTTTGCGGTTATAAATTGCATTACTCCCATTATTACGTGGGGCATGTTTGAAATGACATTATTGTACTATGAGTATGCAAACTTTAATGCAATAGGAATTTGGCCCATGGGAATCAAATTACAGGTGATTAATTTTGGGCCAATGAGGAAAACCATATCACGTCTTCTCATTTTGGTTGTATCAATGGGTTATGGTGTAGTTAGGCCTACTCTTGGTGGGCTTACCTCTAAGGTGATTCTTCTTCGTGAAACATATTTCATGACTTATAAATTGCTTTATGTGGTTGAGAGCGTTAATTACATTGTATGTAAAATGGGTTTATTAGATAGGATTTGTGGGTTGAAACAAGTGTTCAGATTCAGAGAGAAGATGTCCCACAAAATGTCTTGCATCTTCTCAACCATCTCTTGGTACAAATATCTTCACAAATAGGCTGGTGGTGAGAGGCATGTACATGGTTTATTATCTCTTGTTATACCATCAAATGGAGGGGATCCAAGAGTAGGCTCATGCAAACTATTGAAAAATATTTGGTACATATGCGGAATCGAGCTCCACAGCTTGGCATGATTCATTTTCAATAAAGCATAGTTCATCTCTCCTTATCTTTCATAATTCTCGTAATTTATTTTTTCACTTGCAATAAAAGAAAATTTTAAACTGTAGCAATATCATAGAATTGATAGTTTTAAATGAACTTGTTTTTAAAACAATAAGACATCATATCGTAACTTGCGCAATCCAAATATTACTTGGTAGACAAGCATGAACTCAAACCCTCATTTTGAGATGATCTAGAAAAATTCCTATCCAAACTAGATTGCTACAGTACCTATTTTTTGTTGACAATTTGAAGCTGACTTCCCTGTAAATATGTTGACCATTTCCTTGTTTAAATAGATAAATTGTGATTTTCAAATATTTGTAAAACAATCATCGTAACTCTAGAAAGGAGATGTTAAGATTCCTTCGTATACCTTGTTATTTCAAAAGTCACTTCAATCCTTGGATTGACCTTGAATGATCGTCTGTGATCTTTTTTTTTCATTTTAAGAGTCCTGTTACACAGATTTGCAACTATAGGAAGTTGTTAAAACTGAAAAGTTGGGTTTCGTTTTGTCTCACAATTTGAACCCTGAGCAACAAAATGCTTATCTGTCTTTGCAAACCTCTTGTATTTTTACTAGACAATTTCCTAGAACCTTCGGTTCGGGAAAATCACATTTCTTGTAAGTTTGAAAAAGAGGTTTTTGTAGGCCTTCGGTCGTAGTTTGACTAGGCCACCTTTGGACCAATTATGATCGATGGCCTCGGAAAAATAGCCACCAATCGTAAATTGTTCACCAGTTCATAATTTTGTTAGTTCCTGTGCATTCTTGGTGTATAGGAGGACACATAGAAACTTACCCGTGGTGTGTTTTCTCATTAAAAGACAACGTTTGAAAGTGGTTTCTTAACCTTCGAGCCTAAATTGAACATTTTTACAACTAGCAGGAAAACATAAAAAGAAAGTTATAGGACCCCATCCGGTTACCAAACCCCCATGGAAACCTGTGTACACTTATAAATAACTTTTTGAAACTTTTTCATGTGACTTGTGTGAAATTGAACTTTTGGAAAATTAATGGATTCTCTCTTCCCTATCTCTTTCTCTCTCCTTGGTTAAGAAATGAATTGAAATGAAATGAAATAAATATGTGTCTCTAGCACTCTCCTTTCGAATGTAAATTATTATTATGTAAATGGAAACTAAAAATGTTAACTATGTTAGATGTAGGTTGATGGCATGCCAACGATTATCGATAATTACATGCTCACATGGTTTTGCAGGGTGGAAGTAAGATGGCAAAAAGGCGTGGTGTAATTCAGTGTTTATTATTGTAATCTATATATTTCATTGTAAAATATATTTATGTATAATATATTGGCATGTTACAAAAAAATTATATTTAAAATTTGGTAATATGTATGAGATGCTAGTTTTAGGGATGCCTTGGGAAATGTGCATTTAATCATAGGTGCAATTTTAATTCAGATTCATGCATGGTAAAAAATTTGGATATGTATATTAAATGAAATTGAATGTAATAACTTATAGTGCATTCTCGTTGTGAAATTTATGATGAAATCTCCAGTGTTGTGTTATTTAACTAGCAAATATAGAAAAGAAACATAATTATAACATTCAACCTTGGTTTAAAGCTTGTGCATTTCTACACTTCTAGCATGATCTTTCTTAACACAGATGGAACCAAAACCTTAGAATGAACTTAAATCTCTACACTCGATGACACCTTCTAGCTTAAGTAAATAAGATCACTAGTTTGAGTTATCGCCATAACTTGTATGTTTAGCGACATTGTCGTGAACCCAAAAACTAGGAACGATATGGTCAAAATTTATCTAGAGTATGTGGTTCCCTTCTAGGATTGGTAACTATGTGTGTGGTAAAGAGAATTTTTTCTCTTCAGGTCTGACACTATGTTAAGTGGAGAACACTACCTTGGAATTCACCTTAAGAGTTTTGTTCGAAGCAAGGACTATGTGGTGTAACCTTACCATATATGGAGTATGTAGAACTAACACTTTCTTAGTATCCTAGTGGACTACCAAGTCTTACGAAGTTATATCTATAAATTAACTTCATCATCAAATGAATTCCTTATGGGGTCTAGACAATAAAAATGGAGGTAATGAAATATTTGTACTATGACTTCAACTCTTGTTAATGAGCTCTTTTGTTCGTCACAACTAAATGTGTTACCTTAGCTAGTGACAATATAACACCCTGGTATTTTACAAAGGGTTTATAGGGTAAATATTTTTCACACCTTAATCTGATCTATAGCAAGACGTAGAGCCCCGAGTGCAAATTGGAATTAAACTAAACCTTAGTTGAGTAGGAGATTAACTTATGGGTAGAAAATTGTAAGCAACCTTTGCAAATGAAATTGATTTGAAAGATGTTGACTTAAGAGAAACCAGGAAACTGAAAACTTGGTCCTGTAATCCCTTTTTATGCCCTTTTATGACATTAAGAATAAAAGAAAATTCACATGTGGAATCATGAAATGCAGAAACATGGGATCTTACCTTGAAAACAAATCTCTTGTGGTTTGTGTTTTGTCATAATGCTTACAATCAAGTACTTATTCAATATGTTAATCAAGTTCTTTCTTAACTCATTTTTTTAAAGTGATGCCAATAAGAGACCTAAGAAATAATTTAAATGAGATGAAAATAAAATAAAAAGAGTATCTATGATGATGGTTTAGTAACAAAATTTCACTTAAGCCTTTATGGTTGATTTAAGAATTGACTTTTGTTAAAATGGATACAAATATTTCCTAGTGGGATTAGGCATTTGAGACAATATAGAGTCCACTAAAATAAAATAAAAATATGACATGTAAATGCTAAATTGACTCAAAATAAATTTGGAACTAAACAACCATAGCATGAGAAACAACCTTTAACGTAAGAACATTTTTTTGGGAAACTCATAGTTTCTTAAAATTGTCTTTAATTAAAAAATGGTCTATGGATAAGTAATAGGATTTGATAAAGGAATTGATCGTGCATTCTCCTTTAAAGACTTTTTCCTTGTAAAGTAAAGTAATTGAAGATTGTAAAGTAGGAAATTTTAAACGTTATTTGTTTAATTATCTTGAAAGGTCATACAATGGAAACCTAAAATTAATGAAGATGTAAACCATAAATAAAAAGTCATGTTATTTTTTAATTATTTGTAGCGAAGATACCATATGGGCTTACGTGGGATAATAGTTTTTCATGTTATCAATATATTGGGTTATTATAGGAACTAATATAGTTGGCACATGTTTGTTTTTGATGTTCTTATATGTACTTCCTATTTAGACAAGGTATTTACAAGTTCATGTGCATGAGTTGATATTTGAATTTTGTAGCTTCCATACATGTGTCTTTTCTTACCTCTCTATCAATAATATAACTATATGCTCAGTATAAAGGTAATGATTTTTGTGTTTCCAAACATGTGACAATCCCCAGATTCATGATGATTATTTCAGATGATCGGTAAAGATATAAACAAACTAGTGGGAATAAGTTTTATCCCTCCATTGTATCTACCTAAATAGTTTTGAGTATGGATTTTCTTATTAGAGGGATCTTGAATTGCACCCTGTGTTGATTTCTATTTCACTCTAGTCTTGAGAAACATCACTTTGTGATTGTCAAAAACATCATTAACAGAGCATACTAGGGCCCTGTTCCCCATTGGTACCCTTGTTTTGAGCTCATAGGCCATTAACAGATCAAAATAGGTATTAAATGGAGTCGATTATGTTATTTCCCCTCATCTAGATTTAATAGAAAGGAGAATTTATAATTATTTTTATGAGATTATTTCCACAACTTCTTATTTTTAATATTATATCTGGAATCAATTGAATTATATCCACTTTTCTATATAATTTTTGGTATTACAACAATACATGTGGATATAAGATGGCTGAAATAATAAAATTGTAAACATGAGTTGATTTTATAAAGGAAGATTAAGAAGTGTGAGAGGGTTTGTTCAGGAAACAATGGACAACCATACGATGACAAGGTAAATTTATAGAATAGTACTTTCACTAAAATCCATTTACATGTTCTACGATTGTTTTAGGCCATGTATCCAAGTCTAGACTTCCCATAAATGCTAAGTACCCCTACCATATAGTACCCGTACCAAAACAATAGATCAAGTGATTATCTCTTTAGATTCTCTAATTTTTGTTTGAAATTTAACAAGTATTCCGATTTTATAGATGTTTTAATCGAAACCCTAAAAACCCTACCAACGATTTGGGTAAAAAGAAATCAAATGCTAAGAGGAAATATATCGAAGAGATACCTAAAAAGGAAGTTAGATTGTATCCTTTCATTATTAACTGTTATTTCCCAAACTCAACAGAAGACCTTAATGCAGCAACATAATAACTCGATGCAGTTGAATGCAAAACGAAGCAGAATACATAATAATTTTCCTTGCAGAACGAAACAGAATGCATAATAATTTTTCTTGGTTTTGTTTATGTCGACTATTTAAAGGCGATTCAACATGCAAGAAAAAACCAATCAAAAAAGTAGTTAAAAATAGCAAAATCCAGTTAAAAATAGCCACAAAAAGCTAAAAACATAAAAACTTTAATTTTTTTCCAAAGAAAAGGATGTAGCTCTAAATATACGCAAATTGTCATGTGTTTAAAGGTAGAGAAATGTGAAAATGACTATCAAAGTGAAAATGACATTCAAAAGGCTATCAAACGAACATCAAAATTAACCACCCTGAAAAACATTTAGTAGGCTGTCAAATTTAACATTGTTGTAGAAACATCCAAAAGGGCCTTTCCCATAGGGGTAACACTTTCAGTGTAAAAAATTGCACACTAAAATAGAGGGTTAGAAACATATATTCATTTCACTTCATTCCTTAACTAAGGAGAGAGAGAGAGAGAGGTATGGAAGAGAGAGAAATACTATTTTGCCAAAAGTCCAATTTCCCACAACAAGCCACAAGATAGAGTTCCAAATATTTATTTACAAGTTTTAATAAGTTTCCACGATGGTTTTCTAACATGACTGGGGTCCTACAACTTCCTTTTTACATTTTTCTTGTTAGCTGTAAAAATGCCCAATTTAGGCTCGAGAGGCTAAGAAACCACGTTCAAAAGTTGTCTTCTTTTAGGTGATGCACCACAGGGAAATTACTACATGTCCTCCTATATACTAGGAATTGATAGGAACTGGTGGAATTCAAAACAGGGGAATGATTTTCAATTGGCAGTTAGGTTTCTAGAGCCACCGGTCATAACCGGTCTCGTTGCAACAGCCACCAATTTTAGCTCGAGGGATAATAAAACCTCAACCAAAACTACCCTTCGATAAGTGAATGTATAACAGAAAAATATCCTATATGCTCTCCTATATATGGAGATATCACCGGAGTCGACGAAACTAAGAACTGGAAAATGGGTCACAAACATCGATGATTTTTTGGGAGCCACCGGTTGTAGTTGAACCAGCTTGACCTAGTCAAAAACTACCCGAGGCCTACAAAATGCCTTTGCCAAACTTTATAGAAGATTTTTTCCCCCAAAACTAAAGGTTACAAGAAATTTTCTAGTAAATATACTAGAGGTTTGTGAAGGTGGAACTACATTTCATTGCTTAGGGTTCGAACGGTGGTTTAAAATGAAAGCCAACTTTTCGGTTTTGTAACTTCGTAAAAATGTAAAATGGAGTAATAGGGCTCCTAGAAGAGCTACGAATTAGAGAGTGCAAATTTTAAAACAATGTTGAGCTATTGTTTTACACAACTCTCTACATAACAAGGAACACATATGACATTGACATCTCTTTGATGGGGCTGGTGTGTTTTTTTGCAAGTCTCTAAAAATTACATTTTCTAACTTTGCAAGGTAGATGGAAAAGGTTGTTTTAGTTAATCAATCTTCTAGTTCTTACCAATACCAATGGACATGAACACCTAAGTTTGACACACTAGGTATAGAAACGTAGAAGGTTGAGGTCATGACACGGTTGATAACAAATTGTAATTCGATAGCATAAATCGGGAGGTGGAGTTTTATTGTTTTAAACTATCTAGTTGGTTAGATATCCAAATGTATAATTATCCACTAGTTTACTATTTCTATTATATTTCAAATGAAGAAAAAAATTACAAAACTTACAAAATATGAAGGTAAGGAGACCATGCCTGAGAGGAAATGAATATGCTAAAGTTGTGGAGCCCGATTCCACATCTCCATAAGCCATTTCCTTGAATCGTCGCAAGCATAAGGAACACTCCCCCAATTACCTTTGCTTGAAAGTCTCAAGAGCCACTTTAATAAAACCATTTGTGCATATCCAAAAGATGAAGCATTCCATGAGGCTATATTTTTTGAGGCATTTGATTGAATAGTTCAGTACCCTATCTACACTTCCCGATAAATTATTAGAGTCATCAAGAACCTTTGAGTATAAGTTGACTCCCCACTAAAACCAAGTTCATCTCCCAAATTGTTGCAAGACATGTTTTTAGAGAGAGATGCACATAATTCCATCAGTTAAAAAAGAGAAATGTTCTTGTAGGTATGAAAATAGCAGGGTATTTTCCAGATTTTACATGGAAACCCACATGCTCACTTCTGCACAGATGTTTGATAGGAGAACATAAATTGCAACATTTGATCATCCAACTCAAAAGGAGAGTTGTCATCAATAGTGACTCCACATTTTATATGCTCTTTAAGCACCAAGAAAACACATCCACACAAACGCTAAAGGTTTGATTGGGATGTTGATGATAGGATTTTCTCAAGATAGCTGACACGGCCAAGAATATATGTTGTTTTTGTTTTCTTTTTTATTCAAAGAAGAAACCATACCAAACAAGAATTTAGATCCCTTATAGTGTGACCATTATAACTTAATAAAATGTAAGTAAATTTTAAAAAGGGGGGAGCGTTGGAATAATTTAATTGAGAGTGGTTAGAGGAAATTATGGTCCCCATGTGAAGGCACGTGTGCTGGTGTACATGGAGGGTGAGCTGGTGCCAGGTGGTGGCATGTAGCAGGAACTTGTGCAGAACATGGTACGCCCTTTTTGAATTTTTATTTTCCTTGCATAGAAATCCATCCGCTTTATTGGATATATAGATTCCTTGAACACGCATTAACCCGAATTCCCGTTGCAAATTTAGTTGTATTTGGATAGTTGCAGCGAGGGCTTTATGAGGGGGGGTTGTGTTAGGTGGGGCTCTCTAGACCATAGCCATCCTAAAACCATTACCAATATGGTCCAATCAATGTGATTTTTTATTTTCATCCCTTTTGACAATTGTGTTATAGTCCTCCATTAATGACGTCTTCATCCTTTTCTCTCCAACAAAATATAGACCGCAACACTATCAGGGAGATTTTTCCTCCAAGTAGAAAGATAAGATTGTGTGGATTTTCAAATTTGTTTGACGTATTCATTAACCACAGAGGCCCTAATGTCAAAGAAACAATAGCTAAGGACTCTATAAATATTTCAAGAAGCTACAAAATTATGAGTTTCTAGATTCGGAGGAGTTGGAATTGGGTGATTTATTTCCTTCTAACCTTGAGACTTCCATTTATTCTTCTACAATTCATATTGCTATCTTCTCTAGAGGATATGTTGACTTGGCTTGGTGCTTAGCTAAACTTGCTCTTATGTTGGAGACTGGTGTGAAGATCATTCATATGTGTTTAATTATGTCACACCTTTAGACCTTCACTTCATCAAAAATGATTTCTATGCCCAAGAATTTTCTAGTTATGAAGAGAAGGGAAAGTACCTCAAAAAACTTGAGAAGTGGAAAGGATCACTCCATTTTGTTTCAGTTATTATAGGATATGAATTCAGTAGGCACAATAATTATCATGAGGATGTTTTTCAAAGAATACTGAGAACAATGTTAAAGGAGGTACAATTTTAAAAAACATGGTTTCATGGAATGCCTTAACTATAGAATATGCACAAAATGGGTTTGTTGAAAAGGCTTAGAAAATCTCAATCAAATGCAATTAGTAGGTGTAAATGCAAATATCACAACTTTTCCTAGCCTCCTCCCCTTCGTATTCCTTAACATAGCCTGCATTGAGCACACATTTTCTCCATCACTGGGACAACTCATGATGTACACTTGTAACCCATGCCACCATGTTTGGAAACGCTATCATTATTGTTCCTTAGCCAAGTTCCTTCTCAGTCTCCTTTGCGCATATTTATTTAGAGTTAAATTCCAATCAATGTTGATCTGATGTAAAATCTCATTCCAATTTGTCCTCACATGTTTGGAGTAATTCTTTACTACTAATGTAACAGTAAAAATTCTTCTTGCAAAAAAAAACTCTAGCTACAAGTGTTAACATTGGCTTGTCTACACTCTGTTATGTCATGCACCTCTTTCTTCAAGGGATCTTGAGCACAAGAAAGCATCTCTCCTTTAATATAAGGTAGAGACATGTTGTGGGGGTGTTGTAATGAGGATCGAGGGCTTGTAAGCTACAAACATGATATTTGGGATATGGTTTCAAGTCTTGTTGGGGATGTTTCACTACCGAAGATGGGTTATATGTTTAGGTTTGACTGCCAAAGGTTGAATAGGAAGGGTTGATTCCACAATTGAAAAGGGGCTTACTTGATGCAATTTAAAATGCACTCAAAGATCTACTCCTGAGGGGAAAATATCAAATTTGGTTTTTTATTCTTCCTCGATTCACCTCTTTGGCAAGATGTGTTGGAGCTTGTAGAATGCAAACGAAACCACCTAGATCACCTCTTGCACTACGATCGCTAGTATTTCTAGGCATGGTCTCCTTACCTTTATCTTTTATAATTCTCATATAATTTGGTTATTCATTTGAAAGGAAATAAAAATATTAAACTATTAGATACTCAAACAAATTGGATATTTAACTAGATGGCTAGTGCAATCAATAAAACAACACCTTGTTATTTTTACTAGCTATTTACAATTTGACCATCAACCGTGTAGCGACCATAACTATATCCATTGATAAACCCAGTGTGTATAAATTTTGGTGTTCATTCCCATTATTTTTTACGAGATATATTATGAGTTAACTAAGAAAACCATTTATGTATACCTTGTAAGTTTGATAAACACAATTTCTAGAGACGTGCAAAACAACATTCTGAGCCCCTTAAAAGTGACATCAAGCATCATATGTGTTCCTTGTTATGAGGATAATCACACCAAGCTTTAGTTTTGACCCCAATCGACTTCTTTTACTCTCTTGGTCACTCGTTTAGGAGCCATGCTACCATGTTTTGCACTTTTCGTAAGTTGCTAAAAATTGAGAAGTGGGTTTTGTATTTTCTCACTATGTGGGCCCTAAACAATGAAATGATTGTCCGCCTTTTCAAACCCCTATAATTTTTACTATAAAATTTCCTGGAACCTTTAGTTTAGGAAAATTCACATTCCTAGTTAGTTTGGAAAAAGGGTTTCATAGGCCTCTGGTCACTGTTTGACTAGGTCAAACATGGTCGATTACGACCAATGGCTCTAGAAAACCCTTCGCCAATTGTTCACCATTTTCTAGTATTAAATTCCACCAATCCTTGTTGATTCTTGGTATATAAGTAGACACGTAGGAATTCTCCCATCATGAATTTTCTTATCAGAAGACAATTTTTTTGAATGCACTTTCTTACCCTCGGAGCTAAAATTTGGGCGTCTTTACAACTAGCAGTAAAATGTAAAAGACAATTATAGGACCATAGTCAAGTTAGAAAACTATCGTGAAACTTATTAACACTTGTAAACAACCGTTTGGAACTCTATCTTGTGACTTATTGTGTGAAATTGGACTTTTGCAAAATAGTGTTTCTCTCTCTTCCCTATCTCTTTCTCTCTCCTTGGTTAAGAAATGAAGTGAAATGAAATGGAATGAGTATGTGTCTCTAACCCTCTCCCTTCGAATGAAAATTATTATTATTATGTAAATGGTAAACTAAAAATGTCAATTGTGCTAGATCTAGGTGGATGTCATGCCAACGATTTATCACTAATTTCATGCTCGCATGGTTTTGCAGGATACAAGTAATATGGCAAAACGATGTGGTTGTGATTTATTGTATATTTTTGGAAGATATGTATGTTGATGGAAATAAATTTATATGTATTGTTATGTTACAGTGAAGACTAGCTATTAAAATTTGGTAATATGAATGAGATGTTAGTTTTTTGGGAATTGTGCATTTAACTATAGGTGTTATTTTGGTTCAAATTTACATATGGTAAAAAGGGGGTTAGATATATATGTTAAGTAAAATTGTAGAGGATAGTTATACATTTTATGAAGTATTAAGAGGTTTATTAATGAAGTTTTGTAACATTTTAAAGATGTTAGTGTTAAGGGAAATGTTCATCTATGTATTGGTGTTATTTTGATTCTAAAATTTATACTGCAAAAATTTGGATAAATGTGTTAAACAAAATTGAGATTAATAGTTTATAGTGTAATTCCAAGTGTGTAATTGATAATTAAATAATTGGTGTGTTGTGTTCTTACCTTGAAATGTAATAAAGATATCTAGATGAAACAGTCAACCCTAGTATAAAATTCATGTATAACTACTCTTCCTATGAGATTCCTCTTAGCATAGAAAAGTAAGACCTTAGAATGAACTTAATCTTTTCACTCAATGAAACCTTCTAGCTTAGGTAAATAAGAGCTCAAGTATGATTTATCGTCATAGACTATTTTCTTATCATCATTGTTGTAAACCCGACAGTTAGGAACGACATGGTAAAACTTTATCTAGAGTTAGTATATTTAACACTTCCTTAGTATCCTAGTGGACTACCAAGTCTCAAGAAGTTAGATCTATAAATTAACTTCCTCATCGAATGAATTCCTTACTAGATCCAGATGACACAAATGGAGCTAGTGAAATAGTTGTACTATGACTTAAACTCTTGTTAATTATCTCCTTGGTTTGTCACAACTAAATGTGTCACCTTGGCTAGTGACATTTTAGCGCCGTGGTCCTTTTAAAGGCTCTATAGGGTAAGTATGTTTTCACACCTTAATCTGATCTATAATTGGGCGTAGATTCCTGAGTGCATATTGGAATTAAACTAAACCTCAGTTGATTAGGAGGTTAACTTGTGGGTAGAAAATTGTAAGTAACTCTTTGCTAACGAATTTGATTGGAAATATGTTGATGTAAGAGAATCTAGGAAACTGAAAACTTGGTCTCGTAATCCCTTGTTATGCCCTTTTATGACATTAAGAATAAAATAAATTTCACATGTGAAATCATGAAATGTGAAAATATGGGATCTTACCTTGAGAAAAAATCACTTGTGGTTTGTGTGTAGTCATAATGCTTACAATCATGTACTTATTCAATATGTTAGACAAGTACTATCGTAGCTCTTTTATTATAATTTGATGCCTATAACAGACATAAGAAACAATGTAAACAAGAGTATATGTGATAATGGTTTAGGAAAAAAATTCACTTGAAGCCCTTATGATTGATTTAAGCATTGAATTTTGTTAAGAATGGATACAAATTGTTCTTGGTGGGACTAGGCATTTGAGCCAATAAAGATCCACTAAAAACATAATTAAATAAAAAAATTATGACTTGTAAATGCTAAATTGACTCAAACTAAATTTAGAACTAAAACAACCTTAGTATGTGAACAAGTGTGTTTCTAATGGAATGAAGGTTATAGGAAAGGGAAACTCGAACCTTCACCTCCTTTGATTCATAATATTTCCCCTGTCAACTTTAGGTTGGTTCCCTTGCATAATAATGGAAAAATTAAATATCAACTAAACATGTTTTGAGAAACAAACCTTTAACGTAAGAACGAGTTATGGGGAGACTCATAGTTGCCTAAAAATTGAATTTAATTAACAAATGATCTGTGGATAATTAATGGGATTCGATAAAGGAATCAATCGTGCATTCTCCTTTAAAGACTATTGCCTTACAAAGTAAAGTAATTGAAGATTGTAAAGTCAGAAATTTTACACCTTATGTATTCAATTCTCTTGAAAACTATAAATTCATACAATGGAAACCTAAATGTAATGAATAATTAAACCATAAGAAGTCCATGTCGTGGAGTATGCCTACACGGTGTTTCTTACTGTAATTGGGTTATTATCCTCACTTGTGTAGTTTCGGTATGAAATTGATGGGTACCCTATGTTAGCCTATTATATGAGTGGGTTCATGTTTATGTAAGTGTATTATGTGTTGTTGAGTTTCTCTACTTGTAGGCCTTGTGGTGTTGTGTGGTGAGAAATGTAAGTCAAAAAAAATTATTCTAGTATTTTTACTGTTGTATTTGTGTGTGTAGAATGTGGGCGTTACAGCCCTCATCCACTGAACCAGTGAATTGAAAATTGTATTTGATAGTCTAAACAAGAGACTCACTTAAAAATATATCACCCTTCTCACAAAATCATTTGGTGTTTGAGTTTGTAAGGATCTTCCACATGAGGCATCGACAACCTTTCTTGTGAACTCCAACTTATGAATCTCACTCAAAAAATATTGTACTTTTTTGGTCGAATATCCTCCATATGCAACAACCTTTTGAATATATTTTCATCTCGCTCACCTCCTCTTTAATCAAAATAATATTACACCACCCTTCACTCTTTATCAATTTGGAATTCCAGATCTATGTTCGCAAGCTTGGATTCCAATTCCTAACTATATTGTTAACCTGGAATAGAAGTTTTGACCTGCATTCATGGGCCACTTGATTAATGGGACTCCCTGAGTTACTCTTTCAAGCATAGACTTCCACCTGGAGTGACTCATGAAGGAACCCACATATGAGTGGGAAAGAATAATGAGCTGCGGCACCCAACCCCATATGACAAATCTTCTCTTCTTTTTTCACTTGTGGAAGCCCTCTGGAAGATAACTTAGAGAAAGATCTATTTGGTTTTTTTTATTTTATGGGTTCGATCTATGGGGACACTTTGATAGCCCAAATGTATGGTTTCTCTCCAATTTCTAGAAAAGCAACAAGGGATTTTCTTTTCCTCCACCTGTTTAAACATATTGATAAGCAATCCCCCTTTTCTTCCTCTCACATACAACAAAAACATAGAGGCATGTCATAGTTTCCTTTCCAAGATACTTGAAACCAATTCAAAAGTAGATACAGATCTAAATCAATCAATTTATGAATAGTAAAGGGAGAAGATATTTGCGTACAAGTCTATCTCTGCATGCAAGACTAGTTTAACCCATAATGTACTAATTATAGGGTTTCTATTTATGATATCTTAGCATATCACAGTCACCTACAATGCTTTGTTTATTTAATTATGAAAGCATATCCCTGTAATCATTGCAATTGTCCAATAACTACTAGTTCTACCATGTTAACTTGGGTTTGAGTGTATTTAATGCTCCTGGACCTCAAACAAAGTGTTTGTATTATTATGCAAGGAAAATGACATTTCTGAAATGCTGGGAGAATGTGACAGGTCTGAGAGGGGGAGAAGAAATCATGGAATTACATCTCTCTCCCCTTATAAGAGCATCATCCTCGATCTGACATAACACCAAGGGTATCAAAATGGATAAGAAATTAAGGAAATTTAATAATGAAAATTTCCATCGAGGGATAAGATGTTTATCTTTAGACCATGACCACAAGGAAGAAGACATGTATTGAAAATTTCATCTAGTGTTATGTGAAGATTGGTAGTGCTATTTTACCTTTCTTTATTAGTTAATATTTTCCTTTACAAGTAATTCTTAATAACAATATCTTAATATTATTTGTTTAAAATTCAGTTTGTCTTATGTTTCGTGGGTGCCCAACAAAACTAACATCACAATACCACACCAAGGCCAAACACAACACTAATGGTTTACAAGACAACATGATATGTACCTTCATGACTATATCACATCACAAGAACTCAACCAAACCATAGAAGGAACATACATGATCCACACACATAGTACTTTTCATATACATGTCCCTCGCACAAATGTACTCATAACATAGGCATACTATAACACAATGAATTCCCAACAGTATGCATACAAAGGTTTATCGTAACTCAAAACCACAATTGTAGCTATATAGGGTCAAGATGGAAATAACATCACAAAACATAAACTAGACTCACAAGAGTACACATAAATCATAACACCAACTCCATACACCTCCCAAAACATCACAGACAACTCCATATACCTCCCAAAGCATTATAGAACAACTCCATATACCTCAAAAGCATCACATGAAAACTCCATATACCTCCCAAAGCATCACAAAGTAGCTACATATACCTCCCAAAACATCACAAAACAACTCCATATACCTCCCAAACATCACATAACAACTCCATATACCTCCCAAAGCAATAAAATAAATATAAATTTTCCTTATCGCTCCACAAAAGAGGTCGGTCACCCTATGGCCCTAGGAAAATAGATTCCAGTCACCCCTAACCCAAGTGACATAATAACTCGTGGATCGACAACCCGTTAGTTATCTGTAACTCCTTGGGGCGTACTCCCATACAATGAAGTGGGTACATAGGTTCCACCACTTCATGGTGAATCCCATGACCCTATTCCAACACATTACAACATTAGAACCAGCATAACAATCTGTTTCAAATGCTAAGTGGCAAAAATTCTAATCCTTGGGCTAGCCTATAAACCTTTAAACCTAAAAAGAAAATTTAAAACTAAGTAAATAAAATGGAAAAATAGCCATAGTTAGTGCAAAAATCTACATGTTAATGAAGCAACCAAATTAAATTCCCAAAATATAAGAACACGTCAATAAAAAAACTACATGTTCTAGCAATAAAAAATAAAATGTTCAATTTACAAATTAAATATGTATAGAGAAATAGCACATCATAATAACTATGTGGCCTTATACGTCCACTAAAGGGGTACTCAACGAGTTGCTGACACTCAAACATTGAGCCTCAACTCATAAAATAACATATCAAATAATACAATTATCATCATCTCTGTCTAAAACATCCCTCCACCACTTCCACAAGGCTTGACAAGGCCATAACTACACTTAGGTTGAATCCATACAATAACCATATAGGAAGAGAGAAAGGAGTACAATTCACCATCTACTGAACCTAAGGTGTTTGCGAAACACAATATGCATGACATCTATTGAGCAAGTACCATACATACCAAATGAACAAAAGTGGTTTTTCAGCCTATGTAACACTCCACTTCCTATCTCATACTCGGCTTGAGTGACTGGTCAATGGTACACATTTCCTCACTCCAAACATACACCTTTTACTGATTTCCCTTACAGTACGTTAGTGTAAGGTTCACAACATAACACATAAGTACATCACTAACACAATGGTGGTTCACACACATTAACCTTAGCGTCTACCCATGGTATCTATACAAGGTAAATCACAATCATTACATTCACATGTTATAATACATCATGTTACCACATACTGCACCCCAAATGCAAGCACTATAAAATAGGGATCATACGTTCACCATATGCCCCTAAATCATGACATGAATCATCACATATTACACTAATTATAGGTATGAGGTAAAAAATATCTAACATTACAACATATATTCAATTGCAATTACAACATGGTGACACACACAATTCATCACATTACGGTGACAACATCATGATACAATCCAATTCACTTTACACCAATTTTTTCATGCAATACATCAATACACCTTCATATCACATAATGCAAGAAACTCCAACACTCCGCAATCCACAATAACATTATTTTAACACACACCAAGGCAACACATCACACGTGAACTCCTCATTGAATCCATGAAAAGGAGAGTGAATTCTCTCATCACAAGAACATCAACATGATAACAAATACACACTAAGTGACATGCACAACATGTGTATTTATAATATCACAATTACAACATTGGTCACATAACATCATGTATCACATTACTCTTCCAATTTCCACCACCACCATGCAGAACCATCACAAATCCAATCCATCTCAGAGCTTCAAGAGCATCAACCTCCGTTCTAATACCAAATGTAACACCCACGTTTTACACACGCAAATAAAAAACTAAAATTACCAGAATAATTTATTTGTTGACTTACATTGAAGTTTACACAACATTACAGGAGATCACTTAGGACAACACATAAAACATGATATGTTTTCACAAACATTAACCCACATAGAAAACATGAATACACGAGATGCACATCAAGGCCACTTATTTTTTTACAAGGCACAACATAACGATACAACAACCGTACAAATTTGTCGATAGGGTCTTCCCACAGAAAGATATTTTTATGACTACACATTTATTACAATCATGTTTTAATTTTTTTAAGTTAAGATCTAGAAGGGCTCATAATATGTGAATCATACAATTCTTCCCCCCCTTTTTTCTATATTTCCTTTATGCCATTAAACATTTAGTTTTGGTGTATCTTATTGAATAAGGATCATCTACATTAGTTCAATTACTTGTTTAATTCACTCGTTCATTAATAGGGTAATTATTTGCACACAAGACTACGTATCTACACACACAAGGATACTAGGTATTATCCCTAGGATTCACTCATAAGGGTGTGCATCTTGATATTATATTGTACCTCTGTTACACAATAGAACAAGTGTGATTCCAGAGGAGGGAAGGTTTGCATCTTTTCTCAAGGATTTAGGGTCAAGTTTCTTTCATTCATTTATAAATTGATAATTGAGTTAGTACACAATAAGTATTATATGAAATAGGTTCTTTATCCATAGCGAGAGGGTTTAATCACATTACAAGGAAGATCATGTTTCACTTTCCTATGGAATAACATCCCACAATTACACTTCCCAAGGCCAAGCATCAATTATAAGTTTACTATAGTTATGCTCCAACAATTAGTTAAGGATTGAAGGATCTAAACATGGCAACATACTTCCTTATTTTCTTTTTTCTAGATTAGGTTTCCTGAGTATCATTTTACGTCTAACTTAAGAGGTTTTATTTCTCCCTAACTAGGTTCATATAATTTTTGTAATGAATTGTATAGACTATTTGTTATTACGGGAATCTGAATCCTGATTAAACCATGAGTCTATGTCTTAGGGGATTTATCTCTAAGAACATGATCACATAGTTTCACATCATACATACATTACATAATAGGACATGTGGGAGAGTAATATGGAGCATTCCATCATTTGAATGGTTAATTATTGCATTAAGGTTTACACAACGTGGATCCCTTTTACACATGACCAAAGATGCTTTAAACATGTAGCTATGAGAAAGATCTAAATTTCACATTTTTCTAAGCACATCATCTTACGGTTACACTTTCTTGTAACTAGTTATATGTCATCTTGAGGTTGTGTGATAAATATCAACAAATAATTAAGGTTATTTCCAGCCAATTGAATCACCTAGGCAGTTTTAGATCCCAACTACCTATGTAATAATGTATAACCCCAGGTGAAGGCCAAACAATTCCAATCTGGGTCGTATAGTAGTTGTATAGTATTTACCCTCCATAGTTTCCAGCTCCACTACTAGAAAAAATATTTAGAGTCCTTGATTTTAATTTTCCACGTGTATACATGTCTACATCTTCTATATTTTAATTTGTACAACTAAGTCTTCTACTCCTCTTGTGTATTTGATATGGTGTCTATCATTTATCAATTGTTGCAAGTATAAATACATTACTCTAATTATCAATAGTTAATTATAAATCTATTATATCATAATAATCCCCTAAAACAAACCATTAAATTGTCTTTATTATTGCGCACTTACCTAACATAGATTTAATTAGGGGTGAATAATTATTGAACTTGAAATTTGAATCAAATCTATTTCTCAATCGTTGTTATCCCTAGTGTTTCAATTTTTTCACTTTGCCTATAATTTATCTCAGCACCACAATGGCATAAAACTCCACCTAATCAATAAGATATTGAGAACATTCATAATTATCCTCATACTCGTAAGTGACGTACCATCATGGCCTTTTCTCAACCCCATGAATCAATAATTCCTTCTATGTTGGGTCATACAACACATGTGGTGCCTTTGAATCAGTTAGAAATCACTAGTGAACATTCTCTTGATGATTATCCTAATGAAGATGACACTATAGACCAATAAATAATGAATTAATATCTACTTTTTTTGTTAAACTCTGTGAAAATTCTCATCACATTGAGCCTCATATATGTATCATTCTTTTTTTTTATTTCTTTTGATCAGGAATCCAATGAGTAGGTCCCATTTTGGACCACCTCCTCTTCCATCAACTAGTGTCATACAACTATCAGCCTATATATTTGGTACCTATTCTATTAGAGGCATCTAATCCCTCATATTTTAGTGTTTTCATGTCTATTCCTATTTCCATTTCTATTCTTGCATCTCTTATCTACTCTCAAAATTCCTCGCATGTTTATTATTAAAATATATATATCTCTTGAATCCCTTGTTTAATCTTTACAAGGTCAACTTCTATAATTACATCAAAGTTGGTCTTCTTCCTCTCATATTATAAATTCTACATGATTGCTTCATTACCGACTTGCTTGAGAAAGTGGCTTCCTCTTTCTCATATAAGTTTTTTTCTCCTAAGCTTCATATAATATATGATAACAAGGGTGATCATTAAGAGTAATTACATGTATTTCATAGTACTTGTATGTACTAATTTTTAGATGACATGTTATTGATTCAAATATTTTTAGGTGTAACTTGGATTTTTAAAAATCACCTTGGTCCAACTCCTTAATATGTTATTTAGGTCATGTTCGCTATCTCATCCTTTTATAATATTGAGTTCACACCTAATAAGGAATTAGCTCTTCGTCTACATTTAGAATTATTGTGTCTATGAGTATCAAGTTTCTTATGATTAACATTTTTACACCCATCTTTGAGTATATTATATATAATCCATGTCACATCACTACATGAAACAAGAAAATGGATTTTAGAGAATTGAACCTTGTATGGATATTCATCTTTGAATACTATGCTACTTATTTATCTTGGCCTATATCATAATTGTTCATTCCCAAGTTATTCGATTAAATACTCCTCTATGTGTATAAGCTATGTTGTAAGGTACTTGGATCCTCTCACTCTCTACATTTTATAGAACATTTCCTTGTTATGTTGCTATGAGATGTGTTTGGCCTCCATTAATAGGGTATAGATTCACAACCATGATGGAATCCTTTAAGTATTCCCTCTTTTAAGTAAAATATAGCATATGTTGGCCTTTAAAAAGTATGAAGGTGTCCAAAGTGATAAGTTAGAGATAAAATGTTGCTCGAGATTGTTGTGCGAATAAGGAGATCACGACCAAGGGGAACCAAAATGACCATGGTGAAGAATTTAATCAATCAAAATGTTGAAAGTAGTGAGGCCAAACAAAGATAGAGGCTTGCAAATACAATGTCATAAGCCTAAAAAAAATTAAGCGAGGTAACATAGATCTAGTAATTGTGAGCAACAAGTGGTAGTGTGATAACACCACGAAATAACTACACTTGAGTAATTTATACAAAACCAAGGCAGAGAAATGCTTCCCTAATAATTGAACACCCCACCATGTATAAATACTAACCACGAATATTGAACACAACTCGATTCTAATGAAGGGAAGA
Organism: Taxus wallichiana var. yunnanensis; assembly: GCA_018340775.1. Lineage (NCBI taxonomy): Eukaryota > Viridiplantae > Streptophyta > Pinopsida > Cupressales > Taxaceae > Taxus > Taxus wallichiana. The sequence goes on along the minus strand of CM031240.1, from coordinate 302,134,584 downwards.
GATCGATTCCATTAATAACTATTATACATAGCAAATATCAACTCGTGAATAGAACCATGTCATGTCATAATTCACAAGATTATTCTCACTCAAACAATGCATATTAAAACTAAAAAATAGTGTAGTTTAAAAGACACCCCTTGTGAAAGTCCTAATTAAAACTCACATACAAACTAATAAACCTCATTTAAAGAATTTTATGCAAGGGTTAAAGTGAAACCCATTTATATAGTTTATTCGTATTTCTTATCATTTAATCATCTGAAAAGTACCTTTGCTAAATATATGATTTACCATATACTTAGAAGGTTCCAAAATATACATTGGAATGAGTAGGAGCGGATGAGTATTGGACAGGTTGGAAGACAGGTGTAAAGCATACCAGGTGGTGTTGAGCAAAAACTAGAGTTTCGTTGCCAAAGGCTTCTTTAAATTCTTTCTCACCTTACTATTTCTCTCAATTTCTTTTTTTTTCGCTAATGAGAGAGAGGTCCTCCTCACAATGTTGTTGCTCCCATTTTGTATGTTTTTAATGGTTTCATTGTATGAGACTACTTGCTACTCTTTTTTGTTTGGATTTCTATATTTTTGGATTCTAAATGTATTTCTTGTTTGGATTTGTATCTTTGAGTTATTTTTATCTTTACAATTTTTTTGAGTTATTTAGTCCGAATTTTTGGGAGTTGAGTAGCGTTTGTGTCTAAATATTTGTGTTCTTTTGGGGGACCAAACCGGTCGGATGTCATAATGTATGGAATTGTGAGAAGTTTATGGTGAGGGCATCAAAGCATCCAGAGACAAAACAAGTTAAATGGAAATAGATGCATCATCTTCATTAAAACAGTGAGTTTATTTGCTCTTTATATTTCTATGCATCTTGATATAGATGAGTTTAAGCTTTTCGTGCTGTGCAATGCTAAGTGTAAATTAGTCTAAGAGTTTTTTATTAAGTTTAATTTTCTCCTTAAATATGAGGGTTTAGTTTATTCATTTATATGTAGATTAAATTTTATTTTGCCCCTGTAATATAGGAGTTTAGTTTTTTCATATAGATTAACTTGATTTGGGTGGTTTACAAATTTCATTCAGGGTTTTTTTAGCTTAGGGTTTTGTAGATGGATTCTTCTACCAATTAATGGCCTTTTCTAGTACAGACGATTTCTGAATGTAAGCATATATGGTATCTGATACATTTGTTAGTGTTGTGTATTTGTTTTCCTTTATCATATTAAGCTTTACTTGCTTTGGGTTCAGATCTAAATTTATTTTCTTATTAATGGTCCATATGTGATTTACGTATTTATGTTTTATTTAATTGATTTATAACATATTTAAGGCAACGGATAGGGTTTATTGTTATAGTTTGGGGTTTATTTTTCTGAATGTTGCTTTGGTTTATGAATGGACGTTGCTGCAACTTGGCAGCTCAGGGTATTGCTAGGTTTCTGTATTTTATAGTTGATACTCTATAGTCGGGTTAAATTGGCCAGATTAGTGGAGGCTATGGTGTTGTAGGAGCTTTGTCATTTTAAAAGTAAATGTGATTTTTGCCATACCCCTTTAAGCGAAGGAAGGAAAACAATACCCCGAGGGATTCGATCCTGTTGGGAATTTTATGTACGATGATTTTGTGTTGTTGATTACGTGAAAGTATATTTGGTACCCTATCTATTGAAAAAATTTATGATGGGCATGATCTTAAAATCAGTAGATAGTCACGCAGAAATGTTATAATGTAGGATTATTAGAGAGGATTTTTAGGCCACATTTGCAACAAGCGAGAGAGATCCTCATTGTCATTCACTTTCCGGATGCCTCCATAGAATCCATCTAGATCACCTCCAACTTGAGGACTCTGTTTCTTCTCAATTGAAACCTTCTCCACCCAGGACCAATGGCATACGCCATAATTCTAGAAAAATCATTTCTACATCGTTGTAGAAATCTGCAGTCTTATACAACAAACAACATACAAGAAATAAACAGAATACTTAAATAACTTGCATAAACAGATGAATATTCAAACCAGCCTTTGTTGTGTGTAATCTCCATTAATAAAAGCTTCATCATACTCGAGCTTCAGCTCTTTACAATCAAGTTGTGCGTGCTTGTTTGTGTGCTTTCAATACACATCATTCCTTGCTTGTGCAGATTTCACACCTTTGTGCGTGCATACAAAGCAATTACAATCACTTGTTATTTAAATAGAATAACTCACCCACTAACAGATCTTCAATTGAGAATTCTAAATATAAACTCATTCTTTAAAATATTTTCATACTATGCATGAATTAAAACAGATTTATTTGAATTAAATCTAATGATAAAAATAGGATAAAGCTAACTTAACTAAAGCAAACTAAAACAAGATTAAAGCTAAAATTAGCTTTCCTAAAAAGCTATGGTTGGAATTGAATATGCAACACATGCATATTTCCAACACTCCCCTTAATTTCAAATCGTAGCTTTCACTCTTCTAGAGCTACATTTGTTTCTTTGATGCCCACGAAACCACTCCTTTTCCAAAGTGAAAAGTATAGGCATGATTTGGATGTGCTTTTCGATCATCTATACTTCCAACACTTTGTCATTATCTATATAAGAAATGAGTTTGAACTCATCGAACTTGAATAAAGAATTCCATGATTTCTTGTTCCACGTACATACCTCAAAATTCTTTGTCGAGCTTGCCAATGTGAATCTTTTGGAGATTCCATGAACCTTGATATGAGGATCACACCATACATGATATCAGGCCTTATGGCTGTCAAATACATAACAATTCTAGCCAAATTTTTAAACAATGTTGGATCCACAAATGATCCTTCATCCTCTTTGCTCAACTTCAAACCTACTGCAACTAGTGTTGGCGTTGGCTTACAATTCAACATGTTAAACCTTTTCAAAACATCATTTGCATACTTTTCTTGTGAGATAAAAACTTCACCTTCTGATTGTTGAACTTCAATGCCCAAAAAATAATGCATAAGACCAAGATCTGTCATCTCAAACTCCTTCTTCATGGCTGATTTGAATGACTCTGTAGATAGATTTCCAGTAATGATCAAATCATCTACATATAAACAAACAATTAAAATTTTACCTTGCTCATTTATCTTGGTGTATAAGGTAGGCTCACTGCTGCTCCTATTGAAACCATTCTCAATCAAATAAGAATCTATTTTGTTGTACCAAGCTCTAGGTGCTTGTTTGAGACCATAGAGTGCTTTCTTCAATCTATATACTTTTCCTTCATGACCTTCAATCTCATAACCTTATGGTTGATTTACATAAACTTCCTCTTCAAGGAATCCATTTAAGAATGCTGATTTAACATCCATCTAATAAATAGGCCATTTGTTTTGAGCTGCAATTGCTAAAATCATTCTTACTATGTCCAAACGTGCTACTGGTGCAAATGTTTCATTGTAGTCAACTCCATATTGCTGCGTAAAACCTCTTGCTTCCAGCCTGTACTTTTCCATTAGCATTGTATTTTGTCTTGTAGACCCACTTGGCTCCTATCACGTCCTTTCCTTTTGGAAGATCCATCAGCTCCCATGTCTGATTCTTCTCTATAGCATCAATCTCATCATCCATGGCTTTTTCCCAAAATTCATTCTTTATAGCCTCTTCGTAATATCTTTGGATCTGTGGCTTGATAAAATAATGAAAAAACTGAAAATGAATTAGTTGTATCAACATTATAAATCTCACTTAGACTTCTTGTTTTCCATTGTGCAGGAGTATTCGATGCAGGACTGCTTTGTGGTGATGGAGTAGCTTCTGGTGTTCCCTGTGGTGTCTCTTACATGGCTGAAGATGGCTGAAATCTTGGTGACCTCTTAACTGTAGATGGAGGTGTAGCTTGTGCTAAAACTTGTGGTGCATGTCCAAGATTTGTAGATACAGTACCTTGTTTCTCTAAATTTTCATCTGTCATATCATCATGTGGAATAGATGTTGCTATACTCATTGTTTTCTCTATACTTCCATCCCATGCTTCATTCTCAATAAATTGTACATCCCTGCTAATCACAACCTTTCCAGTGATTGGATTGTACAACTTGTACGCTTTTGTATTCTCTGAATACCCAACAAAATACACTTTTCTCCTTTGTTGTCTAACTTCTTCCTTAGCTCATCAGGTACATGTGCATATGCTACACAACCAAAAACTCTGAAATGTGAAACATTGTGCTTCCTATTAGTCCATGCTTGTTGAGGAACCATGTTCCTAACAAGTTTCGTTGGACACTGTTCAAAATATAAACAGAAGTTGCTACTACTTCTGCCCAATACTCATTTGGAATATGTTTTTCCTTCAACATGCTTCTCACCATCTCCATGATGGTTATATTTTTCCTCTCTGCCACACCGTTCTGTTGTGGTGTATACCTAGTAGTAAACTGCTTTTGTATACCATGATATCTGAAAAAATTCATAAACTCATTAGAAACATACTCACCTCCTCTGTCCGTTCTGAGAACTTTGATGTAGTATCCACTTTCATTCTCCACTAATGCCTTGAATTGCTTAAATGTATCAAAGGCATCTGATTTATTTCTCAGAAAATAAACCCATTTCTTCCTTGTGTAATCATCAATGAATGTCATAAAATAAATACAACCTCCAATAGAATTTGTCTGCATAGGTCCACATAAATCGAATGTACAATCTCGAGTGGTGCACTTGCTCTTCTTTGTTTTGCCAACTAGGAATGAATCTTTGTGTTGCTTTCCAAAAATACAACCTTCACATACCCTTTTCAGGTTTCTGAATCAATGGAAAACCTTTAACCATATTTTTCTATGTAATAAATTCAAACCTCCAAAATTCAAATGTTCATACCTTAGATGTCAAAGCCATGTTTCATCCTTCATGACTGAATGAAAAGCTGATTATGTTCCTTGGCGCATGAATCAACTATATTTACGTAGGAATCAGCGTAGGACTCACTTGTTGTAGTGCAAACCTGATTTTCATTGGCGCAGGACTCATCTGTTTGAGCGTAGGACTCAACAAAAGACTGATTTGGCTTAGCACAGGACTTTGTTGCAAACTGAGCTGCTGATTTTGCTACAAATAGATCTGATTTCTTTCTTTTTCCAAGTTTCAAAATCAAGGGAAACATCATATTGTTTATCATCTTCACTTTTGCAATCAACTGAGTGCTAGGAGCTTTGTCCACGATCATGCACTCATTGTTTTCCATATAGACTCGGTATCCTTTCTGTACCAGTTGTCCAATACTCATAAGGTTATGTTTCAAACCTGCAACATAGTAAACATCTTGCATACTTGTTTCTCCCCCTATCTTGTTAGAATACTAACCGTGCCTTTTCCTTTCACAGACACAATATTGTTATTTCCAAGAGTTACATCACTCTTAACTGAATCATCCAAACTAGAAAACAAATATAGATTACATGTCATGTGATTACTGCAACCTGAATCCAAATACCATACATCACATGGACTCTCTTTTGAAAAATTACATTCAATAGGGGATAAAGAAGGTATTGCTTTGGCAATCCTTGTGCATGTAATAAACATAGGTTTAGAAATAGAACTTCCAACCTGATTTTGATTTTGCCTCTCCTGATCATATTGATTTTCTTGCAATCATAAGCATAGTGCCCATACTTCTTGCAATAATGGCATTGAACATGAGACTTATCTTGTCTCTGACCATAACTCTATTTTTGATTTTTCCTCTTCCACCTGAGTTTGATGAACCGCTGCATCCTCTAGATGGACTTCTTCCTCTACCTCTTGGGCTGAAACTTCCTCTTCTTTTTCCACGACTACCTACTGTCTAAGATGAAAAAGCCTAATCTACACTTGCATGTGATCTATTCATCCTCTTTTCATGATTTATTAGTGATGCATGCAACTCATCAATAGAAAACTGACTCAGATGCTTAGTTTCTTCAATAACAACAACTAAAGGATCAAATTTCGTAGGCAAACTTCTAAGCAATTTTTCAATAATCCTTCTGTCTTCATAAGTCTCACCATGGTATTTGATTTGATTGACTAAGCCAACTACATAAGTAAAAAATGATTCTACAGAATCTGAATCTTTCATTGTTAAATTCTCAAAATCTCTACGAAGTAATTGTAGCTTAGCGGTTTTTACTTTCTCCTTACCTTGATATGTAACTTGTAAAGTATCCCATGCAGTCTTTGTTTGACTAGCTCACGCCACTCTTGGAAGAATTCTTTCATGCATTTCTGATGAATATAGAAAATATCCTTGCCATCCTTCTTTGTAACTCCTTCAAAGTATCTTTCTCTACTTGAGAAAGTGTAGTATATGCTCTTTTGCATTTGTGGGCTCTGTGTACCCTGTTAGCATACGTTGGATAACTTATATTTTTTAGGTGTCTATTCTATCCCTTTATCTTCTCCTTCTAGTATTCCATTATTCTCTCCTTCTGTTGTGTAACCTCTCCATTCATTTAGGGGAGTCCAGTACAATTTCTTTCCTATAAATATTGTACGTGAGCTCTATGTTGAATAGAATAATATGAGATATACAATCTCTATTCTTTCTCCTTCATTTTTCTGCCTCTCAGTTTGGTATCAGAGCTTCAAAGTCTCTGAACTGTGTGCGTGGTGATTGGCTGAAGAAATTCTTGCCTGTACGTAGCCTGTGTGGAGCAACAGGTGGTCCAAGAGCCCAAGGAGGAGTGCATCGTGTCGGCGTATACGTGGGCCACCAACAGGCGAGCCATAGTGCATTCACTAGACTATCTTCTGGGCCATGGAATTCATAGCATCAGGGGAGATTTAGTGTGCAAGTGGTGTGATGGAAAAGAAGCACGGGAAGTCGATCTGTAGTCGAGCCTTGTGCCACTGAGCTCTTCTTTTCTGAGCAGGAAAGATACCCTGCACGACCGCGCGCCCAAGGTCTGGATGGTCCCTCCGCTCCTCGACTGCAATCTGTGCCACCAGTCTGACTGCGTGAATCCTGTCATTGACGAGAAGAAGACAGGAGAAAATGTTTTAAAAAAAAGAAAACGTGGACAATTTGTTTTTTTTTTTTCTTGCGCATATTCTTTGTTGTTTTCTGTGCTAAAAAAAGGTGGAAACATACCTACGCGCATGAAGGAGAGAGGATGTTGTGAATTTTTAATGATATTTTTAATTGTTGTATGGTGCATTTTGAATGATATTTTTACAACAGCATCCTGTGCAAATGATGATGGCTGGAACAACAAATGGAAATGCAGATAATGGTCAACTGTTTTGATCCAATTTACTGCATAAAAGGCATGTGCGTAGGGAATAGAAGAAATACGTGGAGGAGTGTTCAGGAGAGAATTGGAGTTGAAATCTTGTTTGTAGCAACTACAAATACTACACCGAATGTCGAGTGTAGACAACTCGATTGAGAGCTTCAATAACACAGTCACCACAGCTCAAAGCAAGAATATCAACTCGCTATCAGAGAACACCGTGGAGAAGCTCCTGAGAGCTCCGGGTTCTACTTTGCGTTTTGTTGAACGAGCTTCGAAATACCGGAAATCTTGCATTCGACAAGCTAGTTCGAGAAGGACTCTTTGAATACTTTCTTTTCGACGTCAGCTGCCAAGCAAAGCGAGTACGGGAAGAATTAGAAGCCGGATACGATGCCGATTGTGACGACGAAGAAGAACTCCCTACAAATCGTCATCGTCTCACTAGCACGTGAATATCGCGAGCATCTACGAGCCAGTAATTCTCATCAGTGAGTCCAAATTGTAATAACTTTTCAAATAAATAAATATTTTTTTATTACAATGTCTGCTCCGAAGTTACTTCTATCTGACGCTCAGTTACTCAAAGGGCCTAATTTTGCAGCCTGGAAGACAAAAATGAAGATAATCCTTCAGTTTGAAGGATTATGGGGAATTGTCACGGAGTGCGTACTGCTCCCATGACCCCGATGAACTAATAAAATATGACATGGCTAGTGCTAAAGCCTTGATGTTGATAATGCTCAGTATCAGTGATGATGTGCAACCGCATGTTCGGAATGCGGAGAAACCCAAGGAGGCCTGGGACAAGTTGGCAACCATTTATGAAGCCAAAAATCAGATGAAGATACTTCATCTTCAGTCAAAGCTGCACACCCTCTCTATGGGGTCTGATGAGAAAGTGGAGGAATTCTTGCGTCGTGTGGCTGAGTTGAGATCGGAGTTATTAGCACTCGGTGAAACGTGGACGATAAACTTCTCATCCCAATCACCTTGAGAGCACTCCCTTCTCAATTTTGAGTGTTTGTTACAACATTGAATGTGTCTAAACAAAAACAGTGACATTTGAAGAGCTTGTGAATTTGCTGCAGTAGGAAGAGGCCATCACTTCATCACATGAGGAGTCTCAGGACAAAGCCTTGTTCTCAAAGCCTAATCGTGGCCAGAAGAATCGGAAAGGTCCCCCAGAGAAGCCAAATCCAGTGCAACCCAAACAAAAAGATCAAAAGTCAAAGAGATGGTGTCACATTTGCAGAACCAATACTCACGACACTGATCACTGCTGGCACAACAACTTGAAACAAGGGCCTTCAAGCCATACAAGCACATCCGGGTGTGAAGATTTTCAAAAGTCCAAACGATGTCCCCGCTAGAGAAAGCAAAAAGGACATCTTACAGCCCAACAAGAAGATGATGACTCTGATGAGGAGACATCAGAAGGATCCCATTGTAGTAAGAATCTTGTACTCGTCTCTCAAACTTCTCAGCCCACAAAGAAAGTCTGGTTGATAGACTCTGGTGCAAGCAAGCATATGTCAGGTGACAAGAAGTTGTTTGATTCACTCCACGAAGAGCCAACTGGAGATCGAGTTTGGATAGCGGATGACAAAGAGTACATTGCAGAAGGAATAGGGAATGTGACCATTCCTCTGGGGCCATGAAAATGTACACTTACAAAGGTACTATATGTTCCTGGCTTGACTAGCAACCTTTTATCAGTTACTCAACTCTTGAATCATCACCTTAAGGTAGAATTTCTTGTTCAAAATGGCATTAAATCATGCTTAATCTCCGAAAAGGTACGGTTCTTGCTAAAGATTTTGTAAAAGATAAGTTATTTGCTTTAGATATTGTTTCATCTTCTGCAGTAGCTTTATCTGCTTCAACAATAGAATCAACTGCCTTATGGAATTTTAGATATGGACACTTTTCGGTCGGTTCATTGCACTAGATGAGTTCAAAAGCAATGGTCCGTGGACTACCCAAATTGTCCAGTTCCTTGCCTATTTTCCCTGGCTGTCTTGCAGGAAAACAACACAGAGATCCGTTTCAAGCGAGCACCTTCCATGCCAAGAAGTGTCTGGAGGTAGTTCATACCGATCTGAACGGCCCATTGCCTGCTTCATTTTCAGGATACAAATACTTCCAGTTGTTCGTGGATGACCACTCTCGCAAGATGTGGGTATATTTCCTAAAGCAGAAAAGTGAGGCTCTTCAACACTTTCAGAACTTCTATCATCGTGTTGTCAAAGAGTCTGGACAACCACTTCTTCTACTCCGCTCAGATCGAGGGGGGGAATTCACATCAAAGAAGTTCTTGGCCTTCCTAAACCATCACGGCATTAAGCAGCACCTGACTGCTCCCTACACACCCCAGCAAAATGGCATTGTTGAGCGTCGCAATCACACAGTGATGGAGATGGCTCGCTGCATGCTATCAACTGCAAAGCTAGGAGAACGCTATTGGGCTGAAGCAGTACAAACGGCTGTATATCTTCTCAACAGGGCACCAACAAAGATTCTACTGAACAAGACGCCAGAAGAGGTATGGAGTGGTAAAAAACCATCAATTTCTCATTTGCGAGTATTTGGTTGCACAACATACATGCATGTCCCAGCTCAGAAGAGAAAGAAGGTAGAGCCAAAAACACTCTTGTGTATCCTTCTTGGCTACAGACTACCTCGAAGGCATATCGTCTCATGGATCCTAAGACAAATAAAATATACGAGAGTCGGGATGTGGTTTGTGACGAGTCATCCTTTGACTCAATAGTATCAACAGAAGATCCACTTCCAAACACATCTCACCGATTAGTCTCTGAATCAGATGATGAGCCGGAGGAGACTACTCAGAGAAAAGAAATGCTACCAGGAGAACTATTTGTTGACCTTGGAGAACTGCAGAATGTGACTCCACATCAATCCTCATGGCAACGACATAGTTCTTCTCAAAAGCAGTCAAGTTCTCGTCCGAAGTGGGTACAAAGCACTATCAAGGACTCACATTTGCAACAACTCCCAGATACATCATCCGGAGTCAAAACAAGGAGTCAAACAAGAAATGAGGTAAACTTTGCACTCATGAGTTCACTGATGAATAGCTCCGAGCTAGATAATGTTCGTGAAGCACTCAGTCAAACTCAGTGGAAGGAAGCTATGGAAACAAGAATATGACTCGCTCATGAAAAATCGGACATGGGAACTTGTCGATCTGCTACAGGAAAGAAACCCATAGGCTGTAAATGGGTTTTCAAGACAAAATATAAGGTAGATGGATCCATCAACAAACATAAAGCATGACTTGTAGCCAAAGGATATGCTCAAAAAGAAGGCATCGACTATGAAGAAACCTTTGCACCCACTGCGAAGATGAAGACCATCAGAGTAGTTTGTGCACTTCAGCAGTACAGAAAGGATGGAGACTTCAGTAGATGGACGTCAAGAGTGATTTCCTAAATGGTGATCTAAAAGAAGAAGTATACATGACCCAACTGAAGGATTTGTTGATGAAAATCAGCCTAAAAAGGTATGTCGTCTCATCAAATCTCTTTACGGACTGAAACAAGCTCCAGGGCATGGTATATCAAGATCAACGATCACCTTTTGCAGCATGGGTTCACTCGTAGCCCCTCAGATTCAAATTTGTATATAAAGAAGGTAGGCAAAGAAATTGTCATTCTGGTTGTTTATGTAGATGATCTTGTGATCACTGGTAGTTCAGAAGATCAGGTTGATATTGTAAAGAATGATCTCAAAAGAACCTTTGACATGACAGATTTGGGGCTACTACATTACTATCTTGGCTTGGAGATATGGCAAAAGGAGCATCACATTTTTGTCTCCCAGACAAAGTACACCAAGACACTCTGGAAAAATATAGAATGTCTAACTGTAAACCTATATCCACTCCCATGGAAAAAGGCTTGAAACTTTCAAGATTCTAGGACTCACCTCAAGTAGATGCTACTCTCTACAGGCAATTTGTTGGAGGGCTCATCTATTTGACATACACTGACCAGATCTCTGCTTATATCTTTGTCGCCTATCTTTCTAGGTTCATGCAGGAGCCAAAGAAATGTCACCTTTGGAATGCAGAAATCATGTTTTGAGATATGTCCGAGGAACAACTAATTATGGTCGGAATATAAGAAGAATGATCAATTCTTCTTACAGGGATATGTCGACTCGGACCATGTTGGATCTATTGATGACAGGAAGTCAACTACAGGATACATATTTCATCTCGGATCTAGACCTATCTCGTGGATAAGCAAGAAGCAGAATGTTGTTTCTATCTCATCCACAGAGGTAGAATATTGCGCCGCACGAGGAGCTGTGTGTGAAGTGATATGGATACGTCGCATTATGGATGACCTGGGAATTCCTGAAAAATAGTCACCTATTCTCTATTGCGACAATCAGAGTGTGTTGAAGCTCGTGTAGAATCCAGTCTTTCATGAACGAACAAAGCATATTGAAATTGATTGCCATTTCATTCGAGAGCACATCTTAAACCATCAAATTCAGCTCTAGTCCCTCTCAAGCACAAGTTCTTTGACATTCTCACTAAATCCCTTGGAAAAGTGAAATTTGAATCTTTCAGAGGTCACATTTGCAAGAATAATGTAATAAGGGGGGGAATGTTAGCATACGTTGGATAACTTATATTTTTTAGGTGTCTATTCTATCCCTTTATCTTCTCCTTCTAGTATTCCATTATTCTCTCCTTCTGTTGTGTAACCTCTCCATTCATTTAGGGGAGTCCAGTACAATTTCTTTCCTATAAATACTGTACGTGAGCTCTATGTTGAATAGAATAATATGAGATATACAATCTTTATTCTTTCTCCTTCATTTTTCTACCTCTCATACCCATCTTCAACGATCTCGACACATCTTGAGATCCGAATAGCACCTTCATGGTCAATGACCAAAAGTATTCATAATTATTTCCATTAAATTGTGGCATCTCGCATGCCGTATGTAGAAGCCATAGCTTGCTACCAATTTAATAAGCTGCTGGACTAACCTTGCTCGATACCAATTTATAGAAAATCTGAGTCTTATACAACAAACAACATAAAATAAATAAACAGAATACTTAAATAACTTGCATAAAAGCAGACGAATATTCGAACCAGCATTGAGTAATTGAATGTTTGAAAATTGTATTAACAATCAGAATCAGACAAATCATGTATGAAGTTTGATTATGGTGCCAAAAAATACAGGTGAATACCATCAAGATGGCATCTGCATTTCTGAGTACAAAAGGCATTTTGAAAATGTCATTTCTACCTCAGTATTTTCTGCAAGACAGATTTAGTCCAAGGACAAAACTACCCATGATAAAAACCAAAATAGTAAAGCAATTCTATTTTGAAAACATAAATATACGAGAAAATCCAAAATAAAAAACATTATAGGGTTTAAAAATAGGAAATGGTTTTCTAGAGCTTTCCATTAAGTATACCTGGGTTCGTGATTTTTCCGCTTAAGGGTTTTTAAGTGGGCATCAGTAAATATGCACATTGTAATGCCAGGTTGGTAAATATGCACACTATAACCACACTTATCTGATAATATTTTGGCAACTGAAGAAAGATACCTCACTTTGTCATTACGCATTTGCATATTCTATTTATCATTTTCCATATGGACTGGCTGGGATTTGAACCGAGGAGCTCCTTTGTGCATGTTTGGGTGCTCTAGCACTTGAGCTACTGATCCTTTCATGATGGAGGCTTTTAGGTAGGTACCTTGTTATAGGTTGGGTGTGGCTCATTCTCTCCAATAGTCTTTGAAGTTGTAGGGATTGGTTTGGTCTCCTATACAGCCAAGTCCACTCGATCTTGTAAATTATTCAAGGATCTTTGATGTACAATCCTGAGGTAGATTGCATTTAACCTTTCTTTAATCTTGAAATATTTATATTTCAAAAAAGAAAAATAAAAAATCCTAGATGGATGAATAGTTTACCTCCCCTGCTCATGATCTACGATCTGGGTATGGTTAGTATGGACAGTCCCCTAGCCACGGTTTTCACTCATGGTACAACTGCTCATTTGGCAGTTCAGTTTGTCACAGTTTTTAATTTGAAAACAGTTTTGTACAAGCTAAAATTTGTTGTACACAGAGGATTTGTGTAGGGAACCTCCAAGTTTGTTGTTATACTTCTGTTTTCCATTTATTATTGTTTTACAACATTCAAACAATGATTTTCTACATGCACATATGATGAAATTCATGTAGGGGCTCTTTTTACCAAAATAAATATAAAAATAAAAAACAGAACACAATATTGTTGACTATATCGCGAAGATACTATGCACCAAAACTAAAGTTGCTAATAAGTATTACATTTGGTTTATGTGCTTTTATGGCCATTGAATGCATAAAATCCATTCGAGATGCTAAAATTTCTTCTACTTTACCTGTTTGATTATTTTATCTACAAAGGCTTCACTATGAGTTATAGGTGAGTTGGTTACTATCTCGTGCTCTCATCTATGATCTATGATCTGGGTGTGGTTAGTATGAACACTCCTAATTCATATCACGCCCTCCCTCCATCCATAAGATGAATTTTTGCTGGCTTTTATACCTTTTACATCTACTGTTATATCAAATTTAGTAGTCCCAGTTCTTCTGCTTTCAGTTATACTACCTATAAGTTCATTTCATCGGCAGACAGAGAAGTAGTATAAGTTTATATGCAGACTATAATGTTGTTTGATGTAATAAATGGTAATTATAAAATGACTGAAAATTAACTTTTTTTCCTTTGTGAAGTAACAGAGTTGTTCACCTGTAAAAAGCACCCACATTTAAAGTTGAAATCTCTGCAATACCTGGAATACCAAGAGAACAGAGAAGCCAAATGGCACTAGATGCATCATTTTCATTAAAATGGTGAGTTTCTTTTGTTCTAGTTTTTCTATGCATCTTGATTCTATGAGTATAGACTGGCCGTGCTGTGCAATGTTAAATGTAAATTAGTCTAGGATTTTTTTATCAAGTTTAGTTTTTTCATTTAGATATATAGATTCTTCAGTTTTGAAGTTTATTTTGCCCCTGTAATATAGGGGTTTATTTTTTTCGTTTAGATATAGATTCTTCTATTTTGAAGTTTATTTTTCCCCTGTAATATAGGGGCTTAGTGTTTTCATTTAGAAGAACGTACAATATTAAATTGATCTGGGTGGTTTACAATTGCGTTTTTCATTTAGAATTGTTATAATGTAGGATTATTGGAGAGGATTTAATGGCTAGTATGAACACCCTTTATCCATATCATGCCCCACCCTCTTTGGTTGGTTTCTATACCTTTTACATGTGTTGTTATATCAAATTTTGCGGTCCTAGTTCTTCTTCTTTCAGTATTACTACCTGTACATTCATTTCATCCGCAGACACAAGTAATTTCTACTTTTAGTATTACTCCTTGTACATTCAATTCATCCGCAGACAGAGAAGTAATTTAAGTTTATACAGACTATAACGTTGTTTAATACAATAAATTGTAACTAGCAAACGACTGAAAATTAACTTTTTCCCCTTTGTGAAGTAATACATTGAATTCCTTATCTGGAGTTTGTATGGGGTTATCTTAGTTGTTTTTTTTTCAGCTTTTCAAATGTAATTGTTCAATTATAACAATTTCTTATCATAAATTGTTATATAGTTCTCAACTATAATAAGCGCTTCGGTTTGAGTTCCAACTTTGGTTTGAGAGTCCATATTTGCATTACAGGGGCTTAGCTATGGCCGTAGCTATTCCAACTGTGATTTAGCTAGCAGATCACACCTTCAGCCCACACTGAAGTGTAGTTTTAAGTAAGTTATTTTTTATTTTATAACTTTGACTTTTTATTAAAGTTTGGGTATTTTTTTTACTAATAAGGGTGAAAAGCGTTTTATTTATGAGTGAGTTTTGGTATTTAAAAATTCTGCGACAGTTTCTTCCTTTGTTGTGTGTTTGCAGCGGTAGTATTGAAAAATTTTGAAAGTTAAAAAGGGGTATTGAGATCTAAAAGCCAGAGAAAATTTGAGGGGAAGTATTGTAGGAGTTAATTGTTTTCTAGTACGAAGATATTGATGTAATAATTATTTTTATTGTAAAACATTATTACAGCAGTTTTAATGAAATTTTATTTTGTGAGGGTAGTTTTAATTGTTTTTTAGAATACTTTTGGTTTTTTTCTTTTTGATATTGCATTTTATTTTATTTTTATATTTATTTTTATCAATTAAACCTTAACATGTCGCATGTCGCATGGATTGATATTTTTATTTAAAAATATTCATTATTATATATTTACATAAGTATAAGTTATGTGTATGATGAAGTTGTTTATAAATTGTGTATGATTAAATTTAAATATGTTAAACAATGTAAGTATAAGTTATGTGTATGATTAAGTCTAAATATGTTAAACAATGTATGATTAACATGTTTATAAATTGTGTATGATTAAATTTAAATATGTTAAACAAATGTAAGTATAAGTTATGTGTATGATTAAGTCTAAATATGTTAAACAATGTATGATTAACATGTTTATAAATTGTGTATGATTAAATTTAAATATATTAAACAATGTATGTTGTATAGTGGTAGGATTGATATTTTTTATTTAAAAATATTTATTATTATATATTTATGTGAGTATAAGTTATGTGTATGATTAAGTCTAAATATGTTAAACAATGTATGTTGTATGGTGATATTATTAATACTACTTAATTAAAAGTATTTATTATTATATATTTATGTGACTATTATTAATACTAGTTAAGTAAAAATATTTATTGTTATATATGTATGTGAGTATAAGTTGTGCATGATTAAGTATGATTTTTTTGTTAAAAGTGTAGCGAATATTTTTGTATGAATATTTAGACTCTCTTTCAATTAATTTTAGTTTGTGTGACCATATGGCTATAATATATTTAACGTATGAGTCTTTTAAAAAGATATTAAGATTGAAATATTTTTGTATGAATATTTAGAAGTTACGTTTGTTTGATTATGGTCATGACATAATATATTTGTAAATTTATATATATAGAGAGAGAAGTGTTTTTAATTAGTTCTATAATATATTTGTGTAACCATAAAAAATGTTTTTGAATATATTTATATTAAAAAATGTGTTCACATTTGTATAACAATAATTTATGTTTTAATGCAAATATTTAAATGGCTCTTTAATTAATTTAATTAAATAAAGTACACAATTGTATGAATTATAAAAATGATTGTATTTGGAAGTTTTTTTGGTATTTATTTTTGTCATAATATTTTGTATGTCTAGATCAAAATATTTGTAAATATTTTGATTATATATTTATACATTATTCAATATTTTAATATGAATTGTATGTATAGATATAAACATATTTTATTTAAATGACTTTCCAATTATTTAAATTATACAATTATTTATTTATTTGTATATATTTGTATTTGGAATATTTGATTAAAATTTATTTATAAATATATTTGTATTTAGAATATTCTATTAAAGTTTATTTATAATTGTATTTTTAGGAAAAAAATTGAATGTATATATAAACTTATTTGTATTTAGAATGTTCGATTAAAAAAATTTATTTTTATGAATTTTGTTAAAATGTATTATTTATGTTTTTTAATATATATATATAAATATATGAAATATTGAAATTGAATTTATATTTTTAAGTATGAATATTGTTATATGAATATTTAGGTATATATATATATTTCAAAATGTTATATAATTTATTTGTATTTGGATTTTATTTTAATATATTATAATATGTAATATAATATATTTTAATATTTAAAACTTAAATACATATTTTTTTATTATTGTCATTTTTTTGTAATTTATACATGTTTTTGAATATTTTTTTACATGTCAAATAATTTTAAAAACAGAAATAATTATTCATATTATATTTGAAATATGGCTTGATATTTAATTTAGATATATTTTCATATTTAATTTGAATGTATATATAAATTTTTATATAATATTTAGAATTGTTTTTATAAATATTTTAATTATTTTAATTAATATTTTAAATATAGTTTGATATTTAATTTAGATATATTTTTATATTTAATTTGAATGTATGTATAAATATTTGGAATTTTTTTATAAATATCTTAATTATATTAATTAATATTTTAATATGAATAGTTTAAGTGGTTCTTCAATTAATTTTTATTTGCATTTAGATTTTATTTTAATATATTATAATATATAGTGTGATATATAAATTTAACACATGATTTTTTATTATTGTTATTTGTTTTTGTAAATTATATATGTTATTAAATATTTTTAAATATTATATAATTTGTAGTAAAAGAAATTTAATTTAAATATATTTTTATATTTAATTTGATGTATAAAAATTTAATATAAATATTTGGAAATGTTTATGTAAGTATTTTAATTATATTAATTAATATATTAATATGAGAATGGTTTATGTGACTCTTTAATTAATTAAAAATATATAATTGTGTGTTTATTATTGTCATATTTTTGTAATTTTGTATGTTTTTAATGTTTAATTTGGATATATTTTTATATTTAATTTGAATTTATGTACAAATTTTCATTATTATGGTTTTTTTAGTAATTTATATTTATTTAAAAACAGAAATAACCATCTAAATATGAATATTTGAAATATAACTTGATATTTAAGTTATATATATTTTTATGTCGAAGGTGTTCCCCCTATGGGAAAAGGCCCTTCCGGACATTTATGTGACTATGTTAAGTTTGATGGTTTGATGTCCGTCGGATGTTTTCACGTTTTCTGACTATTTTTAACAGTTTTTTGGGGGGCTATTTTTAACCAGACATGCATGTGAAAGAGGAACCGACACATTCATCGTCAACAGGCCCTTCAGAATCGTATAGTGAAGCCCACGCATTTAGGAACTATAATTTCAACGACTTGGGGATTATGATACATTTGTGTGGTTAGTCATCGATCCCATGAAATCGAACACTATGATTTATGTTCCTTTGACCATTAAGGGGATGAACTATTATTGGATCATTTTATCTCATTCGACCCTGACCAGTTGCAGTGTTGGGATGACAACTCCATTTGGGTGTTAAGGCATTTTAGGAGTGTCCATTCTTTGAAATCAATGTGTTTTTTTGGAATCCCTGCCGGTTAGGGTTTATATGACGGTTGGGATTTGAAAACACATTTTTCTATTACGGGCATGTTAGATACAAATATGGAGAGCGAGAGATGTGATCATGTTTTTACAGTCATCGTGGGCTCCTTTGCCTTGCAGAGATTTCATACATTTATTAGGGTTTTAATTTTCCTTCCTGTTAGCTTGGCGATGTCACTATTCTCATTATCCCCATGAGACTTCTGGTTTCAAATTGGGTATGATGAGATGTATCACTAAGGGAAATATAAATCTTTTGGGAATGAAAAAATTATGATGCCGAGGCAGGGGAGATCAGTGAAGGAAGAGGAATAGATGAGACATTTACAGACTCTAGAATATAATTATATAATTGAGCATGTAAGAGATCTTCGATAGAAAGAAGGTGCCCTCTTGGCAAGAGAAAATGACTTTGACAGGACTATTGGTGGCCCTACTTGATAAGAATGTGTTTAGCATCATAGTTACGAAGGTCAATCTCACCACTGGACTGGTTCCCATAATGAAAATTTTCGTTGGGCTATTGGGTTTTGTTCTCATGAGAGAATTGAGCATGATAATGGAAAAAAATTGGGTATTGGACATTTATTTATTTTACAAGAAAACATTGTGATCCAAACCTGCATTATTGCTTGTTGTAGCACTGCATATGACATTATTCATTATTTCATTAGTGCTAGAACATTTCATTTTTTTGTATGTAATGACTAACATTTATTCCGGGGAAGTTGGCAATAATATGTTCTAACTCTAACTCACTCAATATGGTGATAAGGAGGATTTGGATGAATAGAAACACTTATGAATAGGCAGACATTCATATGAAAGGAAACTCCCCAAATACTATTAAGGAGCCCATTATTGGCTGTATGATTGGCATTTTAGCTTTGGTGCCTCCCACAAAGGTAAGAATTTCAAATGATTGTGTTTGGTTTTTGGATAGCTAATTTGATAACATGTATTGATTACTGTGTTTAGTTTGGATAACAGGAACTCAATATTGATCATAAACTATCTTATCCAAGTGGTACAACAATTACAGATCTCATCGATGGATTTCACACACCTCATGGTGATATATTGGCAAGGTGAGGACTGTAAAATTCATACGAGAAACAAATTCGGATGTAGTTGGAAGGCTTGGAGTTTCAATTTGATCATGCGTGTTAATTAAAAATTTCATGATTGTTAGCTCTTATAGGCAGTTGTAAACTGCAAAAATGTTTTGTATAAAATTACAAATATATGAAACTATTTTGCAATATACCTTTTCAATAAATCACTTTTTTATCAAGTTTTCACTGGAATTCTGGCATATCATTATGATCCTCCTGAATTTTTCTATGATATTAAAACAACAGGAACAACAATCCACGTAACCATTTTTGCTCTTATATATCATTACTCAATTTCTATGAGAGTATATCAACATGTTATTTATCAAGTTTTGTTTGTGATGCAGGATGATCCTTTTCTTTATGATTATAATTTTGAGCAATAGATTGATCTTTTCATCCAACTTGAAAAGGAGCACGTGCAGATCCGAATCTATATTTTTCAAGGGTTGCTTGTGTGATTTATAGTTGCATTTAAAGATCAATCTAAAATCCTTTATATATGAATGTGCATTGTATAGGCAAAACAATATCGAACAAATCATATCATGTGGACAATGGGAGAAGACTTTGCTTATGAAAATGCAAATCTCCTTTTTCAGGATTTCCATTATTCCATAATCTGGATTTTTTTCTGGTACCTTTCTATAATGTCCCCTTTTTCTACGCCAAAGGCCTAAGTGTCAAGTGAATCCAAGACGTGGTCATATCCAATGGATTAGGGTTGGTGGCTATTGAGAAGGGACCGGATGATACTAATGGTCATGTTTGGCATTTGGGGGTCACTTTGGACCTTCGCGACTTAAACGGGAAAAAGTAACTTTAGTTACTTTTATTTTATTGACCCCTCCATGGAATGAAACATGTCTTGGTCTATTGGGGCTCTTTTTCCTTGGAATGTATATAAGGAGTTGGGAGAGAAAGGAGAGACACTTTGGAACATGCATTTTATTGACCCCTTCACGTGCGCAGTGTTGCTATCATCGCAAATCTACGGCTTGTGGAGTCAAATCCCACTGGGACCCTACCTTCGGTGGTGAGAGACTTGTCCTAAGCTAGCAGGGCATTCTTTGGTAGTGAGAGATCTACCCTAGTCTATCATTATGGATCTATTTTCTAGGGTTGCGTGATAGAGACAATACCAGAGGTCTCAGAGATAGGGTTTTGAAGATTCTTGGCGGTAGTTGGGGAGGATAATCAGTGGGCTTCCCGATCAGAATCACGGCATCATATCAGATCCATGACAGCCATTTGGGGCAGAGTGTGGCTGCTCGTTGAAGGCATCTCGTGAAGGATCCCGTGGGTTTTGGGGGCATTTGGGGAAGACAAGAAGAGGGGCCCATATCAAATTCACGACAGCCTTTTGGGTTGGGCATGGCAGCACGCTAAGGCGCGTCCATCATCTTTTGACCCTTGTCCCAAGTGTGGTGACCTATATCCCTTATTTTTGGATTTTTTCCAGGATGGTCGTTGATGCGAAGGTGCAGCCTTTATTTAGAGTGTTACGAGCCTCTGTAGTTTTCCGTATGTCAGGTACGTTATGCTTTTTGGTATGAAAGTTTAATCTCTGTAAAAGTCCCGAAAATAGTCTCCTTATGTCCTTTATAATAATATCAAGCTCTATTTAAATTTTCAAGTATTTCGGGTGGACATTTTGGCAAATATCAAGTTTCTTTAGTTCGTTGTCCCAACTGTAAAAATCTGCATAAATCAGTATTTTACTTTACTACAAGTTTTCTATATTTTGTGCATTTTTAAGTGGTATCCCACAAGGGATATTTCAATGGTATCTATTTTTTTTTCCTCAGCATTGTGTTGGTTAAATATGGCAGTTTAAAGGAAAAGATCTAAAATGGGGTTTTATGAAGGAAATGTTCACCAACATGGTGAAAGAGGAAGCCACTAACCTTTATTTGAACAAAGCTCACTCAGAATGTGAATCAAGGTTTAGGAGCTTCTTTTATTATGCGTGCCTTCTGGGAAGAAGAGTTCCTAATTCGGGAATGAGTTCTTTTGTGATTCTTAGTACTGAAAAGCATATGATGACCTCATTTGGGATTGCTACCAATATTTATCATGCAATAATCTAGAAATGCCATATTATCTCGAAACCCCTTCAAACGACAAGATATCTTAGCTTCGCGATTTTGGGGAGGATAATCAATGGCCTTCCCGATCTTGCGAATCATTTAATAAAAGATAAGATCCATGTACAACCATTTGGGAAATAAGTGTGGCCACTCGTTGAAGGCATCTTGTGAAGGATCCCATGGGTTTTGAGGCGTTTAGGAAAAGAAGTATACATATGTCCCAAATATTCATGAAGCCTTTTTTTATTGACAAATCCTATTGATGGTCCATCATTTGTATGATAAGCATCCGTGGTGACTCCTGCAGCCTTTATTTGGGGATTTTCTAGACATCATTTCCAAAAAAAATTGCATTAGAGAGTTATGAGCCTCATAGTTTTTGTTGTCTAGGGCATGCTATGCGGGATGATTTTTTGATTAGGTAGTAGTTTAATCTCTGTAAAAGTCCCAAAATATTTCCTTATGTTTGTGTGCATTTATAATAATAAAAGCTCTATTTAAATTTTCAAGTAATTCGGATGACATTTTGGCAAATATCAAGTTCCTTTAGTTGTTGTCTCAAACGGTAAAAATGGGCATAAAAGATTTTACTTTACTACAAATTTTCTATATTTTGTGCATTTTTAAGTGGTATCCCACAAGGGATAACCTGTTATATTTTGAAACTTTTGTTGATACATATCTACACCCGATTTTCTGCAGATTCCTCAACCGCATCTTAGTTTTTTATTAATCAATCGCCACATATTAAATAACACTTGTAGTCTTTTGAATACCCTATTTTAAAGGGGCACATGCTTGGAGTATGCTATCCAAGGTGGATCACGTTGGACAAGTGTTGGTTGCATATTTGGTGAAATGCTATTTATGTTGTAAATGGATTCCCATGTCTCCTATAAGGATCTACAATAAGGATATTCCATGAGAAGATTGTCTTGTTCAGTAATTTGATCAAACAGTTTGTGATCATCAATTCCACTAAAGTTCCAAACTTGTCACACATAGGTGCTATGTAGAAATTGGTGCATGGAAAGTTTGAATTCCCTCTCATTGATGTGGATTTGAATTTCCTTTCATGGAAATGCAAGAAAGGAAATTCAAATCTGCAATAGTTGAATACATGCAGAATATTTTATAGGGGGTTGTGTGTAGTAAGAAAAATGTTGAATGATTCATTCAACCATGCCTCTCTACCTAATGTTATGTGATTGAGATTGGCAATGATTTGTTTATATTAATCTTGTTATGCTTCCACATTTTGCATACATATCTACCAAGGTGGCTGCAAATTTCATCTAAAATGTTTCCTCTATCCTTTATGGTTTGATGGATGTCCATACCCTGTTCTAAATTCCCCATTTTGACACAGGAAGGTAGGATGTTGGAAAAGGTTATTGAATTTAGCTTTAAAGTTGATAATTACATTTTCTTGAAAATTTCTAAATCCTTTTCAATGAATCCCTATTGTGCATAGCCTGCAATCAATTCTATCCATTTAAAGGACAAATAATAACAATGGAGAAATGCAAACCCTATGTAGGACAAGTTGTAGTTCAAATGACATATGCAAGCCTCAATATCCTCACCACTCTTGCTCTCAATAATGGAATGAATAGCTTTGTGTTTTCGACATAAAGGGAGGCTATTGCTACATTAGCCATTACTCCTCTTGCTTATGTTTTGGAAAGGTCTGTATGAAAATTTTCTTTTTTTATTTAGTTTTCCTTAGTCATCAGGAATGATAATGAGATATTATGTTTAAGCATATTGATCTAAATTGTGTTATAGAAATCAACGACCACCTTTGACATGGTCTATCTTCTTCCAAATCTTCTTGTTTGCATGTGGGTAAGTCAGTAAAAATTTAGGTAAATTCTATAAAAAATTGGACCAAAATATACATGATAGAAAAAATGTTACCTTTTACTTTCTGTTCATAGACATTCCTATCACACATAATTAAAGTTGCAGCCTTTCCATTTAAAGGATCAGTAGGATTTGGATACAACAGAAGTTGAGGAAGAAATTATACTTCAAATACATTTATAAGATCTACAACAAAAATCACACGTATTATAAGTATATAAAGATCATGCTTGATAAATTTATAACTAAAATTCAACAAATGCAAAATAAGTATTTGGTAAGAAATGACAAACCCCATGTAATGAGATGTAAAATTCTTAGACACTGAAAAATTACTTACCAAACATTGGACTCCAAGTCTAATTGGTTACATCCACGCAAATTGAACCCATCCTGAATGAAAAGTTCAAAACAAATATCAAGCTTCCAGAATAATAAGCCTACTTATAACAATCATTAAAAGCCTACTTATGTATATTATTTATAATATATTCACTCACTAGCATATCGTATGGAAGTGACATTTGATTGAATTCTACACCCTTAGAGTCTTAAGGAACAAGAAAGTATACATATGTCTCATCGACGTTGGGATGAAAATTTTTATTGACAAATCCTATTGATGGATATTTGTATGGATAGGCATTGGTAACTCCATGCGAAACTTCCAAACTCCCCCCTCATAAGGACCCGAAAATAATGGACCAAGACTTAAGATAGTTAATTGGATACCAATTAGTCAAGCTTCCAAAAATCTAAAGGCATACAATTCATATCTACACCCAGAAACACCTAAAATAAACACAAATTCCAATATTTTACAAAAACAAACATACATCTTTACTGTCAGAATAAGTATTGTAATGAAACAAAAATCACCTGTATTGTAAGTATATAAAGATCCCCGGACAATCCCCCGGTGTTTGGTTGAGCTCTCTTTTGTTAAAGACTGGCACCAGATCCACTAATGGCTTTGGATCGACATAGCTTCGACCCTTACAAATCGCTCAAGAACAGGCCATGTTAATTGTAGATTGTCATACCCGTGGAATAAAATTATTCCTCGCACCATTTCATAAAAAGCTAAGAAATTAACAATATTGGAAATTTGCATTTCCTATTTTTAGGGTACCGTTGGCTGGACATGTCATGTGGATTCACATAGTTTGAACACAGTGCATGATGTTACTAGGATTGCCTGTGGTGCTTTTTAAATATTATAAAATTGGGTTTGGTTTGTGGGTGAAATGTTGTTCTAGGTAACACACATGCATCTGTATCCTTTTCATGTATTCCATGGAATGTAAGCCATGTGATTACTTATGCTACCTTATTTAAGCATTGCACAAGTAACATTTTTGTTGTTATTGAACCCTTTGAAGTCAATTATCTTAGGTAGTGCATTTTTTTCTTAACCCTTTGGACTAGATTTATACCATGATACATATATTTTTAATACATTTCATGGAGTTTAAGCTACGTGAATTTGCAACTCTCTTTAATCATTTCCAGATGGAACATTTTGCCATTTATTATGTGTTTTGAAGTTAGTCATCTTAGGTAGCACTTTTTTTCCTTAACCCTTTGGACTGAAGATTAATACCATGATAGTGCCACTGAGTATATGTAAACATCTCATTAATGATACCGGATAACATCAAAAATTAAAATGCACTTGCTTATAGATGAAATAAATAGAATTGATATCTTTGATTTAGGTTTAAGCCATTTGTAAAATGCTTAAGATTACTAGGATTTTTTCTATAACACATACTCTGCTTTATTCGATTAAATGAGTGCACAGCTTGGTGCTTATAATTTATGAACGTTAGATTATATTCAGTTTAGTATTGTCTAACTTATTGTTCTTTCTTTTTTCTTTCTTAATCGTTATAATGTTTGTATTGTCCCCTGTGATATCACCGCACTATGTGAGTTGTGGTTCCAAGTCTGTTTTGTAGCTTTCAAATAACTGCAATTATTTCTTGTTGCTAAAGAGTAACATTTCTAATTATTTTTAGCAATTAAAATGGCATGAGGATTAACTATCTACAAGTCTCAAGGAGTTACTTTGCATAGAGCAACTATTGACATTATAGCCACTCAAAGGCGGGGTCTAACATTCACAACTTTATCCAAAGTTCCCTCGCTTGCAAATCTATGCATTTCACCTTCTTTTTCATTCAAAAGGTACTCAAAAATGGGGCACGTAACAATTAAAGCAAGAATAAATGAGGATTCAAAACTACTATCACTCAACTCGTCATAAATACTACCCTCTACTTTGATAGCACCTCCAATACTACTTTACGTAACACATCTTGTATTCAAATCGACAGTGTCGTTCAAGGGGTATCAAATGTATTCATGTTTAGTGAAAATAAAATTTCCCACAAAAGGTCATTCATGATATAAAATCTGCAAATGTACAAAGGTCTTCATGTATACATGTTTAGTTTAAATGTCGTGATATAAGATTTGTAACTGTATATGTATGAATTTGTAACAAATTTAAATGTACATACATTAACAAATCAATGTAATGTTTCATCTATATTTGTACACTACCACTATCAATCCCACCCCTTATCGACTGTACAAAAAAAAATCAACAAAATACCAACCAAACAACTAATGCAACACTAACACAATTTCCTGAAATAATTACAAACCACATCAAATACAAAAGTAATTAACTATCCAAAAAGGTATCAAATGTATTCATGTTTAGTGCAAAAAAATGGCCACAAAAGGCTACCACTCATGATATAAAATTTGCACATGTATATAAGTCTTCATGTAACATGTTTAGTTCAAATAAAATAGATATGAGATTTGCAAATGTATATGTACAAATTTGTAACAAGTTTGAAATCTAGAGATGGAACCTTTAAATGAAGTGGTTCATCTATATATCTACACTTACAAAATCAATCACACCCATTATCAACATCAACTACAAAAGTAATAATTATCCGTCTAAAACAAATAACATATACCGTTTGGCATTCACATTGCATTGTACACATGCGATTACTAGTCATATTTAATTTGAATATATGTATAAATTTTTATATAAATATTTAGAAATATTTTTTATAAATATCTTAATTATATTAATTAATATTTAAATATGAATAGTTTAGGTGGTTTTTCAATTAATTAAAAGTATATATTTTTAAATGTCATATTAATTAATTATATTTGGATTTTATTTTAATATATTATAATATATGTAGTGTGATATATAAATTTAACACAATTTTTAATTTATTATTATTTAATTTTTTGTAATTTATATATATTATAATTTATGAATTATTAAAAAAATTTAAATATCATATAATTTATAGTATAGAAATGCTATTTAATTTAAATATATTTTCATATTTAATTTGAGTGTATGTATAAATTTTAATATAAATATTTGGAAATATTTTTATAAGCATTTAATTATATTAATTAATATATTAATATAAATGGTTTGGGTAGCTCTTTAATTAATTAAAAATATTAATTGTATGTGTTTATTATTGTCATTTTTTGTAATTTATGTATGTAATTTAATGTTTAATTTGGATATATTTTTATATTTAATTTAAATGTATGTGTAAATTTTAATATAAATATTTGGATAATTATATTAATTAATATTTTAATATGAATGGTTTAGGTGGTTCTTTAATTATTTAAAAATATATAATTGTATATGTTTATTATTGTCATTTTTGTAATTTATATATGTTTTTGAATTTTTAATTTAAATATATTTTCATATTTAATATGAAAGTATGTATAAATTTTAATATAAATATTTGGAAATGTTTTTATAAGTATCTTAATTATATTAATTAATATTTTAATATGAATGGTGTAGGTGTTTATAATTCTATAAAAACATATTTGTATTTAGATGACATTCCAATTAGTTGAATTATACAATTGTGCTTTTAGAAATTTTCAATCTATTTATTTGAATTCATATATGATTATAATCTATAAATATATTTCTATTTAAAATGTTCAATTAAAATATATTTATATGAATTTTGATCAAATGTATTATTGGTGTATATTTATAATTTATTTATTTTTCGAAGTATTTAAGTTGAATTTGGTTTTACATATTAAGATACTTAAAAAAATATGAAAAAAATTAATTATATACATGACTAATTATAGAAATAATCATGTTGAAATATATTTTGGTATTTAATTTAGATATATTTTCATATTTAATTTGAATGTATGTATAGTGCCTACCAGGGTAAGTGCACCAAGTTGATGGACAAATATAGGGTCATCCGTGGACGTCATATTGCAAAAAACAGTGAAATCTCAACTTGTAGGGATTATTAGCTATACATGCACTCTAAATTAGAAAAAATTATATAAATATGAATCGTAGCATTCGGAATCTAGTTTCTAAAATACTAATTTTTGTAAAAAACGGACAAGTTTAGCTATATTAAACACTTAAAATTATATGACTTACTTTTTTTTTTGAAAAAACTTATAAGATTGTAGTCCGTTTGCCCGCATTTTGGATGACCAAATCTTTGTTTTTTTTTTTTTCCTTTGATAAAACGTTAGATGTAGTTGTCTATCTTGGGATGGATTTTATTTTGTATTTTTTTTAGCAATATTTTTTTTTTTATGATTTTTTCCGTGAAAGTGGTCTGAAAATATTTAGAAAATGGAGCGCTTTCCGTTTGCCCGCCATAACTATATCAAAAAATATCGAAATCAAATTTTTTTTTTTTTAAGGTGTATAGAATTTGTCCACGCTTGGGATGGTATAATTTTTATCATATTTTGATAAGCGAAACAAAAGTTACAGTCTTAAACGTAGACATGAACATTCACGGGAAAAAATGTCTTAAGGACCTATTGTTAGTAATAAATTATAAAATGATATTTATCTTATTCTATTCACTTTAAAAACAATATTTTTACAAAGCTAAGAGTCTACCCTACGTGATGGCACCATTTTTGTGAAATGTTTTCAGTTTTTTAGCATGGTTCAAGTCTTTGGAAGAGCAGATTTGAGGTTTTTTGACCTTTTGCACTTCATAATGACCTTCCATAGCTTTGGTTGGGGAAAAACAAAGATTTTCCGAGGCTAAGGTTCGGAAAATAGCTCCGCGATCGCGGTTTTTGTAAAATACGCGAACACGATTATAAAGCGCGCGGGGTTTATAAAGCGCGTTTTAAAGCATGCGGTTTATAAACCGCGAGCGCTTTATAAATCATATTTACACACATCCCAATGTCTGAATTACCATGTGATTTTTACTCTCTGACCTTACCGTACGAATTACTGCGAAATTCTGTCTTTTTCCAGGCACGTTTTTTTATCACCGAAAGCAAAAACATCATGGGAGACAAAAAACGAAGTCAAAAAAGGAAGTCATTAAGTAAAAAAACACCAGACGAATTAGAGGCCAACAAAATTGAAAATGCTGAGCGAATGCGGAAACTTCGTGAATCTAGAAGAGGTTCATCTTCAATCCCAACTACTGTAAGCAATGAAGAACTAGGTAATGTTTCTACTGTCAATGTTGAAGTTGAATTAAATACTCGTGATGAAGAAGTTTTTACTGTCAATGTTGAAGAAGAATTAAATACTCATGATGTAGCAAATGTTGAAATTGAAGGAGACAATGAAAATGTGAATAAGGAAATTCATGTTGAAACTATAGACAAGCAAAATTTGACAAAAACACCTCCTAGGATTTTACATAAGAAACCTAATTTTTTGATTGAAATTGATGAAAACATTTTGAAACCAATGTCCGACAAACTTTACGAACGAAAATCGGAAGAAAAGCCCTTTGAAATTTGGGATAATCATTTTGAAATTTTAAATGACTCCCAAAGATGTCGATTGGTGGTTAGTTTGATGAAATTGATTAAAATGAGACCTACATTAAACACCTTAGGATTGACAACATCTAACATACGTGGTCAAACCTCTACAATTGTTGAAAACCTTCATGATGCATATCACACTGTTGGTGTCAAGAGACGCACTAGGGATAGTAATATTGTGCGTCGTGTACTTGCTACTAGTGTTGTAAGTGAATCAATAAAAAAACAACGTTTGATTACGTAAACAAGTCGAATGTTGCAAGTTAATCGAAAACTCTAATGAAAGCAATTGAAAGACGTAATATCCTTCAATCACATCAATAATGTCGATTTTTGGGCATTTTACGCTAGAGCACCGCGTAAGGACAAAAATAATTTTGATGCTATAAGAGAAGTTGTTATTAAATTTTGGCATGATAACACTAGAGTTTCACCTAATACAAGAGATGTTATAAAACGGAGAGTTGGTTCTACTAATCGTGAACCACATCCAAAGAATTTCTTAGATATGACTCAAACTCAATTTTTTCGTAAGTTTGAACAAGAGAATCTAGAAATTAAAATTAGTCAACGTTTTTTTGAAATGTTGAAACCATTCTATGTGAAAATCAACCATGCTCACACCACTTGTTGTTGTAGGCAACATGTTGAATTTGCGATGCATTATGCTAAATTTTACGTATTCGTTCTATTTTTCATTCTGAAACTATGTTATCTGAATGTGGTGTTCAAGTTCCACCAATATCTTCTAGGGATTTCATTCCTACTATATTTTGTGAAAAATAAGTTGGACAATTTTTTTATAGTCAGGATTGTTTAGATGGAAGTTGTAGTACATACGGCGGATTACCTAAATTGGAAAGTTACATCCATGAACAAATTGAAGGTACAATAGACATAATTTAGTTGAATTTGATAAATATAAATCAGTTGCATACCAGTTGAAAGATGGAAAAGAGTCTAAACGGTGTGAGCTAGTTATAGAACAAATGCCCATTTTTCAATTTATGAGAAAATTTAAGGATGAAATTGTTTATGAGTATGCGAGGCATACACATAGAGCTCGATGGTTGGATGAACAATTCAAGCTATGCAAAGACACATTTCCTATTGGTACTATTGTTTCAGTGGTCGATTTTGCAGAGAATTACACATTGCAACCACAAATGGAGGTTCAATCGCAATATTACAACTCAGTACAAGTTGCCATTTTTGTGCATATAGCATTTCTACATTCTCCTGACAGTACAGAGAATGATCGAAAAATTTTAAGAGAGTACCACTTTTATATCAGTGATGATCATACTCATTCTACTGAATTTGTGCAAGGGTGTTTCCAGTTATTTTATGGAAACTTGTGTGATAGGGACATCCACTTCAAACAACATTATATATGGTCAGATAATTGCACGTCTCAGTTTAAGAATGCACGAATGTTTTATTGGATGAGCAGAATGCATGTCAAGATGGGTGTGCAACATATTTGGAGTTTCACTAAGGCTGGACATGGAAAAGGAGAGCATGATGGTGTAGGGGCATGTGTGAAAAGAGCTCTTGCAAG
The DNA here is from genome assembly GCA_018340775.1 of Taxus wallichiana var. yunnanensis. Lineage (NCBI taxonomy): Eukaryota > Viridiplantae > Streptophyta > Pinopsida > Cupressales > Taxaceae > Taxus > Taxus wallichiana. The sequence goes on along the minus strand of CM031240.1, from coordinate 302,103,643 downwards.
AGAAGAGTTGAAGTACAAAGATGGTGCTGAATTAAAAGATGTAAAAAGCATAGTGGAATGGTGTACTAACAACATGGCCCGAGGTTCTCAAGAAAATTCCACAGTTTGCAGATTTTTTTGGTTGATAGAGGAAAAACATATTGCTAACTACGAGGATTGTATGACACTCACTGGGTCCAGTGATATGCACTCATTTTGTAGCTCAGACGCTACTTCGTGGGCCGTATGGACAAGAAAGTTGACATGTTTTTGTGCATCTTGTATCGAATTTGTCACTACTGAGTGTGATTCACAAGAATGGGTGGAAGGATGGATTTGTAGGCCTCTAACTCCGCTTCCTAGTTATCAACCTCCACAAGCATTACAACTTGTTTCTGCAAATGAAGTTACAACATCCAAGGACTTTGATGAAATTTCGATTTTGGTGCGACAAGGTATTTATCCAGTTATTTATTTAATTTTTGTATTGAGTTATGTCCATTGAAATTTTAATATGTAATTTAAATTTGAGTTTTTCAACCTTGGTTATTTTTTTGTAGGACATGTGTTTGCAGTAATTGCGACAGAAGACAATGAAGAAGGAACAAACTATTTCTTATGTCGTTGCATCGAGGAAAGAAAGAAGTTGACTTCTCCTATTATAGATGGCAAAGAGATTGAGTATCCTACAGGGTCAGTGGTAGTTACTGGAACTTGGCTTCGACGGTATCCATTAAAAAACTCCTCTATTTGGGTGTTTGAAGACTTTGAGACACACAGGAAAATACTCTTATATTCACATCTAGTTCTAGCGACAAATATTCAGTTGTATAGATATCGAGGAAGACCTAATAACAAGATTCTTTGGAAGGTTCGAGAGTCAGATCATGAAGTAATCTTGTCTGCTATTCGAGTAGATCCGATCTCGATGGTTCATTGGAATGAATTTACAATGCTCATGTCTGGTATATATTTAATTTCAAGTTTCAATTTATAATTATATATATATATATATATATATATATATATATAATTTTTTTAGTTTAAAGATCTAGATTTAAGTTTGAATATATTTTATTTTAAATTTGTGTATTTTGTATGTCATGTATATAGATCTAGTATATGGTTTTGATTTGAAACTTAAATTTCTTTGACTAACAATTTTATGTTTAGGTTAGTGGTGCCAGAAAAGCTTCCACCTTCACGTGGTTGGTATCGTTAGTAGAGAATTTTAAATTCTCGAAGCTAAGAGAAGCTTGAACATTGTTTGAAAAATTTGTAAATTTTGAAAAGTCAAGTTTGTAAATTTTGAAAATATTGTAAATTTTGAAAATGTTGTAAATTTTGAAAAAGTTGTAAATTTTGAAAATGACTCCTCTAGGTGCCACGGAGTCCGAGTAGTCACTCGTCGAATTTGAACGATATTTTGGTCTCAGGGCTCTTAAGGGACTAAGCCCGAACGAAGTAGCCCGGAAGCAACGACCCTTTCGCGCACCGAAACACCACCTCCTCTAGCGTTCACCTGGCCACCGGACGTGCGGCGCAGGTGGTTCGGTGCCATGGCCCACCGTTTGCAAAATACAGCGTTTGACAACCTTACACTGGCTCCAACTGCACTATTTCGCGCGTTTGCAAACATTAGGACAGCGAGAGCACCGAAATGAGAAGGAAAAAAATGAGAGAGGCTATTGTAGAGGGTCCGTATGCCGAGGTGTCGGATTAGACGAGGCCTCTCTAGGTGCCACGGAGTCCGAGTAGTCACCCGTCGAATTTGAACGATATTTTGGTCTCAGGGCTCTTAAGGGACTACGCCCGAACGAAGTAGCCCGGAAGCAACGACCCTTTCGCGCACCGAAACAATGCCTCCTCTAGCATTCACCAAGCCACCGGACATGCCGGCGTAGGCGGTTGGGTGCCATGGCCCACCGTTTGCAAAATACAGCGTTTGACAACCTTACACTGGCTCCAACTACACTATTTCGCGCGTTTGCAAACATTAGGACAGCGAGAGCACCGAAATGAGAAGGAAAAAAATGAGAGAGGCTATTGTAGAGGGTTCGTATGCCAAGGTGTCGGATCAGACGAGGCCTCTCTAGGTGCCACGGAGTCCGAGTAGTCACCCGTCGAATTTGAACGATATTTTGGTCTCAGGGCTCTTAAGGGACTAAGCCCGAACGAAGTAGCCCGGAAGCAACGACCCTTTCGCGCACCAAAACACCACCTCCTCTAGCGTTCACCTGGCCACCGGACGTGCCGGCGTAGGCGGTTTGGTGCCACGACCCACCGTTTGCAAAATACGTTTTGACAACCTTAAACTGGCTCCAACTACACTATTTCGCACGTTTGCGAACATTAGGACAGCGAGAGCACCGAAATGAGAAGGAAAAAAATGAGAGAGGCTATTGTAGAGGGTCCGTATATCGAGGTGTCGGATCAGACAAGGCCTCTCTAGGTGCCACGGAGTCCGAGTAGTCACCCGTCGAATTTGAACGATATTTTGGTCTCAGGGCTCTTAAGGGACTAAGCCCGAATGAAGTAGCCCGGAAGCAACGACCCTTTCGCGCACCAAAACACTACCTCCTCTAGCGTTCACCTAGCCACCTGGACGTGCCGGCGTAGGCGGTTCAGTGCCACGGCCCACCGTTTGCAAAATACAGCGTTTGACAACCTTACACTAGCTCCAACTGCACTATTTCGCGCGTTTGCAAACATTAGGACAGCGAGAGCACCGAAATGAGAAGGAAAAAAATGAGAGAGGCTATTGTAGAGGGTCCGTATGCCGAGGTGTCGGATCAGAAGAGGCCTCTCTAGGTGCCACGGAGTCCGAGTAGTCACCCGTCGAATTTGAACGATATTTTGGTCTCAGGGCTCTTAAGGGACTAAGCCCGAACGAAGTAGCCCGGAAGCAACGACCCTTTCATGCACCGAAACACCACCTCCTCTAGCGTTCACTGGCCACCCGGACGTTCGCGCAGCAGCAATTCGGTGCCACGGCCCACCGTTTGCAAAATACAGCGTTTGACAACCTTACACTGGCTCCAACTACACTATTTCGCGCGTTTGCAAACATTAGGACAGCGAGAGCACCGAAATGAGAAGGAAAAAAATGAGAGATATTATTGTAGAGGGTCCTTATGCCGAGGTTTCGGATCAGACGAGGCCTCTCTAGGTGCCACTTGAGTCCGAGTAGTCACCCGTCGAATTTGAACGATATTTTGGTCTCAGGGCTCTTAAGGGACTAAGCCCGAACGAAGTAGCCCGGAAGCAACGACCCTTTCGCGCACCAAAACACCGCCTCCTCTAGCGTTCACCTGGCCACCCGGACGTGCCGGCGTAGGCGGTTCGGTGCCACGACCCACCGTTTGCAAAATACAGCGTTTGACAACCTTACATTGGCTCCAACTACACTATTTCACACGTTTGCAAACATTAGGACAGCGAGAGCACCGAAATGAGAAAGAAAAAAATGAGAGAGGCTATTGTAGAGGGTCCGTATGCCGAGGTGCCGGATTAGACGAGGCCTCTCTAGGTGCCACGGAGTCCGAGTAGTCACCTGTCGAATTTGAACGATATTTTGGTCTCAGGGCTCTTAAGGGACTACGCCCGAACGAAGTAGCCCGGAAGCAACAACCCTTTCGCGCACCAAAACACTACCTCCTCTAGCGTTCACCTGGCCAACCGGATGTGCCGGCACAGGTGGTTCGGTGCCATGACCCACCGTTTGCAAAATACAGCGTTTCCTTATTTATTTAAATTAAATTACAATGACTTGGTTGTTATGTTATCTGTTGTTGTCATCTTGTCCTTGGTAGGATGATATACATCCAGGGCTATGAGTGTGATCTAGGATGTGGTTAGTTGTATTCAGATGTGTGTCTAGAGTATGACAAAAATTAGGTATGAGTATTTTTATCTAGTGGATATACGGTGCGAGATAGATCAAGAAGGCGCCTATGGTTGTTAAAACAATGCATAAATGAAGTGTATATCAAAATAAGTACAAAATTCTATATTTCCAAGTTCCCAAACCAAATTTTGGGTACTAAACATTTATATCTTAATGAATTCAACACTACATGACACTTTTACTATTGCACATGTGCACCAATTAAATTACAACCCTTTTGATCAGAATATTTTAGTGAATTTTATATATTAAAGATATCCTAAAAATTGACACAAATACACATTATATCCAGCATGGTGTTCTATATGGCATGGCATGGTGTTATATCCTAAGTAAATTGTTTCTCTCATATTTGTTTATCAGATCAAATTTATAGCCTTACATCAACACCACTTTTTTGTTAACATAGTAATATAATTGGTTTGAATTGAGCATCCAATATTATAAATAAGGTGTGGAAGTTATGGAATCAATATAATAATTCATATTTTTAGAAGTGACATGTAAACAAAATAAAAAACTAGAGAAAAATAATGAGAAAAATAAAAAGTAATCAACCTACAAAAAATATCCAACATGTAAAACTACAAATGATTGAAGAGAGGGAGAGAAGCAATATTTCTCACATTTAAAAAATATCCAACATGTAAAACTACACATTTATTGACTATGCTTAAAGCATCTTTCTCACTCCCAAATTCTAAGTCCGCCATTTCATTACTTTTTCTTCATGTAAATTGGTACCTCAAGAATCAATGCACGTTATACATAGCACATCTCTAGTTACTAATACTTAAGTTGGCTTGATATAGAGCTAACAATATTGTTTTAGTTTGAAAAATAAAAATTCAAAATGCCCATGGCACGAAATATACCACAAATAATAATCAGAAAGATACTAGAAAATATATAACTAGAAGTAATACACTAAATCCACCGAACAGAGATCAAAACCCACTTTCTCAGAGTTAGCAATAATACCAAAATAACCAAATTTATAGCCTTATTTAACCAACACACATGGAAAGATATATATATATATATATATATATATATATATATATATATATATATATATATATATATATATATAAGAATCAAATAAAGTGTATCAAGATACGTCTCAAAATATATATATATATATATATAAGAATCAAATAAAGTGTGCTCAAGACGCGCACGTCTCTGAAAATATATATGTACACATATAAGTTCATAATGTATGTATACATCGCGAACTAAGCACGTGTCATAATGTACATATGGGACCACATGCGGTCGCAAAAGGCTAGATATATATACAATGGACTGTGAATAGATGTACTCATGACCACATATATGTGGCATCCAAGTGGACTATAAATCTACTCATGAAACATCTTCCCTCTCTTCGCCCTACTAGAAGTAGCACGTCCACGACCTGGGGATGTAGTGGAGGGAGATGCCACTATGGATTTCATCCATGTGGTCCTAGGTGTCTCCAAGCATGCCTGCAACCTAACCTGCACATTCATAAACAACAAGTTTTTAACACCCAAAATTTTAAAATACCTTCAAAATTTAGAAACTTGTACAATTTAGTTAAAATGCATGTGCAATCTTACCGCAATGTCATGATCCCTATCGATTTGTTGTTGACGCGTCGCAGGGACAACAATAGACTCACGAGGGGTAAGCTACATACAAATAATTAATTTTCAAATTAAATATTTCACACATATATATACCTACAAAATTTGATATTGTAGATTTAAGTTTAATAAGAAATAATGAACCTCCAAAATTTAACAAATTTAAAAAATTGTGTACCTCGGTTAGTGGATTTGCAGATGCTATGGCAGTATCTACAGCAGCCTCCAGTCTGCATATGTGGAGGAGTCTCTGCAGTGATCATAAGCTATACAAAAACATGTACAAATCAATTTATTAAAATCTACTTAAGAGCTATACAAAAAACATGTACAAATCAATATTTAGTTACTCAAGAAAGAATAAAAATGTTATTAAATTTTATCTTCTATTTAGGCTAAATACATAGGATCTATAAATGTTAGCACGGAGGCCATCTATCTTCATAAGATTTTGACAAACTTTTGTATTTAATCTAGGTAACCCATAGTCATCTTCTATGACAATTAGAGCATCATTCAAATTTGAAGAACTTTTAAATCTAACATCACCAGACCAAACATATAGATCAGACGAAGAGTAGACTAGAGTTGTATATCCTTGGTGGGCAAGTGTGTTGCAAATATATAGATTATAATGCACTATTTATATGTATTTGTGTCCAAAGGTAGCTGAGTTTGAGTTTTGGTGCACGAGCCTAGAGGATCTTACTTGTGTGTTATCCCTTTGGAAATAAAGAACATAACCTCCTTCCACCTTGCTGGCTTAGAGATCTATGGGAAGAAACATGGATAACTTCAAACTGACCTAGTTTGTTGTTGTTATGGGTACTCTTAAGGAATCAAATGGTCCAATGTTTCTTCTTAATTTTATTAGAGTGAGAATAGAGGATCCTTGAATTTTCCAAGGTCACCCTACTAGGTTTTAGTGAATGAATATTTATATATGACCAATCGTTAGATTTCTTACTCAACAAACCTAAAAGTACTACCTAGGTTGACTAAGCCAAGTAACCCTTTTGAAAAAGTTAATATTAGAAGTGTATGGGATAGGTTCGTAGGGGGTGGATAGGTTGGAGTTTAACTTATCCTAAACCTACAAACATGTCCATGATGTCTAATAAATTAGGTCTGAGACACATGGAGGATTATGCATATGTTCAATAACATGTGCAGTGATTTGTGAGGGGTTGGGATGGAGAATACTTGTTATCTAGTAGAAGCGAAGTGGATATAGAGTGAGACATTTCCTTAAGTTGTTCAAGTTATGTGTGAATGAGATATATATCATTATAGTTGTAACACACGTCATGTTTCCAAGTGTTGGGAATACATTTAGGTACTACAAATTACCCCCATTTCAATATAGTATTGATAAATGTTGGATTAATAGATAAGAAACAAGTAAATACAAACCTCACTTCTTGATCATACAATGATGTTGTAAATTCTTAAATCTCAGTACACCAATCCATATAAAACTTATAATCATATGGAAAGGACGCATAGATTTTTTTAGATAAAGGGTACAAGAGGATTTAATAACCTTTTTTACATTTCTTCATCACTCTTATCATTCATTTTGATTACGAGTTGATCGCTTCCACCTTGTCAAGTATCTTTTCCTTCGTGACTCATGGTGTTACATATCTAGAGGTAGTTATTGAGAATCAAGATATAGTCTAGGTAAATAAGTAGATATGGGAAGATATCATTTTACATTGGATTGAGAAGTTCATCATGTACAAATAATATACCTATGACAGTGCAGTACGTGTCATTATTTTGGATGTTGGGAACATGTAGACCATGTGTATCTAGTTTAGTACTACAAACGAGACATAAGGGAATTTATCAACTGGCCCGAGAGGATCAAGAAGATCAAGAGGATTGGGTCAGTAACCACCTAGAAAAAATACTTATGAGATTTCTATTTCTGGATCTAGAGGATAGGGTCCACATCCATAATAATCACTTAATAATCCTCTTCACCTAAAGTAAGCACCTCAAGTCTATTATGACATGTATCTCCAATTACAAAAAATTTAGAGGTATTGAAAATGCAGCAGAGCATGTGTACAAGTGTGAGATACTATGGTATTCTAAGCAAATTACAACTTTATATATGGTAGCTGTTGTATGTATTTTATATACGTTGAGTATAAGAAAGTGAAACTCATGTACACAGAGGTCCAAGAATTAGAAACAAAGTGTTTAAAGAGATTTGTAACTAACCTGCGTAAAACTCATGCGAGGCATGCCAGTAGCTTCAGTTCCCTGAGCAGATGATGACCATGCTGTGCCCCTGTGTATAAAAGAGAAAAATATTAATACATGTACAACATACACGTGAAACAAATTATAATAATAATCTAGTGCAATTAAATGATTTATTAAAAATGTAAGTTTGTACAACTTGAAACTTACGTTTGAAACACGCCCAACCGCAGCAAAGAAAGCTAGCATGTCAACAGGATGTTTCCTTCACCGGCTCTTGCTATTTAAAATAAAATAAAAAATTAGTTTTTTACATGTATGTACATGAAGTACAATCATATATATATTAATATCTCAAACATGTGAATTAAACTATTGTACATATATATATTATTTAAATTTATTTAAAATTTACCTGTGAAAGACCAATATCAGTGGCTCCAGTTCCAAAAACATTCCCAAAGATCTCATCTATAGAAAAAAATCCCGTGAACCAGCAAATGATGTCTCGCTGCGGCAAGGCATACGGCACCACATGATCACACACGGTGGTGTGGTGCACTAGAACTGGCACCTCCACCAACATCACCGGATGCAATCTGGGTGCTATGCTGGGTGAGAGTGTTAGTGAGCTCCCTCAATGCATGCAATGTATCAATCTCCACAACCTCCTTCACTGTAGGAGGGATAACTGAAGGCAAGTGGGGGTTTTGGGGCATGGGGGATCCTAGGCTGACCTACGCGTGCACCAGTCTCGCCGTGCAGAGCTACCTCCTTGACCAAAAAAGTCAGAAAAGTCAAAATAATTCGGGACCTCATTGAGCACAAACTCACAATATAATTTCTTCAAAAAATAAAGAGGAACCTCATTGTTGTTGCATGGTGGATAATCAAAAACCATCCACCATCGGTCCCAAAAATTGTTTTTGATTCTATCATCATGGCACCAATGGATTGGGAACCGTTTGCAAGTAACTGCAGGGGGGGCATTGGTTCTAGGGTCGGTAAATAATGCACAAATGAGGTCTTTTCCAATTTTTTTGTCTTTGACAATGCCGCATGGGATAGTTTATCCGCATACCACCGCCTACTGATCACTTCTAAAGGTGTTCCATCTATGTATTTGGTTGGTTACAGACTCGACTTCGCCAATCAATGTTTGCAATGTATTGGCTAAAGTCATGCGGGATGGATTTGTAGCATGATTTTGTCTTATATTTTGAATTAGGTTCTCAATGGAAATTTTATTTTCTTGGATTCTTCCAATGATATTATCTTGCATTCCTGCTAGCTCAGTGGGGACAGAAGGAGCCACAGGAGGCGGATCTATGTTTGGAGGAGGGTTTTGAGGAATGTTCGGAGGGTTTTGAGGAATGTTCGGTGGGTTTTGAGGAATGTTTTGATGGTTTGCACGAGCCCGAGCTTGCCGACCTAACCGATAAAACAATAAAATTGTATACATAAACAAACAATTCACAAAACCCATGAAAATGCCAAAAAAACCTAAAATGCAAAAAAACAACCTAAAATGCAAAAAAATGATTACAATCGGGGACTTACCTCCTCATCTTGGCGGCATGGTTGAATCTATCGCTATCCAGAAGTCCGATGAGCAATTTTGAGATAGTATTGAAAGTGCAAGTGAAAAACGTTTAAGAAAAGTCGCGGTTCGAAATGAAAATTAGGAAAATAACGAGTCGCGGGACTGTTAAATTTTGTCTCAGAGTTCCGCGATCGCGGTTTATAACCGCGCTCGCGGTTATAAACCGCGATCGCGGAACTAGGTTCGGTAATTACCGAACCTAGAATTCAATAACCGCGATCGCGGTTTTAGGACCGCGCTCGCGGTTTTAAAACCGCGATCACGGTACCTTTATTTCGGGTTTTTATGTCCACGGAATTGTCCACCAACTTCGTGCACTTACCCTACCTGTTTTATTTTTTTCCCTTTCAAATGGGTCTCAAAGCATCACTTAAACATTTTGGAGTGAATGTGTTTGCTTTGTGTGAACTTGTCTAAGCTCATCGAGAGAGTAATTAAATAAAATAAAAATAGATGCGAGATGATAGTTAGGGACAAGTTTCCCCTTTCGAGACAACAACTAGATTCTTGGAGGAACGTGAATTGGTCATGAATATGTGTTAGATAATTCTCACCTAAATAATAATCTAGAACGTTTCATAGGAAATCGTATTTAACCTTCTCATGCGGAATAATAATATAAAATTTCAAGAAATAAAATAAGGATAAAATTCAATAATTCGGGCATTAATTAAATTGGTTCACTACTTTAGTTAGTGGGATAAGAGACAATAAATAAATTAGAATAATTAAATAATAATTAAATCTAAATGGGGAGAGGTAATTGTGTTTTGTGAAGAATGCATGAAGGTAGTGTGGAGTGAATAGGGATGGTGTTGGTAGTGGAGAAAATTAAGATGGTTGGTGGAAGGCTTGATGACAAGTGGGTGGAGGGGCATGGTGTCCACTAGAATAAAATTGAGTGGAGGACATGGGAAGGCACATGATTTCCTGACAAGGTGCGGAGGGTTGGTGAATGCACATTAAGTGTTTGAAAAAATCAAAGAACCAAACTTCCCATGGACATTGATGAGTGCAGGGTATGCACAAAATCGTTGTTTTGAAATGGATTTAGGAGCTTCAAAACAATGGCAATTGACAGGTTTAAAGCCAAACTCCACAATTGTTACCAACACCCTCCATGTTGCACCCAATAAGAGCATAAGAGCATAATGGATGAGGGTTTTATATTTTGATGAAATAATAAAGCTTGCGAGTGCAAATTTTTACGAGAATTTTTAATGGTAGCAGGACATGGCCAAAATGATTTGCTAAATGGATTTTGTACGTGTAAAATCAAACCCCACATCCCGATGGAAGAATAATAAAATAAAACCCCAAAAATGGTGGTGTTGAAACAGATTTGGAAGCTTCAAAGCAATGGTAATTGAGAAACCTTAGGGAATTGTAATGGTTACAAGACATGGCCAAAGTGAGTTGCTAAAAAGTATTTGGTTAGTGTAAAATCAAACCCCACATCCCAATGGAAAATCCTTATAAAATAAAACCCCACATAATAGTTTTTTTGAAATAGCTTTGGGAGCTCCAAAGCAATGGAAAATTACAGGTTTAAAGCCAAACTCCATGAACTCTGCCAACATCCTCTCTGTCACACCCAATAAGAAGCTCTGAAACAGTGAATGGACACCCATCTGAGCATAATGGATGGGGATTTTGTATTTTGCTGAGATAAATCTTGCAAGTGTGGCCTTAGGGAATCCTAATGGTTGCAATACATGGCCAATGCGAGTTGTTGAATGAATTTGGTAAGTGTCAAATCAAACCCAACGAATGGTTTTGTTGAAACGACTTTGGGAGCTTCAAAGTAATGGCAATTGACATTTTTTTAGCCAAACTCCATGAACGAACTCTACCAACATCCTCCCTTCCATACCCATTAAGAATCTTTGAAATATTTAATGGACACCCATCTGAGCATAATGGATGGGGGTTTTATATTTTCTGAGATATAGCTTGCAAGTGCGGCCTTAGGGGATTGTGATGGTTTCAAGACATGGCCAAAGCGAGTTCTTAAATGGATTTGGTAAATGTAAAATCAAACCCATAGCCCAATGGAAGCTGTGTATTCTATTTTATCTTGTATTTATGTTGTTGGGTGTGCACATGTGTTGTGGAGGAGAGGTTTCCACAATTGGCTGGAACACTATTTCATAGAAATCCCAAACCTTGCCTTCTTCATGATGTTTAAACTCGTAGTGGTTGCATTTTTTTGTCTTCCTAGTAGACTTTCTTACACATATTAGGAAATGTGGGCTCATGGAGCATGATGTTTGCAATGTATGCACCAAATGGGTCTTGTTGGAGATACCTTGGGTATTTTAAAGAAAATATGTAGTGCCTCCTTCACTTGCCCTTTCCCCCTCTACATATTGTTGAGTATGAGATCCTCCTCGCCGCGCCCAATAAGAATATTTGAAATAGTGAATGGACACCCATTTGAGCATAATGGATGGGGTTTTGTATTTTTTGAGATAAAGCTTGTAATCGTAGCCTTAGGGAATTGTAATGGTTACATGAGATAGCCAAAGCGAGTGACATGTTTAGAGCCAAAATCCATGAACGACCTCTGCCAACATCCTCCTTACAACACCCATTAATAAGCTTTGAAATATTGAATGGAAACACATCTGAGCATAATTGATGGGGGTTTTATAATTTTCTACGAGATACAACTTGTAAGTGCGGCCTTAGAGGATTGTAATGGTTTCAAGACATCGCCAAAGCGAGTTGTTGAATGGATTTGGTAAGTGTAAAATCAAACCCACATCCTGATGGAAGCCATGTATTCTATTTTATATTTTCTTTGTGTTGTTGGGTATGCACATGTTTTGTGGAGGAGAGGTTTCCACAATTGGCTGGAAAACTATTTCATAGAAATCCCAAACCTTGCCTTCTTCATGATGTTTAAACATGTAGTGGTTGCATTGTTTTGTCTTCCTAATAGACTTTCTTGGACATATTAGGAAATGTGGGCTCATGGAGCATGATTTTTGCAAGGTATGCACCAAATGGGTCTTGTTGGATGTAAAGCCCACAAATCTACCCGCACGAAACCCAAGAACAACCTAGGTCAAACTAAAAAAATTATGGAATAATTTTTTTGTTAAACACACTCACGAAACAAGGTTAACATTTATGGTCACACTTTCTCATGTCTAAGTTACTTCAAATCGATATTATTAATTTCCCTTTTTCATCCCCATTAAAAATAATAATTAAACTCTTAATTTACCTTTTAATAAAATTAGTTAGTCTAAAGCATGATTTAGGTTCCCCTATATTTTGTTTTAATACAAATTAATTTCCACCATAGTTAAACATGCACAAATTAATCCCAAGGGTAATGTGGTCTATTTAATTAAATAATAAGGTTCTATTATACCCACAAAGGTCAAAGTTGGCATTAAATTAAAATGTCTAATAAGGCATTTATGTTAGAAAAGTAATAACACCCAACTCTTTTACACTTACTTAAGTGGCCCAACTTAAATCCTACCCATGCATTTTAAATTTGAATTTCTCTCACACACTTCTCACCTACTTTTTGTAGGGATGAATCTCATCCATTGGATGGATTTGTAACGCCCGCAAAACGACGTACTAAGAAACTCGCTTCTACTAAACACATAACCTGAATAGTGCGACTAAATTTTTTTTTAGGAAAGTTACAAAGTACAATAATAATGCAAGGGTGTTCAACCTTTACGATTCATTAACTTACTTGCATTACTTAACTTAGGTTTAAGATTGGGAAACCAGATTCAGATAAGAAGTACGTATTATCACAATACTTTTAGGGTTAATTAATTAACATTCCTAAGGAAAGTAACAAGGTTTAAAATATTTTTACAAATGTTTTCTATTCTTTCCATTAAGCTTAATTCTTACAAGGTTAACCTTATACTAAATTATTAAATTCATTACTTTAATGACTTAAAAGAACTTTTAATAAAATCCTACACAACTAAGGGTCCTAAGGACACCACACCACTAGGTAATTAAATGACCCCACTCACCCATCTACACATACCCTTAAGGTTTGAAAATAAATATTTAAAATTACATTATTCTTTAAAAAGATAGGGTCAATTCTCCACCCTTAGATCAAAACCATCTTAGCCACTAGATCCTAGGGTTCCCAACTTAGCCCTAAAATCCTTATGAAAGTCTATTAAAACCTTTTCTTATTCTATCCTTCTCATTTGCTTCAATTTCTTTTGTTAAATTTGCAGGTTGGAGAGAAAGAAGCCATGAGAGCAAAAAGGGAAGAAGCCATGGAGGATTCTTCAAGAAGATTTAGTTTAGATTTAGCTTAGTTAGTCTTTTATTTATGTAATTTATTTCTTTCAAGGATTGGGAGGAGTTTCCTCCTCCAATCTAGTTTTTATTTCAAGATTTTAGTGTATTGGGTTTTAAATTTGGGGCAAAACCCTACCCCCTTTGATATAAATGAAGAAATGCTTTTAGATTCACCATTAGAGAGTTTTGATGTCACACCCCTATGTATTCATCTTTATTTACTTGCTGGAAGCATTATATTTAATCTTTTTACACTTAGGAATTAGAGAAAATGGTTACATTTTATGCACAGCGCGGATCCACGGAATTCTATCATAAGTGACACAGGATCTGCCGCCTGCTAGGCAGGTGACAAACACAAGACCGCCGCCCCGGTTTGGGACAACACACGGGACCGCCGCCCGCACTTGGCGGTGGGCGTCCTGTTTCGAAAAAAATAGAACCTTACAGCCGGAATTTTTACAAAAACTTAAAGTTGTAAAGGGTGTAAAAATGCATCCTTGATTTGTTTTTATTTATTTCAAGTTCCAGATTTGATATTTATTTCTCATTTATTCATTTCTTGCTAAATCTATTCATTTTTATGTGTTTTCTTTTCTATTAACTTCATCTACTTACAAGAATAATTTCTCTTTGTTTAACTAAGCCTTTTTTTTCATTACAAGCCAAAAAGGAATATAAATCTATTTCATTCTTTAGTCATTTTCTACTATAAAAACAACATTTCTACATACCATGCAATCTAACTTATTTTCTCTTCCATTTTACTACAATGTTCATTCCTTCAAAATAACCATATTCACTTTGTTTTCTATAAAATGATATTTTGCAACAAAACAACTTATAACAATCTCTACATTTTCTTCTTTCTCATATTTACAATACAATAACTACTTAATGCAAATATACTTTCTTTTCCATTGTAAAATAGATCAATCTTTCAATACATTCAAGATTTCAACAATGTGAATTTACTTTCTTTTACTACTTGCAACTATCTTTACAATACATTATTTCTTCTTTCTTTTCCCATGCAATGCAATCTCAATAACAACAATAGGATAGCAACTTTCTTTGACAATGCCATTACAAATTTCCTCCACTTGAAGTGGGGTAAACATACCAAAATGTACACAAGGAAAGAACCATATTATTACAATTCCTTCCACTCTAAGTGGGTAAAATAAAAAGGTAGTTTTCACATGGTCACCAACAAGACTCCAAGCTCCAAGCACCAACAAAATAGCTCCTCCAATAGTTTTCTTGATTCACAACAAAATAAGGGGAGAGGCAACGCTCTCCTCCCAACCAAGATACCCAATGGAGAAGAGAAGCCATCCTCTCCATTGGCCCCCGAGCCCCAACCACATTACAATGGGAGAAAATCCAACTCATGGCAACTACTAGCTTCCACACAACTTAACATAAAATTTCACATTCATTCCATATTCATTCAAAACACAATCAACAACTCAACAAGAGGAAAACAATCAAAACAACAAAGTCACAAGGCTTATCAAGAAAGCCAAAAGAGTAAGACCTATGGGGAGGCCACTTATGCCTCCCAATGGGAATGGGTGCCACCTAAAAATCCTCCAATGCAAAACACAATACCCCTAACAACTCTTATGCCTCCCTCTACATTACCCCTTATCCCTCCATCCACTCTTATGCCTCCCTCAACTCTTATGGCTCCCTCAAAGTAAGAACAAGAAGAAAATGCAAGCATTTCTCATACTAGGTGGGCACCCAACCCAAACTCCCTCCTCAAGAAAATGATCTCTTATGCCTCCCTCAAATAAACTCCCATAGTCTCCTCCCACTCCTAACTTAGGAATTCTACCCATACCCAACAAGCATTTCAAAAAAAAAAACACAACATTCAACAAACATATACACACATACAAGTAACAATAACATAATATAAACAAAGGTGAAGCTCCTACCTTTCCATGGTAGAGCTTGTTCCAAGTATGAAGTTCCAAACTCCTCCAAAGATCAAGAAAGCATCCACAAGCTCCAAAATCAACAAGTATCCACAAGCTCCAAAGAAAGTCTAAAACTCCCTCCAAAAATCCTTACACTCTCCAAAATTCAAGAGACTCCAAAATGAACATGTAACCCCAAAACAAACCAAAAGGATTCAATAAATAGAGAAAAGAGAGGGAGGGATGATGTGGCTCCAAGTAGGATGCCACCTCATTTTCCCTCCACTCCACATCACTTGGTCAACCTCATATTCCAATGCACCATTAATGAGTGGTTGGAGGAATGACAAGCACCTTACACACTCCATCTAAGCCCACTCCCCCAAAGGACAAAATTAAATTTTTGAAAGAAAGTGCAATTAATATTTTACCTTTTCATCCCCCAAAACACCTAAAAGACCCTAAATTTGACCTCCCAACCCATAGGTAGGGTTGGCATGGGCTTTTAAGAGGTGTGGGACAAGTTTGACTTGTCCCACAAGCTTCCAAATTTGGCCTCTAAGGCCAAATTCGAGTTTCCCATGTGGGGTAGAGTGTGCTACACTCAAAACTCAAACACACATCACTCAACACAAAATCCAAAGTAAATCAAGCCTAATAAATGAACTCCCTTTTGGTCACATCTTTTAATTAGTTTAAAACAAATTCAAATTAACTTAATTAAGACACTACAACCCATGACTAAAAAGGGGTAAATACAATTCCAAGAATCTAAATAATAAAACAAGTAAAATTTCACTTACTAAGAGAAAACACATACTAATCATAATAGAAAGGGAAATTTAAAACAAAACAACACATGACCCCTAGGTCACAATTTTCCCTTAACCAAATAATTCTAACACACACACAATTACATGTTGCCACATGGTGACCCTAGTTGGATTCTTCTCGAATTCCGATGTGGTTGGTCTCCACTCCCCCGATATTGTTGTGAATATAATATACTTGCAGAACAGAGAATACCTCCTTCGGCCTCTTGGCCGCATTAAAACATTCATGCAAAATATACAATATAATCTAAAATAAATGACACATGATTTACTATTATCTATGCAAATACGATATCACTTACACTTCCTAGCACATTTCTATTCCACATTTCATTTATGTCAAAACGATCATCACATTAATCCAATTATCAAGTTCTACCCCATATGACTAAATATATCACATGTCAGAAAATAAGGATAAATAACCATGTCAAAAGTGTATCAATATCAACAACAAAAGTCTCCAGTAGTCCATATGCATCATATAAGAATCAAATGAATAACAATTCAGTATCTCTGATATCTACTAACATGCTATATCAAAAACTATAATATATCCATAAGTGCATATGACAATATCGAAAAATAATAATCAAAAGGTGTCAAAGGAAAGTGGGCACTACAGATTCATTTGGGGCCCTTAGATTAGGAAAACTATCTAACCCTAAGTTTTCTTATGAAAAGCTCTTTTCTCTTTTGTTTTACTTATTGTTTCTTTTCTTTTTGTTTTCAGATTGGTGGAGAAGGAGGTGGATGCCATGGGAGTAAGCCCAAGCTCATGGATGAATAAAAATGTTCTTTTATTAAGGATTCCTTTCATACCCTTATCTATGGTTTGCAATGTATTTATTTATTTATTTTGTTTATTTTACTATGTTAGCATTTACCCAAATGGGCATATGGGTATTTACCCATTATAAAGAATAGTTGGATTGATGTATATATTCACTAAAAATATTTCTCTTTCCAACATGTATTACAATCTTAATAACAAATATTCAATACAACTTTTCTTTCAAAAACAATACTATAATCTTCCACCTTAAGTGGGAATTTTACAAGAAAGGTAGCTATAATGAAGGATTTCTTAGTCTTCTACAAGTGCTCCAAGTTTCAAATATCCAACAAGGCTCCATATTTTCTCCACTTGATCACAACAACAAATGAGGGAGAGGCAACACTCTCCACCCAACCAAAACTCCAATGAGGAGAAGAAGAAATCCTCCTCATTGGCCCCCGAGCCCCAACCACAAGGCAATAAGGGATGGATCAAACACATGGCAACTATACAATGCTTCCATACTTACTTTCAAGCAACAAACACACAAGAAAATAACCACAAAACACTCATTTTTAAGCACAAAACTTCCCAAAACAATGGCTCTAAAACAAGCCAAGTAGAGAAAGGAATATGGGGATACCCTTGTGCCTCCCAAGGGTTTTGATGCCCACCTCAAAATCCTCCAAAAACAATCAACCCCAAAATATATTATGCCTCCCTACAACTACACATATATGTCTCGTTATGCCTCCCTCTCTCTTGTGGCTCCCACAATGATCAAAATAAAAAAATAAGAACAAGGTGGGGCATCCCAACCCACTCCCTTCTAAATACCCAATTAATCTATTATGCCTCCCAACATATTTCATCCTCATTTAACTATCTCAACACAACCTAAAGCCATTTCACTACCCAACAATTTCAAGCAAGAAAACACATCCATTCAACACATAACAAGGGTGTAAGACCCTACCTTGCCATAGCAAGACTCCACTTTACAAGAAAGTCCCAAATTCCTCCAAACTCAAGCTATTCCAAGCACTCTTCAACTCCAAAAAGCAAGCATCCCAAAATGAGAGAGCCAAAACCAAGCAAGTAACCCCCAATACTTACCAAAAATTAAAATAAATAGAAAAGAGGGAGAGGGAGATGATGTGGCTCCATGTAGGATGCCACATCATTTCTTCTCCATCCCACCTCACCAAATTCAAACTCATACACCAAATAATAATAAATGGGTGGTTGGGAGGCATGACAAACCTCTTACACACACCACTCCAACGCACACCCCTTCAGGGAAAAATTTAAACACATGTAATAAAGTGCAATTAAATTTCATCTTTTGCCTTCCAAAACACATAATGGGGTCTATTTTTGACCCCCAACCCATAGGTAGGGTTGGTATAAGAAATTAAGAGGTGTGGGACAAGTTTAACTTGTCCCACAAGCCTCCAAAAATGGCCCTTAAGCCCAAATCCGAGTTTCCCAAGTAGGGTGGAGTGTACAACACTCAAAATCACATACACTCAACTAATAAACACAAGAACCAAAGACCCAACTACTCCAATAAATGACTCATTTTTTCACATCCATAATTATCTTAATAACAAGATTAATTTATTTAACTAAGACACATTAATCAATAATGATAAAAAAGGAATTACATCACAAATTAAATCACATACTCCAAAATTAAATAAAAGGAAAGAAAATAATTACACACAACCCTTGGTCACAATTGGAGGTCATCCCCCATGGGGACCCCCTAACAACAAATAACAAAACAAAAACATTACACAAGTTTCCATGGTGACCATTGTTGTATCCATTCCAGTATTACGTTGTAGTTGGTCTCCAATCCCCCTTTGATTTTTGTGATATAATTACTGCAAAATCACACAATACCTCCTTTGGCCTCGTGGCCGTATCAAAACATCCAAGATAAAATATACGCATACAAATCAATAATCATCCATATATAAATTAAATCATCATCTAGACTAACAATGCTATTATTTTAAAAATTCCAACAACATCTCAATTCTATATTTCATCAATACCAATAAGATCACAAGATTAGTTCAACTGCTAAAACCTACTCAATATGACGAGAATGTCAAATGTCATAAATATATAAATATGTCAACAACACATCATCATCAATATAAAATGTCTCTCTAAGAATCCACACAATCATACTATGAATCGCAATCCATCAATAGTCAAAGTATCTTTATCGTCTAACATCATGCTAAGCCAAAATGATACAATAATATCCATGTATATAGTCAACAGTAATCAAAATCAAAATATAATAAGTGTCGAAGGAAAGTGGGCACTACATTGGAGATGCCTTGGGAATTTTAAAGAAAAAATTTAGTGCCTCCATCAGCTTGCCCTTTCCCCCTCTAAAATTTTTTGAGTATGAGATCCTTCATGTCATGCCCAATAAAAATATTTGAAATAGTGAATGGACACCCATTTGAGCACATGGATGGGGTTTTGTATTTTTTTGAGATAAAGCTTGCAAGTCTAGCCATAGGGAATTGTAATGGTTACAAGGGATAGCCAAAGCAAGTTGTTAAACGGATTTGGTAAGTGTAAAATCAAACCCCACAACCCAATGAAAGCCATGTATTATATTTTATCTAATTTTTATTGTTAGGTGTGCACATGTGTTATGGAGGAGAGGTTTTCAGAATTGAATGGAAAATTATTTCATAGAAATCCTAAACCTTGCCTTCTTCATGATGTTTAAACCTATAGTGGTTGTATTTTGGGCTCATGGATCATGATGTTTGTAAGGAATGCATAAAATGGGTCTTGTTGGAGATGCATTAGGAATTTTAAAGCAAATGTTTATCGCATCCTTTAGCTCACCCTTTCCCCCTCTATATATTTTTGAGTATCAAATTTATAGTGGATGGCATTGGCATTGTGGATGCCCAACTTGTGCAAAAGGAAGATTCCTTTGGAATTTTAAAGCAAATGTGTAGCACCCCCTTCAACTTGCCCTTTCCCCCTCTACATATTGTTGAGTATGATATTTACAGTGGATGGCATTAGCATTGTAGCTTTCAACTTGTGCAAAATGAAGTAAATGTGTGTGTGTGTGCGCGTGCATGCCTCGCTTAGTAGGTTGGACATTGTTTTCTTTTGTAACCCCCACTAAAATGTTCGCACGAGATCCAAGAGCAACCTAGGTTTAGTTAGAAAATTACGGAATAATTTTTTCTTGAAATGGAACGACAATAACATTCACCGAAATTAAATTAAATTCTTGATAATAATGCTTTATAAAATTTTCAAGGCAAAGTAAAAAAATGACAACTGAACAACATTGACCCAATTTCGAAAGTTAAATGAGGAATTAAATTCACTTACTAAGCTTCAATAATTAATTTAATATTTCTCATTTTTATTTTCAAGTCATAGCCCCATTAATTCCCTCTAAATTTATTATAAAAACAAGATTAAATATCCTTTAGTCTTAAATCATGCTCCTTAATATCTAGATTATTTCTTTAAAAAGGTAAGGGGTGCACAACTTAGTCTAACCCCTTAGGCCCCCTCAAAACATTACACCCAACATTTAATTATTTCACTCCCACCTAAATACCCCATCACTTAAGTGATGTAGGTTTCATCCTCCACCATTGGATCTATTCTATTTGAGCCATTATATCTAGGTTGCACTAAAGTAACCCTAGAAATCCTTATGGGCTTTCTTATACTTATTTCTTAACATATCCTCTCATTTCTCTTGTTTGTTTTGCAGGTTAAGGAAGAAGGGAGGCCATGGAAGGAAGTTCAAGCTCTTGGGAGAAGGCACACAAGAAGGGAAGCTAATTTTAACTTCCCTCTCCTAGGGTTTGCTCTATTTCTAAATACTATTTTACCCATTGTTTGCATTTTATTTGAGAGAGATTCTCTTACCGAGGTTATGGCCTTTGCCCATTGTTAATCTGGTTTTGAAGGAGGGAAAATATAACAAGAACCTTGATATCTATATGTGTATAAACACCCAAAAAAAAAGAAATCAATTATTTTATCAAAACCCAAAAACTTCATTTTTTTGTTGACAATATTATTTGAGTTGTGGGTTTATTTTTTTGCCATTTTATTATGATATATATATATATAAAACTTTCTTTAATGGATAAACCCTAAACCCAAAATAAATAATTTATAAGAGATTATATATATATATATATATATATATATATATATATATATATATATATATATATATATATATATATATATGAGGTTCGCCGTAAAAACAACATATACGATTCATCGTAAAAATAGCCTTGATTTTCTTTATATTAAAATGGGGAAAAGAAACCACGTAGGGGCGGGAAGGGTGTAGATAAAATTTAATTATTCAAAGACTATGGGGTGGGGTCGGCCCCACCACCATTTTATTTGTCCTCCACAAATGCCACGGCTATATGCCCACTTCAATGCATATTTTTCTTTAAAACAAAAGTTTAACTTTATATTAAAACAAGGCCATGATATGGCAAATCCTGCCGATGCCAATGTAACTTCTGTCTGCCAATGTACGGTGTTCTTACCATGATAAAGGTATTGTTTGTCTTGATTTTGTACCTTTCCGTAAAATGCTTAAAGGGTTCAATTTGAAAGAGTACTATTTAATCATGCTCAAGACATCACTAGCAAAGAAAAACAAAGCTTCAAAGGAAGTAAACACATCTACAGTGAAAAATTCTTTTCAACCCCGAAAGGTGAGATTGCAAAATTTCCATATTTAGAACACATGTTGGAGTTATTGCCATGAACGATACAACTCGTTGTGTGAAATAAATGATAGGAATTTCAGTTTTCTATCAAGTTCCAATCCCAAAGAAATACAAGTTTTTACACCTATGCAAGGGGAACATAGTTCCATAATAATATAGACTATTCGAGATCCAAATGTTATTCCTTCTTGCAAAGTACATTTTCAAGATAAAAAAATGTTGAACAACCCTAAAAACTCGCCAGGATTTCCAGGCATCAATGACAAATAAATTTCAGAACATAATGAAGCGGCTTCAAAAGAAATCGTGAGGCTAAAGACAAGTGTTATGAACAACTTATAAGGTAGGACAGTCATTCGAAAAGAAACAATCATCTATGGGACCACCAAAGGTTACAAATGATTATGAATTACAAGGAAGCCATGTTTGAATCAAATATAGAATGGAAATTTCATAACATGAGTAATGGATGTCATAGCATAAAGCAATATAAAAGCAAGTTCCAGAATTTTAGTTTCACGTTACAAAAAGAAAAGTACAGCTATATTCAAGAAATTATCTTCAATTTTAGAAATGGAAATCATCCATTAAAGAGATGATGTAGTTTCAAAAGCCACTTGAAGTGAAAAAATCAAGACAGAAGGAAAGGTTTCACTTCTAGAAGGTGTCAACAAGAAATGAGTTACAAATTCAATTGTGAACATAATGTGTGACATGATAAACTTTTATTCAACCTGCATTGTTTCCTAAAAGGCCAAAAGATTTTTAAGAATGTAAATCATTTCAGTATGTGACCATAATACACATTTACAGTCATTACTTTAAGTTCTGGAATGTGCAAAGAATGAGTTTATACAACCATAAAGAGGGCACCCTAAGATTAAAAAAATATTAAGCCAGTAATGCACTTTTAGAGTACAGTTTGCAGATCCAGAATGGAATGAGAAATCAGAATTACAAATATTCAGAATCTTCACAATGGCGAGTAACTCGCCTACACCCAGAATAGAGTAAAATGACTTAACTATGCCAAGTGTGCTCAATTTCTATGGTATCGAGCTCATTCCAATATTTACACTCAGAAGCAAAAGTCAATGTACAAGTATACATCCAAATAAACAAAACAACAAGCTATTCACCACAGTGGAGGAAAAATTTGAACTCACCAGAATATGCAAGAATATCAAGGCTTAATGAGAAATCTAATGTATACAGTTGTGAAATTTTTCTTCTAGAGTTGCTCATGGAAGGAATACTGTGGAAAATGACTCAAATTTGTTTCAGTTGTTTAATTTTATTTTAGAGATTACACTGTACATTATTTAAGTATGTTTATCACACTAAGGAATTTTATTTTCTCACCACTAGGGTGCCAAAGTTTCTCTCTCTTAAGGAAAACTTACCTCTTCTAAGCCTCTGTTATACCCGATGTGAATTACTAATTATTTTGAAATATCACTTCCGACAATTTCGTATTTGCTCTTGGGAATGAAGAATTTGGGTGTTAGGAAAACAACTTACCTATCATAATTCCTATGTTCAATTTGTGTTTCATACTAACACCTGGAGATGCCATGTTTACGAGCATTTGGAATCTCTCGTGGTAAGCAGATTTGGAAACAATTTCAAATGCCTAGAAAATGAGAAATGACACCCATCTTACAAAAATTACGAGAGGAGATGAAACTAATCAATTTTTTTCGTGGAATGTCAAAGCAAGCTTACCGTAGCATATGATCGAAGCCAAGGTGTTGAACCCACAAACCGATTCCTTCGCTTCACACAGTTCACAAGTTTTGAATACTTCATCAATTTCATTCTACTCTATTTCAAAACCCCCAAGAAGAACCTCAATGTCGAATGATTGAAGTTGGGGTTTGGGTACTTGGACGACGAAGTTCGCAGGAAGGAGAATGCTTAGCAAGACTTGTGTTGGATACAAAATATCCGCCATGAAATATTACAATCCACAAAGTATGAAATTGTGGGAAAGGTTAAAAAAATCGATGTTCACCCCAAGAAGAGAGTTTAAAGATAGGAAGAAGCCACCCTTTGTAGAAGGAGAGGCGCTCAGATTGATAGGGGCATCTAGAAGGCGGCATGTTTGATCAGCCTAAACTCCATTGTTAAAAACCGTTATTTTGTTAGGCCTGTGATCTAAAATTCTGTAGTTTACACCGTTGATTATGAGGTGTGGGGTTTCTGAGATGCAGTGAATCTGAAAATCAAGGTGACGCACTGAATTTGATAAGTCGAACGATTATGAGATGCGAATAAAGTTCCCACATGATGCATTGTGGCAAACAGAAAAGTTCAGGCAGAAATGAGGGTGGGATAGGACAAGTAATGTTCTCCCGCATGAGAATTCCATCGGCGAGCGTGTCATGAAACATGCTACGGAAGGATGAGATAACATCCTCAACTGTTGTGGTGCCCAAGAAAGCGTTTAGCCCCTATTTCGACCCGCTCCAAGAATCCCGTAGGAAAACGGCCTCTCTTCCATCCATTAGATCATAACGAACAACCCACAGAAATGGTTTGCGGGAGGCCTCGATCCCCACAACGAACTCCTCCACTTACCTCTCACTCCACACAGCGAGACTTCCGAACGATAGGTAGATCTTGCAGACTGTTTGACCAGCCAGTGTAAGAATTCCACCTTATTTTTCTAGTAAGACCTTCGCAATCTTCCTCGCATCGAGCTCCAGAAATTTAGAGGGAAAAAAGGACCGACTGGATACACACCCACTTCTTCGGACAACTCTTCCACTACTGCAGGTTCGAGCTCGTAAAAGGAGTTGGAAAATACCCATTTCATCTGCTTAATTTCTTCTCCCATGCGGATACTTCTTCGAAACATATATTCGCGTTGTGAAGGTCACCCGAACGCATTGGTGGCGGAGAGGGAAGATATTTTATTCTCTTGTCTTCGTTTGGAGATCCTTTAATAACACCAAACCCAACCAAGTCACACACAAAACCACCATAACCAAGAAAACACGAAACAAAACATAAAGATCATGACTTTCTCTTACCCTCCGGACGCGATTCGCGAGTGAGACGAGCACGGGACGAAATAGCCGATGACAGAGTTGGAAACCAACAATGTGTGAAAAGCAGCCAGAGAAATCCAATAAGCATTTCCCAACTAACATGTGACAGACACTCTCAAACCATCACGAAAATGCAGGGAAAAAGACACTCGAGCCATCAAATATTTCCACCCTCGAGCCACACAAAATCAACTAACCCTTCATAGTCCACAGTGAATGCATTGAATGTGAATGGGTCACAAAGTGAATGCATTCACTCCTTGAGAGGACCTCCCTTTTTCCATGCAAAGCACGAGAGCAAATGCATTAAATGCATGAAAACAAATGATATCAATAAGTAATGTGCCATTTTCTCCTCTACAAGGTGCAAATAAAGGCATCGCCGATAAAATCATTTCAAATCAAAAAATTCAAACTTGAAACTTTAGTATAGCAACATTTTACAAAAACAAATGGCACATTCTTATTGGAGGCAATACAAATATGTAATTGCTAATGTCAAAGCAATATCCATGCCTTTCTACAGATAAAAATCTGCACTTTTGGTTTTAAAGCTTCACCTTTAAAGTTTTGTCTTATTAGTACTTTTTGCTTATATATTCAAATAACCACTTTTATATATTAATTTACATTTAAATTTTATAAATGTGTATAATCTAATATATCAAATAACCCACTTTTATATATTAATTTACATTTAAATTTTATAAATGTGTATAATCTAATATATAAATAATCCACTTTTATATATTAATTTACATTTAAATTTTATAAATGTGTATAATCTAATATATAAGAGTAATAAAATTTTAAGTATGTTAATATTAATTTATCATTAATATTAATAAGTTGATTAATATTAATAATATTTTAATGTTGATAAAACTTCAAGGTATCAAGATTACTATCAATAAGTAATAATAAATTTATGTGAGTTAATGATAGCAAGTAAAAATCTTGAGTAAGGATTTTTTTTTTTTAGACTTACAATTTGATATTGTAGTGAGAAGTAGGAGAAAGTAGATTACGTTTCCCTTACCCATTTTGTAGATTTGCAATAATTTCTAAATGAGAATTACAAGCTAACCTTAGAAATTAACTTTCTTTCTTAACCAAATAAAATAAAGACAAATGAAATTTGTGTTCTAGGAGATGATCTACTTTAGTTAACAAGTAAGAGATTACTAACACTTAAGCTCTTTCCATTTCCACATACATTGCAACAAAACTAATTCTACAAGGACAAATATTTCCTTCCCCTTTCACATATAATACAACTTTCAAACAAAGGAGATGAACTTTCTTTTATATTTCAAACTAATTCACACAAATCTTTCTTCTTTCCTTCCAATGTATAATACACTTCCATAGCCACAATGGAATGCAATATTTTCATCACAAAAATCAATACAATGTTCTCCACTTGATGTGGGAAGTCATACAAAATGTAAATATAAGAATGAAATACATTATTACAATTTATTCCACTCTAGGTGGGTAAAAATACAATAAGTTCACAAGGTCATCAACAAAACTCTAATGCTCCAAACACCAACAAGGCAGCTCTTCCAAAAGTTTGCTTGATTCAAAACAAGATAGGGGAAGAGGCAACGCTCTCCACCCAACCAAGATATCCAAAGGAGAAGAGAAGTTATCCTCTCCTTTGGCCCCCGAGCCCCAACCACATTACAATGGAAGAAGATTTCAACTCATGGCAACTACTAGCTTCCACACCACTTAACATAAAATTTCACATTCATTCCATATTCATTCAAACACAATCAACAACTCAACAAGAGGAAAACAATCAAAACAACAAAGTCACAAGGCTTATCAAGAAAGCCAAAAGAGTAAGACCTATGGGGAGGCCACTTATGCCTCCCAATGAGTATGTGTGCCACCTAAAGAGCCTCCAATGAAAAAAAAAAACACAATACCCCTAACAACTCTTATACCTCCCTCAAGTATCCCTTATCCCTCCATCCACTCTTATGCCTCCTTCAACTCTTATGGCTCCCTCAAAGTAAGAACAAGAAGAAAATGCAAGCATTTCTCATACTAGGTGGGCACCCAACCCAAACTCCCTCCTCAAAAACATGATCTCTTATTCCTCCCTCAAATAAACTCCCCATAGTCTCCTCCCACTCCTAGCTTAGGCATTCTACCCATACCCAACAAGCATTTCAAAGAAACAACAACATTCAACAAACATATACACACATACATGTAACAATAACATAATATAAACAAAGGTGAAGCTCTACCTTTCCATGGTAGAGTTTGTTCCAAGTATGAAGTTCCAAACTCCTCCAAAGATCAAGCAAGCATCCACAAGCTCCAAATATCAACAAGTATCCACAAGCTCCAAAGAAAATCCACAAACCCCCAAAAAAAATCCTCCCACTCTCCAAAATTTCAAGAGACTAAAAATGATCATCCAACCCCCAAAACAAGCAACAAGAATAAAAATAAATAGAGAAAGGAGAGGGAGGGGTGATGTGGCTCCAAGTAGGATGCCACCTCATTTCCTCTCCACTCCACATCACTTGGTCAACCTCATATTCCAATGCACAATTAATGAGTGGTTGGAGGAATGACAAGCACCTTACACACTCCATCTAAGCCCACTCCCCTCAAAGGACAAAATTAAATATTTGAAAGGAAGTGCAATTAACATTTTACCTTTTTATCCCCCCAAAACACCTAAAAGAGCCTAAATTTGACCTCCCAACCCATAGGTAGGGTTGGCATGGGATTTTAAGAGGTGTGGGACAAGTTTGACTTGTCCCACAAGCTTCCAAATTTGGCCTCTAAGGCCAAATTCGAGTTTTCCATGTGGGGTAGAGTGTGCTACACTCAAAACTCAAACACACATCACTCAACACAAAAATCTAAAGTAAATCAAGCCTAATAAATGAACTCCTTTTTGGTCACATATTTTAATTAGTTTAAAACAAATTCAAATTAACTTAATTAAGACACTACAACCCATGACTAATAAAGGGGTAAACACAATTCCAAGAATCGAATAATAAACCAAGTAAAAATTCACTACTAAAAGAAAATACATACTAACATAATAGAAAGGAAAATTAAAACAAAACAACACATGACCCCTAGGTCACAATTTTCCCCTAACCAAATAATTCTAACACACACAATTACATGTTGCCACGGTGACCCTAGTTGGATTCTTCTCAAATTCCGATGTGGTTGGTCTCCACTCCCCCGATGTTGTTGTGAATATAATATACCTACAAAATAGATGATACCTCCTTTGGCCTCGTGGCCGCATTAAAACATTCATGCCAAAATATGTGATATAAATCTAAAATCAACTATATATGAATTAATATCATCTATGCAAATACGATATCACTTACAATTTCTAGCACATTTCTATTCCACATTTCATTCATGTCAAAATGATCATCACATTAATCCAATTATCAAGATCTACTCAATATGACTTAAACATATCACATGTCAGAATTACAGATAAATAACCATGTCAAAAGTGTATCAATATCAACAACAAAAGTCTCCAGTAGTCCATATGCATCATATAAGAATCAAATGAATAACAATTCAAGTATCTCTGATATCTACTAACATGCTATATCAAAAACTATAATATATCCATAAGTGCATATGACAATATCGAAAAATAATAATCAAAAGGTGTCGAAGGAAAGTGGGCACTACATCCCCCTCCCCTTAGACTCGACTTCCTCCTGGAAGTCACTGGAAAAGGTGTGGAAACTGTCCTCGTAGCAAAGTAGCATCCTCCCAAGTAGCTAAAGTCTCGTCATATCTATCCCATTGGACCCAAACCTAATCAATCTCTCGTAGCGAAGGCCCAGGGTCTTGCGCTCTATAATGCGTACGGGCTCCACCATCACCTGCCCCTGATCCTGCACCTGCAATGCGGTCCAATCTAGCACGTGAGAAGGATCAGAAATATATCTCCTAAGCACAGAAACGTGAAACACATCATGGACGTGAGACAAGCTAGGTGGCAATGCTAGACGATAGGCCAAGGGACCGAGGCGCTCCAAGATCTCGAAGGGACCCACAAACCTAGGAGCAAGCTTAGAACCTTTTCCGTAATGGATAGGGCTCTTATGCGGTTTGACACGAAGAAACACCTTCATGCCCACCTCAAAACTACGATTTGTCCTATGTTGGTCTGCATACTTCTTCTGTCTGTCCTGCACCTCCTGCAATCTCTATTTGATCAAGGTAACCTGCTGCTCCATATCCTGTAATAATGTTGGCCCAAGGGAAACCCTGTCCTCAATCCTGTCCCAACTAAGAGGTGTCCTACACTCTCTGCCATATAATGCCTGAAAGGGAGCCATGCCTATAGAACTCTGGAAACTATTATTGTAGGAAAACTCCACCAGGTACAGGTACTCCTCCCATCTCACCTGATGATCCATCACGTACATCCTGAGCATATCCTCTAAAATTTTATTCACCCTCTCTGTCTGTCCATCTATCTCAAGGTGATAAGTTGTGCTGAAATTAATCCTTGTCCCGAGGGCATACTACATGGTAGTCCAGAAATGGGAAGTGTAAAGAGGATCGCAGTCGCAAATGATCTTCCGTAGAATCCCATGTAATCTGACAATCTCATCAAGATATACTTGTGCCACAGACTAGCTGTATAGGTGGTCTTCACCGGAGAAAAATGAGCTACTTTCGTCAATTTATCCACCGTGACCATGATGGCGTCGTGGTGGTATCTCGACATCGGTAACCCAACAATGAAATCCATAGAAATGGTGTCCCACTTCCACTCCGGTATGGCGTGAGGATA
The DNA here is from genome assembly GCA_018340775.1 of Taxus wallichiana var. yunnanensis. Taxonomy (NCBI): domain Eukaryota; kingdom Viridiplantae; phylum Streptophyta; class Pinopsida; order Cupressales; family Taxaceae; genus Taxus; species Taxus wallichiana. The sequence goes on along the minus strand of CM031240.1, from coordinate 302,073,827 downwards.
GAGAAGGCCAAGCTGGATGTTGATGCTCGGCCTTCACCCTCTGGCACTCTAAACAGTGTGACACAAACAAAGCCACATCTCTCCGAAGTCCTCTCCAAAAATACAACTGTCTCAGGGTGGCGTGCATCTTCTTCACCCCGGGATGGGCTGAATAAGGTGCACGATGGGCCTTTATCAAAATGTCCTGTCTCAAGCCTCCATCTCTAGGAACATATATCCGACCTCTGTGTCTGAGAAGACCATCTACCTCTAATGAAAATCCATCAAATCTCCCCTCAAGGGGTCTCTGAGACTCAATCTCTTCTCTGGCTGCAAGGTAGAAACTATCCTGAGGAAGCTGTTGTAAGATCCTACTCCGTAAATCATGTGCCCACTAAGGTGGCCATAGCCACATGTCTCCGTCTACTCAAGGCATCTGCAACCACATTCTCCTTCCCCTTCACATGTTATATCTCCATGTCATACTCACAAAGTAACTCCATCCAACGCCGCTGACAAGCGTTGAGATTGGGTTGTGTGAAGAGGTGGCGAAGACTCAAGTGATCAGTCCTGAGTGTAAATCTCGGCCAAGAAGAAAATGTCTCCACCGCACTAAGGCATGTACAACTGTTGCAAGCTCAAGATCATGAGTCAGATAATTGAGCTCATAATCCTTGAGTTTGCGAGACTCAAAGGCAACTACTCTACCCTCTTGCATCAACACACCTCCAAGTCCTGCCAAGGAAGCATCTGTGCAAACGTAGAACTCACCCTGAGGATCTGGCACTGCAAGAATAGGTGTTATCGTGAGGCATTCCTTCTAGTGTATTGAAGGCTGCTCACATCTATTTGACCATAAAAACTTCTTCCCTTTCCATTTGAAGGGAAGTGATGGGGTGCGTAATCCGAGAAAAGTCTGAACAAACCTCCTGTAATACCCTGCTAGACCCATGAAGCTGCGCACCTCGGTCACACTAGTGGGTGTTGGCCAGTCCATGATGGCTCAAATCTTGGAAGGATCGACTGCGATACCTTCCCCAGAAATGATGTGGCCCAAATACTGCACCTTAGTCTGAAAGAACACACACTTCTCCAAGTTCCCGTAAAGGTGTTGTTCGCGAAGACACTGAAGAACCTGGCGAAGGTGCTCCTCGTGCTCCTCACGTGTGCGTGAGTAAACTAGAATGTCGTCAAGGAATATGAGCACAAAGCGATCAAGGAAAGTCCTGAATACCCCATTCATCAAACTCATAAACACCGCGGGGGCATTCGTCAAACCGAAAGGTACCACTGTGAACTCATAGTGGCCATATCTCATACGGAATGCGGTCTTATGAATATCCGTCTCCGTAATCCTGAGCTGATGGTACCCTGACTTAAGATCTATCTTGGAGAAAATGGTAGCCCCCTTCATCTGATCAAATAAATCATCAATGCATGGAAGGGGGTAACGATTCTTGATCGTTACTTTATTCAGCTGACGGTAGTCAATACACAACCGAAGAGATCCATCCTTCTTCTTCACGAAGATCACTGGTGCACCCCAAGGGGATACACTAGGATGGATTAGGCCCTTCTCCGAAGGCCCTCGAGCTGCAATTTGAGCTCACATAGCTCAGGAGTAGTCATCCGATAGGGTGCTCGTGAGATAGGCTCTGCACTCCCGGAACTAGATCTATATGGAAATCTATCTCACGTGGGGGAGGTAACCCTGTAGCTCCCTGGAAACACATCAGCAAACTCTCAAGATGGGATGGTCATCGAGGGATGGTCCACTCGACTCATCCTCTAATCTGTCACTAACCGTAACAAGCAAACAACTGACAACCCCGTCGCGCACACCGCTTAAGCTGCATAGCAGAGATGGTGTGAATGGAAATGGGTCTCCTAATTCTTGATATCACTGACTCCACTCCAAGATCATCTATGCAAGCAATAGTCTTATGGTAACAGTCCACTCTAGCTCTATGAGTAGACAACCAATCCATGCCTAAAATAACACCATAAGATCCTAATGGAAGGATTCGAAGATCGAAGTAGTGGTGAAAGGTCCCAAATCCACTACACAATCCTTAACTAAGGAGTCTACAGAAATTTTGGATCCCGAAGCCATCTCAACGTCCCAACTGCGGCCCTGCCTAACTGCCACCAACCTACAACGCTCTACTAAGGATGGTGTAATAAATGAATCAAAAGAACTGGAATCAAATAATATAGAGGTGGAAATACCACCAATACTACCTGTCGTCTCAATCACGGTACTCTGGTGCTCAGCTTGGTGGTTCTCGACCACTGCGCATAGATCCGATGACTCCATGCCATATCACCAACAATAGGCTCTGAGCTCTGCATCTTACCCTTGTTAGGGTTCTGTGGGAAATCTCTCCAATGATGTCCAACAACACCACAACCATAACAACTACCTGGTCCTCTCCAGTGGGAAGCAGCTCCAGCCGGTACTCTAGATGTTTGAGCTATGGATCCTAACGATCCGGCTATGGACCGCTTGAGTCTTTCTTTGACGAGCTCCTACTAAATGAGCTCTCGGTGCACCTTGTGTCCTAGTGGGACCCCTAGGAAGAGGCCCCATACTTCGTCCTCTCTACGCATCAAATCTCTGAGGATGTCGGTAAGGTGGGCGGGTCTACTGCTTGTTGTTCTGTTGTGGTGGCTTGAATGAAGCCTGCCCTGAACTCTATCCACCCCATGGAGGAGGAACTGACCCCTTCGACCTACCATCCTGCATCTGCTGGATACGGCTCGAACTCTGTCTCTAGCCTGTTGCGTCTTCCCCGTGTCTCCTCTGCAATATAGGCCTTCTCCACGGCCTCTGCTAATGTCTGTGGGCAGTGAATGCGCACCGCGCCACCCAAATCCAAGTTCAGCCCCGGATGAACCTGTGAATTTGTACCTGCTCATCTTGCATATAGTCGACATACTGGAGTAGGTCTAGAAATTGACTCTCATACTCGGCTACAATCATCGATGCCTGACGGAGGTCATGAAACTCATCTATCCATCCGCTGTTGTATAAACCTCCTAGGTAAATACCTACTCCTGAAATGCTCCTCAAATAGCTCCTGTAATTGTCTCTAAGTCAACATGGAGCTTCTGCTCCTCGGTCCTCCACAGACTCCTGCTCCATCCCTCAGAAGATGGATCACAACATGAGCTTTTGTGTTACTAGTACAAGGACAGAGCTTAAAGCATCCGCTCAAGCTCACCAACCAGGCCTCTGCCTGAAAACCGACCTGTATCACCCAAATAGTGAGATGGTCGTAGCTTCAAGATCTCCCTGATATGGTCTGCAGCTGATGTCTGATGACCCCTAGGTCTATCTGTATGCTCCTCCCTCTATCTAGGGCTCGAGACCTGTCCCTATGTCCTGAGATCCTGTCCCCATGTCCTCTCTGTGGTGACTCTGCCCTAGCCGACTCTACGCGGAAGTTCTCTGCCCTATGCTCCTCACTGTGTCGAGGGGATACCTGGGCATCTACTGACAGCTCCAAACCATGTCTAGCAAATCGTCCTCCCAAGGGCTCTCCGTATAGTGGCATTGACGTCCTGAAGCGTCTGTAAGATCTGAGGTAGAATGGCCGCTACAGCCTGCTCTGGCGGTGGTATATCTAGGTCTATATGAAAAGACCCCTCGCCTAATCCGCGCCTCCTGCACAGATCAAGGCGAGAGTTAGTTCATTGTTCTAGGTCTTGTGTTTTTTTCTAAGTTTGTTGTTTCATATAATTATCAACATTGTGGTTTTATAGATTTAAAAGAATCAACTTGCACTAGGTTAAATGTTCATGTTTCATGTTTTCTAGGTGTGCCCAAGGGTCCAAGCTTTGAACCCACGGCTCTGATACCAAGTGTAACGCCCACTAAAATGCTCGCAAGAGATCCAAGAGCAACCTAGGTTTAGTTAGAAAATTACGGAATAATTTTTTTTTGAAATGGAACGACAATAACATTCACACCAGAATTAAATTAAATTCTTGATAATAACGCTTTATAAAATTTTCAAGGCAATAAAAAAATGACAACTAAACAACATTGACCCAATTTCGAAAGTTAAATGAGGAATTAAATTCACTTACTAAGCTTCAATAATTATTTTAATATTTCTCATTTTTATTTTCATGTCATAGCCCCATTAATCCCCTCTAAATTTATTATAAAAACAAGACTAAATATCCTTTAGTCTTAAATCATGCTCCTTAATATTTAGATTATTTCTTTAAAAAGGTAAGGGGTGCACAACTTAGTCTAACCCCTTAGGCCCCCCTTCAAAACATTACACCCAACATTTAATTATTTCACTCCCACCTAAATACCCCATCACTTAAGTGATGTAGGGTTCATCCTCCACCATTGGATCTATTCTATTTGAGCCCTTAGATCTAGGTTGCACTAAAGTAACCCTAGAAATCCTTATGGGCTTTCTTATACTTATTTCTTAACCTATCCTCTCATTTCTCTTGTTTGTTTTGCAGGTTAAGGAAGAAGGGAGGCCATGGAAGGAAGTTCAAGCTCTTGGGAGAAGGCACACAAGAAGGGGAGCTAATTTTAACATCCCTCTCCTAGGGTTTGCTCTATTTCTAAATACCATTTTACCCATTGTTTGCATTTCATTTGAGAGAGATTTCTCTTACCTAGGTTATGGCCTTTGCCCATTGTTATTCTGGTTTTGAAGGAGGAAAATACAACAAGAACCTTGATATCTATATGTGTATAAACACAAAAAGAAATCAATTATTTTATCAAAACCCAAAAACTTCATTTTTTTGTTGACAATATTATTTGAGTTGTTTTTTTTTTTTTGCCATTTTATTATGATATATATATAAAACTTTCTTTAATAAATAAACCCTAAACCCAAAATAAATCTTTTATAAGAGATTATACATACATACATACATACATACATACATACATACATACATACATACATACATACATATATATATATATATATATATATATATACACACACACCAAATGAGGTTCGGCCGTAAAAACAACATATACAGTTCACTGTAAAAATAGCCGCAGATTTTCTTTATGTTAAAATGGGGAAAAGAAACCACGTAGGCAGGGGAAGGGCGTAGATAAAATTTAATTATTCAAAGACTATGGGGGTGGGGTCGGCCCCACCACCATTTTATTTGTCCTCCACAAATGCCACGGCTATATGCCCACTTCAATGCATATTTTTCTTTAAAACAAAAGTTTAACTTTATATATAAAAAAAATCTGCACTTTTGATTTTAAAGCTTCACCTTTAAAGTTTTGTCTTATTAGCACTTTTTGCTTATATTACCCACGTATTCAAATAACCCACTTTTATATATTAATTTACATCTAAATTTTATAAATGTGTATAATCTAATATATAAATAACCCACTTTTATATATTAATTTACATTTAAATTTTATAAATGTGTATAATTTAATATATAAGAGTAATAAAATTTTAAGATGTTAATATTATTTTATCATTAACATTAATAAGTTGATTAATATTAATAATATTTTAATGTAGATAAAAATACAAGGTATCAAGATTATTATCAATAAGTAATAATAAATTTATGTGAGTTATTGATTGCAAGCAAAAATCTTGAGAAAGGATTTTTTTTTTTTTTAGACTTACAATTTGATACTATAGTGAGAAGTAGGAGAAAGTAGATTACGTTTCCCTTACCCATTTTGTAGATTTGCAATAATTTCTAAATAAGAATTACAAGCTAACCTTAGAAATTAACTTTCTTTCTTAACCAAATAAAATAAAGAAAAATGAAATTTGTGTTCTAGGAGCTGATCTACTTTGGTTAACAAGTAAGAGATTACTAACACTTAAGCTCTTTCCATTTCCACATACATTGCAACAAAACTAATTCTACAAGGACAAATATTTCCTTCCCCTTTTCACATATAATACAACTTTCAAACAAAGGAAATGAACTTTCTTTTCTATTTCAAACTAATTCACACAAATCTTTCTTCTTTCCTTTCAATGTATAATACACTTCCATAGCCACAATGGAATGCAATATTTTCATCACAAAAATCAATACAATGTTCTCCACTTGATGTGGGAAGTCATACAAAATGTAAATATAAGAATGAAATACATTATTACAATTTCTTCCACTCTAGGTGGGTAAAAATACAATAAGTTCACAAGGTCATCAACAAAACTCTAATGCTCCAAACACTAACAAGGTAGCTCTTCCAAAAGCTTTCTTGATTCACAACAAGATAGGGGAAGAGGCAACGCTCTCCACCCAACCAAGATATTCAAAGGAGAAGAGAAACTATCCTCTCCTTTGGCCCCCGAGCCCCAACCACATTACAATGGAAGAAGATTTCAACTCATGGCAACTACTAGCTTCCACACCACTTAACATAAAATTTCACATTCATTCCATATTCATTCAAACACAATCAACAACTCAACAAGAGGAAAACAATCAAAACAACAAAGTCACAATGCTTATCAAGAAAGCCAAAAGAGTAAGACCTATGGGGAGGCCACTTATGCCTCCCAATGAGTATGGGTGCCACCTAAAAAGCCTCCAATGAAAAAACACAATACCCCTAACAACTCTTATACCTCCCTCAAGTATCCCTTATCCCTCCATCCACTCTTATGCCTCCCTCAACTCTTATGGCTCCCTCAAAGTAAGAACAAGAAGAAAATGCAAGCATTTCTCATACTAGGTGGGCACCCAACCCAAACTCCCTCCTCAAGAACATGATCTCTTATGCCTCCCTCAAATAAACTCCCCATAGTCTCCTCCCACTCCTAACTTAGGCATTCTACCCATACCCAACAAGCATTTCAAAGAAACAACAACATTCAACAAACATATACACACATACATGTAACAATAACATAATATAAACAAAGGTGAAGCTCCTACCTTTCCATGGTAGAGCTTGTTCCAAGTATGAAGTTCCAAACTCCTCCAAAGATCAAGCAAGCATCCACAAGCTCCAAAAATCAACAAGTATCCACAAGCTCCAAAGAAAATCCACAAACTCCCTAAAAAATCCTCCCACTCTCCAAAAATTCAAGAGACTAAAAATGATCATCCAACCCCAAAACAAGCAACAAGAATTCAATAAATAGAGAAAGGAGAGGGAGGGGTGATGTGGCTCCAAGTAGGATGCCACCTCATTTCCTCTCCACTCCACATCACTTGGTCAACCTCATATTCCAATGCACAATTAATGAGTGGTTGGAGGAATGACAAGCACCTTACACACTCCATCTAAGCCCACTCCCCTCAAAGGACAAAATTAAATATTTGAAAGGAAGTGCAATTAACATTTTACCTTTTTATCCCCCCAAAACACCTAAAAGAGCCTAAATTTGACCTCCCAACCCATAGGTAGGGTTGGCATGGGATTTTAAGAGGTGTGGGACAAGTTTGACTTGTCCCACAAGCTTCCAAATTTGGCCTCTAAGGCCAAATTCGAGTTTCCCATGTGGGGTAGAGTGTGCTACACTCAAAACTCAAACACACATCACTCAACACAAAAATCTAAAGTAAATCAAGCCTAATAAATGAACTCTTTTTTGGTCACATCTTTTAATTAGTTTAAAACAAATTCAAATTAACTTAATTAAGACACTACAACTCATGACTAATAAAGGGGTAAACACAATTCCAAGAATCTGAATAATAAACCAAGTAAAAATTCACTACTAAAAGAAAATACATACTAACATAATAGAAAGGGAAATTTAAAACAAAACAACACATGACCCCTAGGTCACAATTTTCCCCTAACCAAATAATTCTAACACACATAATTACATGTTGCCATGGTGACCCTAGTTGGATTCTTCTCGAATTCCGATGTGGTTGGTCTCCACTCCCCCAATGTTGTTGTGAATATAATATACCTGCAAAATAGATGATACCTCCTTCGGCCTCGTGGCCGCATTAAAACATTCATGCCAAAATATGTGATATAAATCTAAAATCAACTATATATTAGTTAATATCATCTATGCAAATATGATATAACTTACAATTTCTAGCACATTTCTATTCCACATTTCATTCATGTCAAAATGATTATCACATTAATCCAATTATCAAGATCTACTCAATATGACTTAAACATATCACTTGTCAGAATTACAGATAAATAACCATGTCAAAAGTGTATCAATATCAACAACAAAAGTCTCCAGTAGTCCATATGCATCATATAAGAATCAAATGAATAACAGTTCAGTATCTCTGATATCTACTAACATGTTATATCAAAAACTATAATATATCCATAAGTGCATATGACAATATCGAAAAATGATAATCAAAAGGTGTCGAAGGAAAGTGGGCACTACACTTTTAGTATATGTTGTTATTTGTGTCTCAGATATTAGCTGAGAAAACATAATAAAATGTGGAAACAAACACAAGGAAAGAGAAATGTTTTTCAAAATTCCTGAGGGAAACGTGGCTATATAGCTTTTTATTGTCAATGTTTATCCACTCGGCCAAATTTTGTAGTATCAAGGTGTTATGTGGTCGGTTCATGGTATAAGCATGCAACATTAAGGCATACATAGGGAATTTTTTCATGTTGGGTTTGGAATGTGGCTACTTGGAACACAAAATGGGTTGTTGAAAATCCTTGATAAGAGCATCGTCTTGTACATATCCTACAATCACAAAAGCTGGTCAAACTACAATGTTTAGAAGAAATTTTTTAATTTAAATCCCTCTACAAATCTGATCTTTAGTTTGGTGTTGGAATAAAACAAGAAAATAAGGCCAATAGCTCTTGTATTACATAATATTTGTCTTAACAAACATGTGAAGGTGTTGAGCTTGTTATGTTTGGTTGCAATAATAGAATTTTATGTTTGGTATGAGATTGCAAAATCGTTGTTGGTGTTTGGTTGGATTTATTATGGTGTTATGTGGGGGTGCCTAGTATAAGCGTGGAGTACTAAGGCAAGCATAGGGTGTTGTGGCATGTTGAGTTTGGAACGTAGTTGTTTAAAGCACAAAATAGGTTGTTGAAAACCCTTGATAAGAGCATCATCTTGTACATATCCTACAATCATAACAAAAAATGAAACCACAATCTTTCGAAGTAGATTTTTTATTTAAATCCCTCTGCAAATCTGATCTTTAATTTGGTGTGGGAATAAAACTAGAAAATAAGGCCAATAGCTCTTGTATTACATAATCTTTGTCTTAAAAATCATGTGAAGGTGTTGAGCCTTTTGTTTTTATTGCAATAATAGAATTTTATCATTGCTATGAGATTGTGACACGGTAGTTGGTGTTTGGTTGGCATTTTTTATGGTGAATTTTCTCCCTTCAACCTTTCCCATGTACTCCTGAGACCCAGTCTATGTCCATTTTGGATCTTTGGGCACGCCATAAACAACCGGAATGTGTCATGAGCAAAGCTGATTTTTTGTTTTATTACAAGTGACTGACATATAAATATATATACAAATGTGGAATCTTAGTCAAGTTGTGAACTATTTGAAAAAATGCCTCAAGGAAGGTTGGTCTCTTAGAATGCAAAAATCATGGGATATGCACAAGATGGGTTTTGGTGAAAAGGTTGTTGAACCCCGTTAGTAAATGTAATTAGCTCTTAATGAAAAATCTTCCACTCTTGTTTTTTGATCTTTTCGGAAAGAATTCATCCTTTCTCATAAATTTTGCTTTCATAAGTTGCATTTATAATTTTTGGTTGACTAAAACATTGAACGATTAGTTAAAAAATAATTTTTCTATCATGTAAATCATTTTAAATTGAAAATCACACCAATTAATCCAACCATGAAAATACCTCCTTTTGATGTCATTATAGTCTAGCTCCATTGTGAACCGAATAAAACTAATTCAAAATCATGTTATCATGCATTTACCATTTATGACAATCAATCACAGAGGAAAATGGTGAGAATACATTCACTCTTAAGGTAAAAACAACCCCCTTCAAATATGGCAAACATCTCTCGAGATCAACGTGCAAAGAGTGCCTCTTAAACTTGTTTCCTAAATTTAACTGATGTAACTCCTTTTTTGTATGAGGTTGTCATCACAACCTTGAAACACTGCCAACACAACCATTGACTGTGTTTTTATAAGTGGCTCTTAAGGCCCATTTTTGAGGAAACTTAGCCTTAATTGTTAAAGGAAAAACAACCAAATTTAGCCAACTGGCTCTAGAAAGTTATATCTAGTTAATCTAGTTAGAGCTCTGCTATCATGCATTTACCATTTCTCATAAATTTTGCTTTTGTAACTTGCATCTATAATTTTGGGCTGAGTAAAACACTAAACGATTGGTTAAAAAATCATGTAAACCATTTTAAATCAAAAATCACACCAATTAAACCTACCACAAAAATATCTCCTTTTGATGTCATTATAGTCTTGTTCCATCGTGAACCGAATAAATGTAAGTCAAAATCCTGTTATCATGCATTTACCATTTGTGACAATCAATCACGGAGGAAAATGGTGAGAATACATTCACTCCTAAGGTCAAAATAACCCCCTTCAAATATGACAAATGTCTCTCGGAGATCGACGTGCAAAGAGTGCCTCTTAAACTTGTTCCCTAAATTTAACTGATGTAACTCCTTTGTTGTACGAGGTTGTCATCCCAACCCTGAAACACTTCCAACACAACCATTGATCATGTTTTTATAAGTGGCTCTTGAGGATACTTCTACGAATTTCTTATTGGAGTCAGTTTCTTGTAATCAGAAAAATCCATTCAAAACCACCTCGGTTTTAGTGCCCATGGTCTCTGAAAATGAAATGTCAAACCTCAAACCTCTTTTTTATTTTGTATGGAATCACATTACATGGTTCATTTGAACCTTACTCTTCGAAAACACAACTTTGTGTAACCTTTTTCGAGCCAACTTGGCTTAGGTTGTTGTTGGGAAACAATTAAGTTTAGCCAAGTGACCCTGGAAAAATACTCCCTGTTTGAGTGTCGTTTATTGGTTTTGGGTATTGTTTTCTCCTTGTGTTTCTCTGTTTAGTAGAGAAGGTGGGACTATGAAAAATTCCATTAGGATTTTCCGCTCCATTCTAGCAAGCCCATTTTGTAGGTAACTTAGCCTTAATTGTTGAAGGAAAAACAACCAAATGTAGCCAAATGGCTCTAGAAAGTTACTGACTAATTAGAAATCTACTTAATATTTTTACAATCCATCTTTTTCTCGTAATTCACTATATAGAAGAGAGTCAATTGGAGTCATTAAACACTTCGTTATGATGTCGGGTGCTCTTCGTCTGGGACCATTCCATGGCCGCTTTATAATGCCTGAAAGGAAGTTTAATATAAAATAAACTTAAAAAAACTTAGCATGGAATTACGTCATCTGGTGGGTGAGATGGAAACGTGGGAGGAGGAGGTAGAGTGTGGCAAGTGAATTTTTACGTGTAGGATGCTTCTTGGTAGGGAATGTCATCCTGTACATCCTTTCTGACCAATCATTTTACTTGCATAATGATCCAAGCACTTGATTTGAATTCCAGACGCATTTACCATGTTGAAACCCTGGTCTACGTTGTAATTTAGCAGTAATTGGATAGTTGCAGGTGCGTTGGTAGACACTTATGCAAATGTGGATGAGAAAGTGATAGATGATGATGGGAAAGCCTCTGTCAGAAGGAGTTCTTCATACGCCTCTGGCATAATTTTTGAATAAAATATAAATTGATTTATCTGTATCTTTATTTGCATCTGAAGCTGGATCATTTGTCTCTGAGAAGAAATCATCTTCTAGCCATTGTTTTTGTTGTGTGTAGAAGAAAAAGAAGATTGGGGTTAAAGATGCACTTTATATTTTGGTGTGGACGCTCTGTTTAAAGAAAACCTTGCAAATTTATTGATGACCTCCATGGAAGAATTGATAGAGCTTTGGTTTCACCCCCATGTATACAGTTAAATCTATAACTCAAATATTTCATTATTCTATTTTATACAAAATGATTGATTTGGATTGATTTATGAGTCTGTATTGGAACAAGTTTTTTGTGTCGTAACTCATTCTTCGTCTCTCTCCAGATGGCTTCACCATGGATGTTTTCGGTGCCTTCAATGGTGACTATGTTTGTGGGTGTTGGAGGTAAAGGTTCAGTGCATGTCTAAAAACGGGTCACTTTCAAGGAAAATGGTTATGCATATCTCTACTATGGAGGAATTGAGGATATTCGTGCTTCTTCTCCTACTTCTGACAATCAAAAATCTAGATCTGGGCTCAACAATGGAAAATCCTATATTAATTTTGAAAATATTACTTTGTGGTGAACAAAGAAAGTTGTGTCTAAGCACACAAGCATAGAACACTACATCGGATTGGTCCATGTTGTTATCTTTGAGGCATCTGACAGAGATAATATTGGTGGTTCAACATATGTTGGCCAGAAGGCCATCTGCTATACTCCAGACCTGGCCAACATGGAATGGTGCAAACAAGGTGAAGTTATTTGACGCCCATCTGCCGTAGTGCCCAGCTGACCTAATTTTGTAAATATTCGAGTTTAGTGGAGATGAAATTTCTACCACTTTTCATCACATTCAGATTGTAATTTCGAAGACAAGAATGTATAACTGTGTTTTATTTTTATGTGAACCAAACCTTAAGGGTTTGGTAATGGAGGGGAAGGAAATTTGGAAAAAAATAATCCCACGGTTTATCTACTAGGAAGGATGGCTCCACTCATGACATTTTTTGGTTTTATGTCTCTTTCATACCTATTGCGTGGGGTTATTTGGTTTTCTCATTACATTAGATTTTGGAAGGATGTTCTGCAGCTAAAAAATTGCATTACTTTTATTATTGCATGGGGCATGTTTGAAATGACATTATGGTAATTTGAGTATGAAAACTTTAATGCAACAGGAATTAGGCCCATGGGAATCAAATTATGGGTGGTTACCTTTGGGGCAGTGAGGAAAAGCATATCTCGTCTTCTCATTTTGTCGTATCAATGGTTTATGGTGTAGTTAGGCCTACTCTTGGTGGGATTACCTCTAAGATGATTCTTCTTGGTGAAACATATTTTGTGGATTCTTAATTGATTGATGTGGTTGAGAGTGTTAATTGCAATGTAGGAAAAATGGGTTTATTAGATAGGACTGTGGGTTGAAACAAGTGTCTAGATTCAGAGAAAAGATGTCCCGTAAAATGACTCGCATCTTCTCAACCATCTCTTGGTACAAACATCTTCACAAATAGGATGGTAGTGAGAGGCATCGACTTGGTTTATTATCTATTTTTGGACCGTCGAATGGAGGGAAGCCAAGAGTAGGCTTGTGGACTATTGACAAATGTTTGGTGCGGATAGGGAATCAAGCTCCACGACTTGACATGATTCATTTTCAATCGAGGCATGGTTCATCTTTCCTTATCTTTCATAGTTCTCATACTTTAGTTTTTTTGCTTGCAACAAAAGAAAATTTTAAACTGTAGCAATATCATAGAATTGATAGTTTTAAATAAACTTGTTTTTAAAACAATAAGACATCATATCGTAACTTGCGCAATCCAAATATTCCTTGGTAGACAAGCATGAACTCAAACCCTCATTTTGAGATGATCTAGAAAACTTCATGACCAAACTAGATTGCTAAACTACCCATTTTTTATTGACAAGTTGAAGTTGACTTCCCTGTAAATATGTTGACCATTTCCTTGTTTAAATAGATAAATTGCGATTTTTAGAGATTCGTAAAACAACCATCGTAACTCTGGAAAGGAGATGTTAATATTCCTTTGTATACCTTCTTATGTGAGGACTCACTTCAATCCTTGGATCGACCTTGAATGATCATCTGTGATCTTTTTGACACCCTTCTAAGAGTCCTGTTACACCGCTTTTGCAATCGTAGGAGGCTACTAAAAGTGAAAATTTTGGTTTCATTTCGTCTCGTCGTTTGAACCCTGAGCAAAAAAATTATTATCGCCTTTGCAAAGCTCTAATATTTTTACTAGAAAATTTCCTGGAACCTTCGGTTCACAAAAATCACATTCCTTGTTAGTTTGGCAAAGAGGTTTTGTAGGCCTTCGGTCGTAGTTTGACTAGGCCAAACTGGACCAATTACGATCGATGGCCTTGGAAAACTAGCCGCTAATTGTAAACCATTCACCATTTCTGAATTCCATTAGTTCATGTGGATTCTTGGTGTATAGGAGGACACATAGAAACTTACCGTGTTTGTTTTCTCATCAGAAGACAACGTTTGAAAATGGTTTCTTAGCCTCTAATCCTAAGTTGAACATTTTACAACTAGCAGGAAAACATAAAAAGAAAGTTGTAGGACCCCTGTTCGATTCTCGTTGTATATATCTCCCTCCCGGGTAAATATAGACAAATAGAAGAATATGGAAATCAAAGAAACTCAAAACCCGACATTTATTTACGCCACGGTCACCACGCCCGGCACAGGTTGGAGGCATGATCGAAAAGGCGCCGACATGGAAAAAGTTGTGCCTTTCGCGCGAGAATAGAAAGGCGCCAACATGGAAAAAGTTACGCCAGAGAACAGAATAGAAAGCACCGACATGTAAAAATTTGTGCCCTAGCACAGGTTGGAGGCGCAGATCAAAAGGTGCCGACATGGAAAATTTGCACCCAGCGCAGTTGGAGGCGCAAATCAGAAGGTGCCAACATGGAAAAAGTTGTGCCCTAGCGCAAGTTAGCGGCATGATGCACTGTAAGGCACCGACACCAAATTTTTAGTGCCTATGGCACACTTAAAATTATGTTGATGTGAGGATAGATGCGCAAGGCGCACCTTCAGGAGGTGCAACATTTTGAGCGTTGACACCCCGAACCCGACAGAAAGCAAACCCTGACCCAGATATTCAAATGGCCATAACTTTTCACAGGGAGCTCGGATTCACGCAAGGTTGGAATTTTGGAAATCTTACAAGGTCCTTTGTCCAACTATGACTGGATATCTTTAATTGGGTGAGAACAAGTTCTTCAAAAATGCAAAATACAGTTCGCCATTTTTGGGTTTGCTAGGGTTCTCACCTACCGTCATAATGAGATGAATTAAATAAAACTGGAGATGGTTGGGGTAGATTTGGAATATCTCTCTCTTCCCTCTCTCATTATTCCTATAAATTGTAAGGAGGGGCTTCTTTCTAAAGGTTGGACATTCTTTTTTTCCCCTTCCTTCTTCTCTTTAGTAGGAGAATTTGTGGAGTTCAAACCTCCCATCTAAAACTGTAATGCAACTTTGCCTCTTGGCATTTTGTAGTGTATTGTATCAATATTTGGAGAAAATAATGCATGTCTGTGGATGATTCTCAACCCTCTCTGTGTTCATTTGCATCCTCCTGATCTTTCACTACAAATTTGGTTATCTGTGCATGATCTTGCATTGCATTTTAATGGTTTGTGTTTATTGGCAAGACAAGTGTTCTTCATTCCTCGGTGCATCACCTTTGTTAGTTTAGGTTTATTTTTATGCATCTTCTTACCCTATCTCCTTAGAAAGTTAGATTAGGTTTTTGAGTAAACCCTCTGCATTTTTATGTGTGCATCTGAACAGAGGAATAGGAACCGGCCTTCATCCGGAGATCTTTCCCGATTCGCAAGGTCCCACACTTAGGAAAAGCTCCATGTTATGCAATCACACTGAGAGTCTCAACCCATCGATTTGTAGACATTCAAGGGTGCTGCGATTCACCAACAATAGTTTTGGCAAGCCTAGTGGGACCTTAGAGGTCTTCCACTTCATCTTTGCGGAGTTGATGTGTTCTGTGAAGATTGCAGCCTTTGGAGGCACTTGCAAACACATCTGGCGACTCCATCTGGTCAATAACCCATCTCTAAAGTTGCAGACCTTCCTTTCCATTCATTTTCATTCATTTTTCATCCATTCTTCCTTCTATCTCTTCCATCTTCTTTCATTCCATGAAGTTGTGCAATCATGACTTCATTTCCATCATGGAATTCACATTTACAACAACAGCAATGTTTTCCACTTCCAACATGTTTTACAAATCCTCCAAATCAACATTTTGGTCAAGTTCAAGATCAACATGCATACCCATATGAGCAGCAGTGCCAAAATCAGTTTGGCTATGAAGCATGTCAAGCACAAGGGTATGCTGATTGTGAGGGCAATCAAGAAGAAAATGTAGATCTGCTGGAGAAAATCCAAAAGATGGAGGTAAACATGGTGCAATCCAGGGCTTAGGCACAAATGAAAGCATTTGGAATCAGTTGCAGAGCACCTTGCCCATGGGTGGGACATTTTCCAAGGCATTACAACCCTCAAGAGAAGCTTGACTTCATGATTGCAACACTACCATTTCTTACAAGGTGGATTGAAGGAATAGAGGTATATGAGAGAAGTATTCAACAACCTTGTCAACGGGTAAGCACACCATCTCATACTCTTTCTTTTCCTCCTTCTCAATCTATATCATTTCAGCAGTGTCAAGTTTTAAACTCTCCATCTGTTGTCCCAAATGTTGATCCCATGTCTCCACCTCTCAGTCTTCCACCCCATCTCAATTCTTCTTTCCCCTTTCCTTCCAAACAGTCATCCCCTCCACAAGAGCTAAATGAAATACCTTCCACTCCAAAGAAACAAGAGGTTTCACCTCCTCCACCACCACAAAAAATTGTAAAATCAGTTGAGTTACAACCCAACCCTCCTCTTGCATTCCCAATTCCATGTGGGGAAGAAGAAATTACAAAAATCAGCCATGAAGGACAGCAAGAAGAGGAGCCCAACAAAAAAGAAATGATAGACAACTTGAGGAGTTGGGCTGCCAAATTTGGGATAACAAAGATCCCCTTGATGGTTAAGTCTTCAGAAGAGGCCAAGGTTGAACAAATGGTGGTCAAGGTTGAGTTTTTTGCAGCAGAAGAAGATGTTGATCCAATAGAAGTTGCACAATCAACCATGGAAGAGGAAAAAAATCAGCTCAAAGTCCCATAAGAGAGGAAGCAGATGGAATAAACCAAATCAGAGTTTGTAGCAGCGGAAGAAAAATACATCATTGATGTTTTCTTGCCTTCATTTAAAGGGCATGATTTGGTTAATGAATCCATGATGGAGAACAGTTCTAAAAGAGATCTTGTGGCCCCAACTTGTCCTCTAGAGCAAGTAGATTGAAGATTTTGACTTGACAAAATTCATGCTAGAGGAAGAGTTCAATTAAGAGCAAGATTGTCTTCAAGCAAAGAGAGGAAGGAGAAAGTGATCCAAATCCAAAAGAAGAGGAGTACATTCAAGTTTTGAAGGAGAGAAATGCAGATCCAAAAGCTTTGAGCACAAACCAAGGCTATAGAAGAACCTTCGATTCTTCTTTCTACTTCATCTCTCTCAAGCTCCAATGTTGGAAAGTGAAGGAAACCATGGTGATCAAGTTGTAGATCAAAAGAACACCATGGAGGAGGTTGAACATTTGTAGTAGGACAGCAATGAGGTAGTTTATCTGTCTGATTTGGAGGAATGTTTTGATGGAGAAGAACCGGTTGAGTTTCCACCATTCTCTCTTTCATCATCCACATTCCAAACACTTGAGCCTACTTGTCATGGAGGAGATCATTCATTTGCAGCAGCACTGCATCTTATAAGCAGCTCTTTGGGATCAAGTTGGGAAGATTTAAATCTTCCATGTTCTTCATTAAAAAGGAAGAGAAGGGGAAGAGTTTCATCATTTCTTCCACATCATCCATCCAAGAAGGTCTACAAGAAAACTCCACTTTTGAGTTGAAAATCAAAGTCATGGGCATATCAAACAAATCATACCTTGCCCAATAAGGTATTTGGCTTCATTGGAGCCAAGGGAGAAGCCATGACTAGTCATGCTTGCTTCTAAGCATGAGGATGAGCTACTGAGCACCAAGGATCAGCTACAATTCCTCTTCAATCCAAATGCAAAGCAACTAAAATAGGTATTTGATTTGTTTCTAGTTGATACCTTGACTATATGGGTAGAATAACATCTTCTTGTTGATTTTCCACTCATCCAAGCAACCATACTCAGCTCTAAATCATTTTCATGGCTACTAATTTTGAAGAAAGGAAGCTATTTTACACAAACAATTGCGGGGTTTGTTTAGCTTTCCTTTTCTTCCGATTAAATAGAGTAGGTAGGTTTGCTTTCAGCAAAAGAAGTGCTTGTGCACACTCTACATGTTCCATTTGGAGCATGTATGATTTCCTATTTTATACATAGTTTTTGGTGTTGTTGGTTTTGTTCTTGCACGTGCATTGCAATGGTCTTGGTGAGAACACTCCAAGTTCAATGGGCTCCAAGAGGCTCGAGAGGGAAGTTTTCAAAGTTCATATCGGTTTACGAGAGCTACAACTCATGACTCCATGCCCAATGGATTCTTCAAATGCTATCTGGTCATTCATCTAAGCAGATGATCCCGTTGAGTCACCAAATTGTTGTATATATTTCCCTCCCTGTAAATATAGACAAACGAGAACAATATGGAAATCAAAGAAACTTGAAACGACATTTATTTATGCCACTAAAGCGCCACGGCGCGGTTTTGAGTGCAGATCGGGAAGGTGCCAACATGGAAAAAGTTGCACCCCTGGCGCAGATTAGAAGGTGCCAACATGGAAAACGTTGTGCCCCTAGCGCAGAATAGAAAGTGCCGACATGTAAAAATTTGTGCCACTGGCGCAGTTGGAGGCGCAGATCAAGGTGCCGACATAGTTATTTTGATGTGTTACTATTGATGGTGAATCATAGCACCCCGAATGTCTGCAACTCGATGGGTTGAGACTCTCAATGCGATTGCATAACATGGAGCTTTTCCCAAGTGTGGGACCTTACGAATCAGGAAAGCTCTCCGGATGAAGGCCGGTTCCTATTCCTCTGTTCAAATGCACACATAAAAATGTAGAGGATTTACTCAAAAAACCTAATCTAACTTGCCAAGGAGACAGGGTAAGAAGATGCATAAAAATAATCCTAAACTAACAAAGGTGATGCATCGAGGAATGAAGAACACCTATCTTTCCAATAAACACAAACCATTAAAATGCAATGCAAGATCATGCACAGATAACCAAATTTGCAGTGAAAGATCAAGAGGATGAAAATGAACACAGAGAGGGTTGAGAATCATCCACAGACATGCATTATTTTCTCTAAATATTGATACAATACACTACAAAATGCCAAGAGGCAAAGTTACATTACAGTTTTAGATGGGAGGTTTGAACTCCACAAATTCACCTGCCAAAGAGAAGAAGGGAGGGGAAAAACAAGAATGTCCAACCTTTAGAAAGAAGCCCCTCCTTACAATTTATAGGAAGAATAAGAGAGTGAAGAGAGAGGAATTCCAAATCTACCCCAACCACCTCCAGACTACATTTAATTCATCTCATTATGGCGGTAGGTGAGAACCCTAACAAACCCAAAAAAATGGCGAACTGTATTTTGCATTTTTGAAGAACTTGTTCTCACCCAAATAAATATATCTAGTCGTAGTTGGGTAGAGGATGCCGAGAGATTTTCGAAAAGTCCAACCTTGCGTGAATCCGAGCTCCCTGTGAAAAGTTATGGCCATTTGAATATTCCCAAGTCAGGGTCTATTTCCAGTCGGGTTCGGGGTTCTCCTTTGCATTTGCATCGGGTTTGGAGGGTGCCTCAACATGTTTTCACCCCATGCTTTCCCGACTCCAAAACCTGATTTTCCTAGGTAGTGTTTCGGGTTTGCGGAACTCCCAAGCATCGGGACATGCCTTGCGATTTTCATGCTTCATGTCTCATGTTTCTCGAAACCCGAAACCCGAATTCCTTTGTGTTGGGTTTTTGACCTCTCCGACATATTTCCTTTGTGTCGGGTTTTTGGACCTCTCCGACATATTTCCTTTGTGTCGAGTTTTTGGACCTCTCCAACATATTTCCTTTTTTTGTTGTTGTCTATATTTACGGGGGTAGATATATATAACAGCTTAGATTATGTTTTTGAGTAAACCCTCTACATTTTTATGTGTGCATCTCGAAGCAGAGGAATAGGAACCGGCCTTCATCCGGAGAGCTTTCTGATTCGCAAGGTCCCACACTTGGGAAAAGCTCCATGTTATGCAATCGCACTGAGAGTCTCAACCCATCGAGTTACAGACATTCAAGGGTGTTGTGATTCACCATCAACAGCTACCAAACCCCTATGGAAACTTGTTGACACTTATAACTAACTATTTGAAACTCTGTCATGTGACTTGTGTGAAATTGAACTTTTGGCAAAATAGTGGATTCTCTCTTCCTTATCTCTTTCTCTCTCCTTGGTTAAGAAATGAAATGAAATAAATATGTGTCTCTAGCGCTCTCCTTTCGAATGAAAATTATTATTAGTATGTAAATGGAAACTAAAAATGTTAATTATGCTAGATCTAGGTGGATGTCATGTCAATGATTATCATTGATTTCATGCTCACATGGATTTGCAGGATGGAAGTAAGACGGTGAAAAGGCGTGGTGTAATTCATTGTTTATTATTGTAATCTATATATGTCATTGTAAAATAAATGTATCTATAATATATTTCCATGTTACAGAAAAAAAAATTATTTGAAATTTGGTAATATGTATGAGATGCTAGTTTTAGGGATGCCTTGGGAAATGTACATTTAATCATAGGTGCAATTTTAATTCAGATTCACGCATGGTAAAAAAATTGGATATCTATGTTAAATGAAATCAAATGTAATATCTTATAGTGCATTCTCATTTTGAAATTTATGATGAAATCTCCAAAGTGTTGTGTTATTTAACTAGCAAATATAGAAAAGAAACATAATTATAACAGTCAACCTTGGTTTAAAATGAGTACATATCTACCCTTCTCGCATGATCTTTCTTAACACAGAAGGAACCAAAACCTTATAATGAACTTAAATCTCTACACTCAATGACACCTTCTAGATTAAGTAAATAAGATCACTAGTTTGAGTTATCGTCATAGCCCGTATGTTTAGCGACATTATTGTGAACCTAACAACTAGGAACGACATGGTCAAAATTTATTTGGAGTATGTGGTTACCTTCTAGGATTGGTAACCGTGTGTTTGGTAAAGAGAATGTGTTCTCTTCAGGTCTGACACCGTGTTGAGTGGAAAACACTACCTTGGAATTCACCTTAAGAGTCATTGTTCGAAGCAAGGACTATGTGGTGTAACCTTACCATATATGGAGTATGTAGAACTAACACTTTCTTAGTATCCTAGTGGACTATCAAGTATTATGAAGTTATATCTAGAAATTAACTTCATCATCAAATGAATTCCTTGTGGGTTCTAGACGATACAAATGGACGTAGTGAAATAGTTGTACTATGACTTAAACTCTTGTTAATGATCTCTTTAGTTCCTCACAACTAAATGTGTTACCTTTTCTAGTGACAATATAGCACCTTGGTATTTTACAAAGGGTTTATAGGGTAAATATGTTTTCACACCTTAATTTGATCTATAATAAGGCATAAAGCCCGAGTGCAAATTGGAATTAAACTAAACCTTAGTTGATTATGAGGTTAACTTATGGGTAGAAAATTGTAAGTAACTCTTTGCAAATGAAATTGATTTGAAATATGTTGACTTAAGAGAAACCAAGAAATTGAAAACTTGGTCCCGTAATCCCTTGTTATGTCATTTTATGACATTAAGAATAAAAGAAATTTCACATGTGGAATCATGAAATGTGGAAACATGGGATCTTACCTTGAAAATAAATCTCTTGTTGTTCGTGTGTAGTCATAATGCTTACAATCAAGTACTTATTCAATATGTTAGTCAAGTACTTTCTTAACTCTTTTTGTTATAAAGTGACGCCAATAAGAGACCTAAGAAACAATGTAAATGAGATGAAAAGAAAAAAAACAGAGTATCTGTGATAATGGTTTAGGAACAAAATTTCACTTTAAGCCTTTATGGTTGATTTAAAAATTGACTTTTGTTAAGAATGGATACAAATTGTTCCTGGTGGGATTAGGCATTTGAGCCAATATAGAGTCCACTAAAATAAAATAAAATTATGATGTGTAAACAACCATAGCATTAGAAACAACCTTTAACGTAAGAATAATTTTTGGAAAACTCATAGTTGCTTAAAATTGTCTTTAATTAACAAATGGTCTATGGATAATTAATGGGATTCAATAAAGGAATTAATTGTGCATTCTCCTTTAAAGACTTTTTCCCTGTAAAGTAATGTAATTAAAAATTGTAAAGTAGGAAATTTTAAACATTATTTGTTTAATTATCTTGAAAACTATAAGGTCATACTATGGAAACCTAAATTTAATGAAGATGTAAACCATAAAAAGTCATGTCATGGAGTATGCCTACCGATGTTTCTTGTTGTAATTGGGTCATTGTATTAGTTTATGTCGTTAAATATGATGTTGATGGGTACCCTATGTTATCCTATTGTATGAGTGGGTTCATGTTTATGTAAGTGTCTTATGTGTTGTTGAGTTTCTCTACTTGGAGCCCTTGTGGTGTTGTGTAGTGAGCAATGTAAGTAAAAAAAAATATTCTAGTATTTTTACTATTGTATTTTGTGTGTAAAATGTGGGCATTACATTTGGTATCAGAGCGGAGGTTCATGCTCTCAAACCTCTAGGATAGATTGGAGTAGTGATGATTTTACATGGTGGTGGTGGATATTGGAAGAGTAATGTGATATATGTTGTAATGTGAACAACATTGTAATTGTGATATTATGAATGCACATGTTGTGCATGTCACTTAGTGTGTATTTTTATCATGTTGATGTGCTTGTGATGAGATTATTCACTCTCCTTTTTGTGGATTCTATGAAGATTTCACATGTGATGTACCTTGCCTTGTTGTGTGTGAAAAAATGTTATTGTGGATTGCGGATTGTTGGAGCATTTTGGCATTATGTGATATGAAGGTGTATTGATGTATTGCATGACAAAATTGGTGTAAAGTGAATTGGATTGTATCGTGATGTTGTCACCGTGTTGTGATGAATCATGTGTGTCACCATGTTGTAATTATAATTGACTATATGTTGTAATGTTAGACATTGTGTTCCTCATACGTATAATTCATGTAATATGTGATGGTTCATGTCATTGATTTAGGGGCATATGGTGAGCATATGATCCCTATTGTATAATGATTGCACTTTGGGTGCAATATGTGGTAATGTGATGTATCGTAACCCATGAAAGTAATGATTTTGTTATACCTTGTATATATACCATGCGTAAGACGCTATGGTTAATGTGTGTGAATCACCATTGTGTTAGTGATGTAGTTATGTGTTATGTTTTGAAAATTACACTAACCAACCCTAAGGGAAATCGGTAAAAGGTGTATGTTTGGAGTGAGGAAATGTGTACCGTTGACTAGTCACTCGAGCCGAGTATGAGATAGGAAGTGGAGTCTTATATAGGCTGAAAACCCACTTTTGTTCGTTTGGTATGTATGGCACTTTACTCAATGGGTGTCATGCATATTGTGTT
Source organism: Taxus wallichiana var. yunnanensis (assembly GCA_018340775.1). NCBI lineage: Eukaryota > Viridiplantae > Streptophyta > Pinopsida > Cupressales > Taxaceae > Taxus > Taxus wallichiana. The sequence goes on along the minus strand of CM031240.1, from coordinate 302,050,355 downwards.
TCGCGGACACCTTAGGCTGGTAGATGGAGACTTGTACTCATTTCTCTCTCCATATATGGTTATCATATGGATTCAACCTAAGTGTATTTACTGACTATGTTGAGCCTTGTGGAAGCGGTGGAGGGATGATTTAGACAAAGATGATGACAGTTGTATTATTTGATATGTTATTTTACAAGCTGAGGCTCGATGTCGAGTGTCAACAACTCGTTGAGTACCCCTTTGGTGGCCGTATAAGGCCACATAGTTATCATGATGTGTTATTTCTATATACGTATTTTATTTGTAAATTGAACATTTTCTTTTTTCTTCTTCTTAGAACCAACAATTTTCTTGATTGATGTGTTCTTATATTTTGGGCATTTTATTTGGTTTTTGCACTAACATGTAGATTTTGCACTAACTATGGCTAATTAGCCATTTTATTTTCTTAGTTTTGGATTTGCATATCAAGTTTAAAAGTTTTATAGCCTAGCCCAAGGCTTGGGATTTTTCCACTTGGCATTTGAAACAGATTGTTATGTTGGTTCTAATGTGTAATGTGTTGGAATAGGGTCATGGGATTCACCATGGAGTGGTGTGAACCTATGAACCCATTTTTTTGTATGGGGGTACGCCCCAAGGAGTTACAAATAACAAGTAGATTGTTGAACCACGAGTTATTATGTCACTTGGGCTAGAGGTGTTTGGACCTTATGTGCCTAGGGCCATAGGGTGACCAGAACCTCTTTTGGGGAGTGAAAAGGAAAATTTATCTTTGTTTTATTGTTTGGGAGGTATATGGAGTTGTTTTGTGATGCTTTGAGGGAGGCATAAGAGACTTGAGGGAGGCATAAGAGACTTGCATAAGGACTTGAGGGAGACATAAGAGACTTGAGGGAGGCATAAGAGACTTATGTGTGTGTGATTAGTGCACTTGGAGTTTTATTTTTATGTAGTTATTGGTGATGCTTTGGGAGGTATATGGAGTTTTTGTGATGATTTGGGAGGTGTATGGTGTTGGTGTTATGATTTATATGTACTCTTGTGAGTCCGGTTGTGTTTTTTTATGTTGAGGATTGATGTTCCTCATTATTGGTATAATGTTGTTTACATCTTGACCCTATATAGCTACAGATTATGGTTGAGTTACGTGAAACCCCTGTATGTCTATATGTTGGGAATTCCATGTTGTTGTTGTCTGCTTATGTTATGAGTACCCTTATGTCAGAAGCATGTGTGACAATTACTGTGTTTTGAGGGCTATGTATGTTCCTCCCATGGGTTAGTTGAGTTCTTGTGATGTGATACAGTAGTAGAAGTATGTGAAAATATGTCTGGTGAGCCATTAGTGTTGTGTTTTTCCCTGATGTGGTAATGTGATGTCAATTCTATTGGGAACCTACGAACATAAGAAAACTAAAATCTTAAACAATGAAATATTGAGAATTGAGATTAATAAATATTTCCAAGGAAAATACTAAGTGATAAAGAAAAATAGAACTCCCAATCTTCACTGAACATTAAAATTTAAGATATTACCAAATTTATTTTTCTTCCTTGTGGTCACATTATACCAATAAGTTGTTTTTCAAACGATGTGTGTCGTTATTGAATTTCTTGTCTACGCACCCTTCAAGATTTGGTGTTGTCTCACATCGAGGATGATGATCTTATAAGGGGAGGGAAATTTAATTCCTAAAAGGAAGTATCATATGAAATAAACTTTAAAAAAATTAGCATGGAATTGCGTCATCGGTGGGTGAGATGGAAACATGCGAGGAGGAGGTAGCGTGTGGCAAGTGAAATTTTGTGTGTATGAGGATTCTTAGCAAGGAATTTCATCCTAAACATCCTTTTGATCATTAATTTTCCTGCATAATGATCCAAGCATTTTATTTGAATTCCGAGACACATTTACCATGTTGAAAACCCTGGTCTACGTTATAATTTAGCGAGTAATTAGATAGTTGTAGGTGTGCCGGTAGACACTTATGCAAATGTGGACTAGAAAGTGATAGATGGTGATGGGAAAGCCTCATCAGAAGGAGTTAATATTATACCTTTCGGCAGAATTTTTGAATAAATGACAAACTAATTTAATTAGATCTTTATTTGCATCTGAAGCGGGATCATTTGTCTCGAGAAGAAATCATCTTCTAGTCATCATTTTGTGTTATGTGCAAAATAAGAAGAAGATTGAGGTTAGAGATGCACTTTGCATTATGGTGTGGACACTCTATTTAAAGAAAAACTTGCAAATTTACTGATGACCTCCATGGGAGAAGTGATAGAGATCTAGTTTTACCCCGCGTATAGAGTTAAATCTATAACTCAAATATTTCATTATTCTATTTTATACAAAATGATTGATTTGGATTGATTTATGAGTCTATATTGGAACACATTTTTTTTTCTCGTAACTCATTCTTTGTCTCTCTCCGAGATGGCTTCACCATGGATGTTTTCGGTGCCTTCAATGGTGACTATGTTTATGGGTGTTGGAGTTGAAGGTTCGGTGCATGTCTAAAAACATTTCACTTTCAAGTAAAATGTAAATGCATATCTCTGCTATGGAGAAAGTGAGGACATGCATGCTTCTTCTCTTGGTTCTCGACAATCAAAAATATGGATTTTCGCTAACAATGGAAAATCCTATATTAAGTTTGAAAATATTACTTTATGGTGAAAAAGAAAATTGTTTCCAACCACACGAGCATGGAACACTTTGCACCGGATTGGTCTAGGCTATTATCTTTGAGGCATCGACAAAGATAATATTGGTGGTTCAACATATGTTGGCCAGAAGGCCATCTACTATACTCGGACACTGGCCAACATGGAATGGTGCAAATAAGGTAAATTCATCTAATTCCCATCCGGCACAGTTCCCATCGGCCTAATGTTGTAAATATTGAGTTTAGTGGAGATGAAATTTCCACCACTTTTTCACCACATTTAGTTGCAATTTTGAAGACACAAATGTATACCTTGTATTTTATTTTTATATGAGCCAAACCTTAAGGGTTTGGTAATGGAGGGAAAGGCAATTTGGAAAAATCCCACGGGTTATCTACTAGGCAGGATGGCTCCACTCATGACATTTTATGGTTTCATGTCTCTTGCATACCTATTACTTGGGGTTATTTGGTTTTCTCAGTACATTAGATTTTGGAAGGATGTTCTACGATTATAGAATTGCATCACTCCCATTATTGTGTGGGGCATGTTTGAAATGAAATTATGGTACTTTGAGTATGCAAACTTTAATGCAACAGAATTAGGCCCATGGGAATCAAATTATGGGTGGTTACTTTTGGGGCAGTGAGGAAAACCATATCCTGTCTTCTCATTTTGGTTGTATCAATGGGTTATGGTGTAGTTAGGCCTACTCTTGGTGGGCTTACCACTAAGGTGATTCTTCTTGGTGAAACATATTTCATGGCTTCTGAATTGCTTGATGTGGTTGAGAATGTTAATTGCATTGTTTGCAAAATGGGTTTATTAGATAGGATTGTGGGTTGAAACAAGTGTTGATTCGAGAGAAGATGTCTAACAAAATGTCTCGCATCTACTAAACCATCTCTTGGTACAAATATATTCACAAATAGGCTAGTAGTGAGAGGCATGTACATGGTTTATTATCTCTTGTTGGAGCATCGAATGGAGGGGAGACAAGAGTAGGCTCGCGGACTATTGAAAAATGTTTGGTATAGATGCGGAATCAAGCTCCACAGCCTTGCATGATTCATTTTTGATCAATCATGGTTCATCTCTCCTTATCTTTCATAATTCTCATACTTTAGTTTTTCACTTGCAATAAAATAAAATTTTAAACTGTAGCAATATCATAGAATTGATAGTTTTAAATAAACTTTTTTAAAACAATAAGACATCATATCATAACTTGCACAATCCAAATATTCCTTGGTAGACAAGCATGAACTCAAACCCTCATTTTGAGATGATTTAGCAAACTTCCGACCAAACTAGATTGCTACAAGACCTATTTTTTTTGTCGACAAGTTGATGTTGACTTCCCTGTAAATATGTTGACCATTTCCTTGTTTAAATAGATAAATTGTGATTTTTAGAGATTTGTAAAACAACCATCGTAACTCTGGAAAGGAGATGTTAAGATTCCTTTGTATACCTTGTTATTTCAGAGTCACTTCATGTTAGGATAAATTTTATTATCCTAATATTTAATTATGCATAGTTGGATTATTTAATTATGCATAGTTGGATTATTTAATTAATTTTATTAATTAAATAATAAATTGTTATATTGTTATATGGTTAATCAACCATATTTGTCTGTATGCACATTGTTATATTGTTATAAACAATATATTTGTTTTTATGTAATTGTTGCTTCCCGGGTGATTTGGAAGCTTGTTTATTCTGGTTTTTGGTTGCACCTGTGCAACTCATTTTCCCGGATGTATTTGGCTGTGCAATATCTATAAATATTGCAGCCCATCCTCTGTACTTTTTTACTTGATTGAGATTAATAAAATAACACAGGCTTCCGTCCCTATTTCTCAATCTACATTTGGTACCAGAGTGAAATTCTGGCCCTGTGAAGGTGTGGAAGAGAGAGCAGCAGAGAGAGAGGAGATTGGAGACGTGTTTGCAGCATTTGAGAGCCTGTGCAGCCTCGTGCAAACTCCCAGCCCCATCCCTGCCTCCCCCACATCCTCCTGTTCCTTCCAGGTACTTGGAAGGCAAATTTTTTTACCTTTGGTGCACTCAAAGCACGTGCAAAAATTGCTCCAGGTATTGATAATAATAATAAAAAAATTCCCAATAAGGGTTTTGTTTTACTGTATTTGGAATTTGCTTGGCTTGTTTTGGAGGTCTGTATATGTACCTGCAGTGATCAAGAATCAAACAGAGCAAAGAATAATTAAAAAAAAAGGAGGAGGTGCCCTGTTTGGAAAATATACAGATGAAGGAAAAATAGGCGGCCAAAGAAGAGGAAAAGCGGCCAAACCAGACTGAGATAAGTCCTCCACGCGTTTTTATTGACCCGCGCGGCCTACACAAGGAAAAAAATGTTTTTGGAGCTCGCCGCGCCATTCTCTGTTTCCAGCGACCTGCACAAGCAAATGAAGGTTAGATAGTAATAAATAAAGCAAAAAATGCGGCTGTACAAGAGAAGAACAAAGAAAAAGACGCGGCAAGGAAAAAATGCGACCAAGGAGAAAAAACGTGCCCAAACACAAAAAACGCGGCCTGTACATGCATGCTACGGTCCAAAAAAAAAGCGCGGCGGAGCATTAAAACACGTGGCAAGAAAAAAATACAGCAAAAATACGGCCTGATTAGTGCGTGGGAAGGAAAAAATGCAGCCTGAGCAAGTAAATGCGGCCTGAGCAAGGAAATAAAGCTTCAGATCCGGTTTTTAGGCAAATACAACCCTAAAAACGCCTCTTCACCAGCATGCGCCACGTGGCATCCATTTTCCAAGAGGTAAGTCCATTTACTTGTCAATAAATACAAATTCCTTCCTTTCATAGTCCAAGCGCCCCAAGTGGGCAAGTTGGTTAGTGCATGTGCCTTGGGAGTGAGAGGTTTGAGGATCAAATCCCACCAAAAACACTCAAAAACTCTCCTTTTGCATCTGGCGGATTTTTGGCGGAACTGCTAAATTTAGCAGGCTTTTTTGAATTTAGTTACAACTAACTAAATTTAGCGGAGAAATCCCTAATTTAGGGTAAAAAAAAATTCTCCCATCTGGTCTGTTTTATCATTCCAGACATTTTTTGCAAAAGGAGACCCATCTAAAAATTGCATTTTCAGCTATTTTTTTGCAATTTTTAGCATTTTGGGTTCAGGAGGTCACCAGGACCCCGAAACTGAAATTTTTTGCCTGTCATTCAAATTGTACTGCATATTGTACTAATTTTCAGTTGCCATATAGTCAATCGCAAAACTTTTGTAATCGCTCGAAACCGCGTAATTGTAATAAAAAATAGTAAAATTGGTTCTGTAACACTCACGAGATCCTAGATCTCATTCGCAGCGTTTGGTATATACAGTGCCTCTGGGAAGCGCTTACGGGTAAAGCCGTCACGACTACTACTACACTTAACGCCTAATATAGCTGCAACAACGTCGTCTGGGCATCGTCCCTATAAATCGACGGGGAGTAATAAGGTCACAGTGCACACACTATGAACCATCCCATCCGTCTGTGAACGATTGCAAGACATAAATCCGGACTGAGAAATTATCCGAGTATATAGCGAAGTTACGCGCGCGTATGAGGATATTTCTTTGAGCCGGTGTCAATAATCGCACAGACCCCATCAGTACTGTCTTGGTACCACGTATCGAATTCTTTCACGTACGTTAACGCCTCTTTCACGTACCGCCGGGTATATAGAAAGGGCGAGCTTCTTCCACATACCGACGGGTATATCGGAAGGGCGCGTATATAGAAAGGTTCGGTATATCGGACTGACGGTATATAGATTGGGAGACCTAATACCTGGAGTGATAAGAGCCAAACCCTGTCAGTGATCTCTGCAAAATGGGCACCAATGCCCCCAAATTTTTCTTAGGATTCACAATTTTCGGAGGAAGCAACTATGTTGCATGGAAGACAAAAATAAAAACACAACTTGAGTTTGAAGAAATTTGGCCTGTTGTGTGGTGGCACTCTAACCAGATCACCAACGGATGTAACACAACAACGACAATTTGATAGAGCAGATCAGAAAGCAAAACTCATCATTTTGTTTGGAGTATCCGACGATGTGCAAGCCCACATTTGAGATGCCACATCAGCAAAAGAAGCTTGGGATAAGCTGAGCACAATATATGAGGCCAAAAACAAGAATGTCATACTCAATTTGCAGAGTCAGTTACATACATTGAAATTCAAACAGAATGAGAAAATTGAAGCCTTCCTAAGAAGAGTTGCAGAGTTGAGGGCTTCACTTCTAGCCCTAGGAGAAGAGGTCAAAGATGAGTCTCTCGTTCCCATTGTTCTGAGAGCTCTCCCTTCTTCTTACCGAATTTTTGTCACAACTCTAAACTTGTCAGATACGACAATTAGTTTTGACAAGTTAGTAAACCTACTGCAACAAGAGGAAGCAATGTACAACAAGGATGATGAAGAGGAGCAGGCACTGTCTTCACATCAAAAATGGAAAGGAAAAGGTAAAGGTAAACCTAAATCCTATCAGAAGTCCCCACATCAGAATCAGTATCATGGGGACAATCAACAGAAGAAGCGATGTCCAATTTGCAAAAGAGGACATGACTTGCAAGAATGTTGGTTTAACACATATAAGAAAGGTTCATCAAGCAATTATGGACCTCAACAACAACAAACTTACAAGGGACATTCAAACAACTATCACGGGCGAAAAAGGGGAGGCTGGAAAAGAAGACCCCCCACCAAAGAAGGTAATATTCTTTGAGCAACAAGATCAGTCAGACAATGAAGACTTCTTGTTCACTGCTCGATCAAGTGAACCATCCACGTCATCTAGTGACGTCTGGTATGTTGATTCGGGAGCCACTCGACACATGACCGGCCACAGAGACTGGTTTATTTCAATGAGGGACACGCCATCGAAAAATCATGTTTCGTTGGGAGATGATTCTTCATATACAGTTTGGGGATTGGAAACATTTCTCTACCCCTTGGTTCACGCAAATGCAGACTATCAGATGTTCTATATGTCCCTGGGTTGACAAAGAATCTTCTTTCGGTCAGTCAACTCCTAGATCACAACCTGAAAATTGACTTTGATAGTCAATCCGGCAAGAAAATGTGTTTGATTCGAGATAAATCCAGAGGCTCGAAAATAATTGCAAAAGCCTCAAATGTGGGACGAATGTTTCAACTTGATTTCATTCACAAAAATGATCAAGCACTTGTGGCTAAAAACTCCACCTCAGCTCAGTTGTGGCATCGGAGATTTGGTCATGTAAGTTTCAAATATCTCGAAACACTTCGCCGGTGTAATATGGTACATGGGCTACCATCTCTTCAGAAGGATACAGACAAGTGTCCTCACTGCTTAGCAGGAAAACAACACAGAGTTTCATTCCAAACGAGTACTTTTCAAGCTCATGGTAAACTTGACCTGGTTCATACCGATCTGTGCGGTCCGATGCAACCAAGTCATTCAGGGTTCCAGTACTTCATGCTCTGTGTTGACAACTATTCACGGAAAATGTGGATTTTTTGTCTTCGCAAGAAAAGTGAAGCCTTTGAAAAGTTCAAAAAGTTCAAAGTGGCAGTTGAGAAAGAAACTGGTCGTCACATCAGAACTCTCCGCTCAGATCGAGGGGGGGAATTCACCAGTGATGAGTTCAGAGACTATCTACAAACTCACGGGATTCGTCGACAAATTCCTCCTCCACACACACCGCAGCAAAATGGTGTTGTCGAGAGAAGAAATCGTACTATCATGGAAATGGTGCGATGCATGATCGATGATTCGAACTTGCAAAGACATTTTGGGCAGAAGCAGCAAAAACAGCAGTGTATTTGTTAAACAGAGCACCCACAACTGCTCTTGATGGAATTACACCACAAGAAGCATGGTCAAAAAGGAAACCATCCATTGCACACCTCAGAGTATTCGGGTGCAAAGCCAGCATGCACATACCCAAACAGAACAGAAAGAAATTGGACATGAAGTCACAAAATCTCATCTTCATTGGATACAGTGAAGAGACTCTTGGGTACAGACTGATGGATCCTAAGACCAGAAAAGTCTACACAAGCAGAGATGTTGAGTTTTTCGAGAAGAAGGAAGCAGAGACTCCTCCTCCGGACTCGCAAGATGTAGATTTTTCACCAGTTGTAAAAACTGAAGCTAATGTTCCCTCAGAAGATGAAAGTGATGATGGGGATGATGGTGTTGATCAGATAGAACCACAACCCATGGGAACAGCTCAACGTATGCCTAAATGGTGTACAAGCACATTACGAGATGCAAGACTGGATGCTCCACCGGATACATCCACCCTTGGACCACGGACTCGCAGTAAAGCAAGAGAAGAAGTTAACTTTGCTTTGATGAGTAGAGTTATTGAAACAGACGAGCCCTCTACAGTCCAGGAAGCCCTACAGTCAAAAGCTTGGAAAGATGCCATGGATTCTGAATATCAATCAGTGATGAAGAATAACACTTGGCAGCTTGTTGATCTTCCACCAGGGAAGAAACCCATTGGTTGCAGATGGATATTCAAAACTAAGTACAAAGCAGATGGGATAGTGGACAAGTGCAAAGCAAGACTTGTAGCAAAGGGGTACGCACAGAAAGAAGGCATTGACTATGAGGAGACATTTGCTCCCACAGCTAAGATCAAAACGATCAGGATGATCTTTGCTCTAGCTGCTTGTGATTTGGATGGAAAGTTCACCAGATGGACGTAAAAAGTGCCTTCCTGAATGGAGATTTACAAGAAGAAGTCTACATGACTCAACCTGAGGGATATGTTGTACCTGGTCAAGAAGAAAAGGTATGCAGACTCAGGAAATCTCTGTATGGCCTCAAACAGGCACCCCGGGCATGGTACATCAAGATTGATGAGCATCTCGTACAACATGGATTTCGTCAGAAATCCATATGATCCCAATCTCTACCTCAAAAAGCAAGGGGGGGAGATGGTGATTGTTGTAGTTTATGTCGATGATCTAGTCATCACTGGCAGTTCAGTGAAGATGATTGATGAAACAAAGAAAGATCTTAAGCGATCATTCGACATGACAGATCTCGGGCTTATGCACTATTGTCTTGGACTGGAAGTATGGCAGAAAGAGAATCACATCTTTGTTTCTCAGATGAAATATACCAAGACAACGCTCGAGAAGTTTAGGATGATGGATTGCACACCAATTGCTACACCAATGGAAAATAGATTACAGTTATCTCGTTCAGATCCATCTCCTGAGGTAAGTGCCACTCTCTATCGGTAGCTGATCGGGAGTCTCATTTACCTGACCTACACTAGACCAGATATCAGCTTTGCAGTGAGTTATCTATCCAGGTTCATGCAGGAACCCAAAATTTGTCATTGGAAAGCAGCAAAGCGCATTTTGAGATATCTCAAAGGATCAGTGGATCTTGGTCTAGACTACAAGAAGAACGAAAACTTCTTCTTGGTGGATATTGATTCATATCATGCAGGTAACATTGATGATAGAAAATCCACTTCCGGATTTGTATTCTTTATGGGATCTGGACCAATATCATGGGGAAGTAAGAAACAACACTTTGTTTCTCGCTCTTCCACAGAAGCCGAGTATCGTTCTGTAGGAGAAGCTGTCTGTGAAGCGATTTGGCTACGTCGCATACTGGAAGGACTTGGAATACCACAGGACAAACCGACTACCATGTATGTAGACAATGAAGGTGTTCTCAAACTTGTTCGCAATCCAGTTTTTCACGAGAGAACAAAGCACATTGAAGTTCAGGTTCATTTCATACACGAACATGTGTTGAAGCACAACATCCAGCTTCAATTTTGTCCAACGGCTGAACAACGAGCAGATATTTTCACAAAGTCACTTGCACGTGACAAGTTCGAGTTGTTCAGAGCATTTCTCTCCTCATCTCTTCAGACAATGCACAATTAAGGGGGGGAATGTTAGGATAAATTTTATTATCCTAATATTTAATTATGCCTAGTTGGATTATTTAATTAATTTTATTAATTAAATAATAAATTGTTATATTTTTATATGGTTAATCAACCATATTTGTCTGTATGCACATTGTTATATTGTTATAAACAATATATTTGTTTTTATGTAATTGTTACTTCCCGGGTGATTTGGAAGCTTGTTTATTCTGGTTTTTGGTTGCACCTGTGCAACTCATTTTCCCAGATGTATTTGGTGTGCAATATCTATAAATATTGCAGCCCATCCTCTCGTACTTTTTACTTGATTGCGATTAATAAAATAACACAGGTTCCGTCCTGTTTCTCAATCTACACTTCAATCCTTGGATTGACCTCGAATGATAAATCTGTGATCTTTTTCGTCCTTCTAAGAGTCTTATTACACATTTGCAACTATAGGAAGTTGTTAAAAGTGAAAAGTTGGGTTTCGTTTCGTCTCTCATTTGTTTGAACCCCGAGAAAAAAATGCTTATCTCGTCTTTGAAAACCTCTAGCGTTTTTACTAGAAAATTTCTGGAACCTTCAGTTCGGGAAAATCACATTCCTGGTAAGTTTGGAAAAGAGGTTTTGTAGGCCTTTGAGTCGCATTGACTAGGCCACACTTTGGACCAATTACAATCGATGGCCTCAGAAAAATAGCCACCAATCATAAATCGTTCGCCAGTTCTGAATTTTGTTAGTTCCTGTGAATTCTTGGTGTATAGGAGGACACATAGAAACTTACCCGTGGTGTGTTTTATCATCAAAAGACAATGTTTGAAAGTGGTTTCTTAGCCTCCAAGCCTAAGTTGAACGTTTTTACAACTAGCAGGAAAACATAAAAAGAAAGTTGTAGGACCCCCGTTGGGTTACCAAACCCCCATGGAAACTTGTTGACACTTATAAATAATTGTTTGAAACTTTTTCATGTGACTTGTTGTGTGAAGTTGAAATTTTGGCAAAATAGTGGATTCTCTCTTCCCTATCTCTTTCTTTCTCCTTGGTTAAGAAATGAAGTGAAATGAAATGAAATAAATATGTGTCTCTAGTGCTCTCCTTTCGAATCTAAATTATTATTATGTAATTAGAAACTAAAAATTTTAACTATGTTAGATGTAGGTTGATGGCATGTCGGCGATTATCACCAATTACATGCTCACATGGTTTTACAGATAGAAGTAAGACGGCGAAAAGGCGTGGTGTAATTCAGGTGTTTATTATTGTAATCTATATATTTCATTGTAAAATATATGCATGTATAATATATTTCCATGTTACAGAAAATTTTATATTTGAAATTTGGTAATATGTATGAGATGCTAGTTTTAGGGATGCCTTGGGAAATGTGTATTTAATCATAGGTGCAATTTTAATCAGATTCATGCATGGTAAAAAAATTGGATATGTATATTAAATGAAATTGAATGTAATATCTTATAGTGCATTCTCATTGTGAAATTTATGATGAAATCTCCAAAATGTTGTGTTATTTAACTAGCAAATATAGAAAAGAAATATAATTATAACAGTCAACCTTGGTTTAAAGCTTGTGCATTTCTACCCTTCTCACATGATCTTTCTTAACACAGAAGGAACCAAAACCTTAGAATGAACTTAAATCTCTACACTTGATGACACCTTCTAGCTTAAGTAAATAAGATCCCTAGTTTGAGTTATCGTCATAGCAGTATGTTTAGCGACATTATCATGAACCTAACAACTAGGAATGACATGGTCAAAATTTATCTGGAGTATGTGGTTCCCTTCTAGGATTGGTAACCATGCGTGTGGTAAGGAGAATGTGTTCTCTTTAGGTCTGACACCGTGTTGAGTGGTGAACACTACCTTGGAATTCACCTTAAGAGTCGTTGTTGAAGCAATGACTATGTGGTGTAACCTTACCATATATGGAGTATGTAGAACTAACACTTTCTTAGTATCCTAGTGGACTACCAAGTCTTACAAAGTTATATCTAGAAATTAACTTCATCATCAAATGAATTCCTTGTGGGATCTAGACAATACAAATGGAGGTAATGAAATATTTGTACTATGACTTCAACTCTTGTTAATGAGCTCTTTTGTTCCTCATAGCTAAATGTGTTACCTTAGCTAGTGACAATATAGCACCTTGGTATTTTACGAAGGGTTTATAGGGTAAATATGTTTTCACACCTTAATCTGATCTATAATAAGATGTAGAGCCCTGAGTGAAAATTGGAATTAAACTAAACCTTAGTTGATTAGGAGGTTAACTTATGGGTAGAAAATTGTAAGTAAACTCTTTGCAAATGAAATTGATTTGAAAGATGTTGACTTAAGAGAAACCAGAAAACGAAAAATTGGTCCCGTAATCCCTTTTTATGCCCTTTTATGACATTAAGAATAAAATAAATTTCACATGTGGAATCATGAAATGCAGAAACATGGGATCTTACCTTGAAAACAAATCTCTTGTGGTTTGTGTTTAGTCATAATGCTTATAATCAAGTACTTATTCAATATGTTAGTCAAGTACTTTCTTAACTCTTTTTGTTAGAAAGTGATGCCAATAAGAGACCTAAGAAACAATGTAAATGAGATGAAAAAAAAAAACAAGAGTATCTCGTGATATTGGTTTAGGAACGAAATTTCACTTAAAGCCTTTATGGTTGATTTAAGAATTGACTTTTGTTACGAATGGATACAAATATTTCCTAGTGGGATTAGGCATTTGAGCCAATATAGAGTCCACTAAAATAAAATAAAAATATGACGTGTAAATGCTAAATTGACTCAAACAAAATTTGGAACTAAACAACCATAGCATGAGAAACAACCTTTAACGTAAGAACATTTTATTGGGAAACTCATAGTTTCTTAGAAAATTGTCTTTAATTAACAAATGGTCTATGGATAAGTAATAGGATTCGATAAAGGAATTAATCATGCATTCTCCTTTAAAGACTTTTGCCTTGTAAAGTAAAGTAATTGAAGATTGTAAAGTAGGAAATTTTAAACATTATTTGTTTAATTATCTCAAAGGTCATATAATGGAAACCTAAAATTAATGAAGATGTAAACCATAAATAAAAAAGCCATGTCATGGAGTATGCCTACCCAAAGTTCTTTCGTAATTAGGTCATTGCCCTAGTTTATGTCTTTTAATATGACGTTAATGGGTTCCCTATATTATCCTATTGTATGAGTGGGTTCATGTTTATTTAAGTGTCTTATGTGTTGTTGAGTTTCTCTACTTGGAGCCATTTTGGTGTTGTGTAGTGAGCAATGTAAGTAAAACAAAATATTCATTTATTTTCATTATTATTTTTAGGTGTAAAATGTAGGCATTACACACTTGGAACAATTTGCGCAACAACACAATCGAGGTCGTGGACCCATGCTAACCCATAAAAATTTGTGATAGGGATAAGACAAGTAAAATGGTTGATAACATGTATATGGACTTGAAATGCATTGTTCAAAGACTGTAAATAGATGGTTAATGAAATTTCATACTAGCATGATGTGACACATCCTTAACCTCCCTTGTGACCAAAGAAAAAGGATATGTATTGGAAACCATAATCTACTATGATATATATATATATATATATATATATATATATATATATATATATGTTTATTGCACGTTGTTGGAATCACAATGGATTTAGGGGGTGAATTTTTCCTTTAAACCTTTACTTAAATCGTTTTAGTTGCATACACCATTTAGAGTATCTAATCAACATTAATAACCGTTAAGAGCACATTAAACATGATCAACTGTACACATGAATGAGATAGTACACACATGCAAATATAAGTGGGAAACCGTCAAGGGGTAAAAACCCTTGAATATTTTGATTATATTACTCAAACCAAAATACTTACATGAATATGACACATCACATAAGATTTTCTTAGTGAGGCACTAACCCCTATTTAACAAGGCACCAATCCTGCAAGGAAGATATTGTAGTGCCAACTCCTCTTCGACACTATTTGCATTATGTTGATATTACTTTTGTACTAATACTTGGACATTTTTATTGTGATACATTGATTTAGTAGATGATAGACTATGCAAATTTTGGACTATTATTATGTTGTGATTCATAATTTGATTATATTATAATAGATGACATTGGTAGATAGTTAGATATATGTTAATTTACACTATTTGGATTTTATACATACACTTATACTCGAATGTTTTGTGTAGAATTATAATCTCATGGATGTTAGGATCAGATTATTTGATATGTTGATAGATGATAGATGATAGAATTACTTAATTTCAAATGATGAGAATTAATTTTTATATGTATATTTGTTTCGATGTTTTTGATGTGGCCGTGAGGCCAGGGAGGTATTATTTTTGTGTTGTAGTTATATTTTATCACATACATTGAAAGGGGATATGGGGGCAACCTCAAAAGGATGTCAGGTCTTGTACAACATGGCCAATATTTGACAACTTATGTAATGTTATATTGTGGTTTTTTGCATGCCTAGTTAGGAGGTTTCCCATGGGGGTGACCTCACATGTGTGGCCATGGGGTGAAATTTTTTCCTTTCTTTTAATTTAATGTGTACTTTATTTGTGTTATATGTGATTAATCTTCGGAAATTGTTGTCACTTTATTAACTATTATAATTGTGTCTTAATTAGCTAATTCAACTTAATTTATTAACTAGAATAAAGATGTGGCAATTAGATAATTGTGAGGGTAGATGGTCCTTGAAATATTATGGATGTAATTTGGATTTATGTTAGTTTGTGTGTGATGTGCTTCTCCCCAACTTCAAAATTCGGATTTTGACTTGGGAGGTTTTTTTGGAGGCTTGTGGGACAACCTGAGCTTATCCAATGCCTCTTAAATTCACCCAAAACCCTACCTATGGGTTGGGGAGTTAATTTTTGACTTATTTATCCTTTTTGGAGTGTAAAATATTGAAAATAATTGCACTTTCCTACTTACCACAATTAATGTGTCCTTAGAAGGCATGGTGTGAAATTTTGAGTGTCTTTTGGGTTGTCATAGTCTTACATGTTCATTTATTGTCTTGGGCATGGTGTTTTGACTTATGTATGGGAAAGGAGTAATGATGAAGTGGCATCCTACATGGAGCCACCTCATCATCCTCACATTCAATTTCTATTTATTGATGGAATTTGATGGAATTGGGGTTACTTGTTTATTTTATTCCTTTTGCATTTTTGAAATTGAGAGTTTGTTGGAGTTACTTTTGGAAATTGTTTGTCTTGGAGGTGTCAAAGACTTATGGAGTAAATTTTTCTTGGAAGCTTGATGGAGAGGTAGGATCTCCATCCTTGTATTTTTCTTATTTAGGTTTGTAAATGTGAAAATGGTGCTTGTTTAATATTGTATGAGTTTTGTAAATGTGTTTTTGTGTGGCTGGGTTGTATGCCTTAAGTTGGGTGTGGGAGATAAACCTGGGACCATTGGGGAGGGAAAAGGGAGTTTTTAGGCATGCATTTGGTGTGAGTGTGATTAATAGGTTCACCTATGGGGAGTGAAAAGGAAATCATCATCATATTGTTACATACTTACAAGGGAGAGATGAGGTTCTTCTGTTATATTGTGCACATGGAGGCTTTGGGTGAAACTCCCACTTCAATTGGGAGGCAAAAGGAGGTGGTTTCCCATAGTTCATGTTCCATTTCATTTGATATTAAACTTACGTATTTTTTTGAAAAAAAATTAAATTTTTTTAAGTGTGTCCATTTTGATGTGTTGAATATTTTTTTGGAATGTATGTTTTTGTGGAAGCTATGTTTGTTGAAAAGTTGTCAAATGTTTCTCAAGATACCTCATTGTTCCTTGGTTGGGACTCGGGGGTCATTAAGGGGATGGATTCTTTAATGGATTAAAGGTTGGATAGAGTGTTGCTTATTTACCCTTCCTTTGTATTGTGATCCTTGTTGTGAAAGATTAAAGAATGCAAAATTGAAGTTCAAGTTCGGAGAAGACATACTAAAAGACTTGTGTTTGGCCTTGTTGACAATATCTTGTTGTATTGATCATATTATTATTCCTACTTTGAGTGGAAGTTTGTAATATTTTATGTTTGAAGGAAAGTTGTAATACTTCATTTATTTCAAGATTGAAATGAGTCGAGTAAATGTAGAAAGATATCTTGGTTGCTTACCTTATTAGATAGGATTAGTCTTAGTAAAGGAAGGAAAAGGATGTAAAGTATTGCAATATAAAACAATAATTTGGAAAAAAATTATTTCTTATAGTTGTATTGTAATATTATAGTGGAAGAAGAGTTTAGTGTTTATTTGTCTTGAAATGAAACTCTCTAAAAGTTGTAAGCATTCATAGTTGCAATATATATACATGTATATTTGGAAAAAGAACCAAGATGTATTGAAAAGGAATGTGTTGAATTATTGTTGTTTTAGTTGGCAAAATGGAATATATGAAGTATAATGAATATAAGATACCCTCATTACAAATAAACTCAAGGAGAAAATATGTGAAAATGATGTTTGGGTGAAGGTTCTGTTTTTATTGAATAGGACCACCACCCTATGCACAAATATGGTTTACAAATTGCTGCCCACATCGAGCGGCGAGTCAATGAACCAACCCCACGCAAGGTGACGATCATAGGACCGCCATCTGTGTAGGGCGGTGGTTTTGTCACTTTCAACTGAAAAATAATTTTCCATCCGTGAACAGCCCAGAATTAAATTTTAGTAAAAACTAAGCTTAAAAATTTAACATGGTGCCTCTCAAAGAACTAGGGATAACCTAAATTTAATGGATCTAGCCTTCCAATATCTTCAATGTCACCCTAATGTGTAAAACTCTTGAATTTTAAATAAATGGGGTTTCCCAATAGTTGAACTCTCAAACAAGAAATTGATTTTATCATTATAACAAAATAGATCCAAAGGATCTCTACATTTAGCAAATGGGTAACATTACGATGGAAAAATTCTTCTTCTAACTTTAAGAGAAATTTTTCCATGGTTGCTCCTCCTTGCTCTCATGGCTCCTCTTCCTCCTCTTCCAAAACTTACAAATATGAAAAGAACAAATGAAGTTGTTTGAGGAAAATTGGGATTTAAAAAGAGACCATAAAGAAATTTAGGGCAACATTAATCTAAGGGTTAGGATAGATTCAATCCTATGGCCCAAATTAAACCCTACCTCAGTTAAGTGAGAAGGTATTTTGTGGGAATGTAACTTTTAATTAAAACAAAAGGACATGGGTAATGGGGTGAATGGGGCCACTTAGTGTCTAGGTAAACAAATAAACCTTTAAGTTAGAAAATAATATAACCTTGGTACTTGATGAAAAATTTAGAAACATGAAACACAACAAGAAAACCTAGCGTGGCTCTAAACCTAGAACACACAATATTGCATGATGTTTTAAAAACATAGAAAACTTAGAAAATTGAAACAAATCTTAGATGATGATAAATTATCTCTGTCTTGGTCTTTGCATGAGGCGTAGACTAAATGAGGGGTCATTTCATGTGAGCCTATATCTGCCACCCCCAAATCGGGAAGTAAAGAACCATATTGCCTTAGATACTTCAAACACTATAGGATATTAGTGTTTCCTTATGCAGAGGATCTTTAGGAGGGTGACCAAGTAGACATGACGGAGAGCCATCAGTAGAGGCTCATGCACTGCCATGTCACGGTACGAGGATAGGGTAGAGTACTCCCACATGGAGTTGGATGGACATGAGTCATCACCTAAAGAGGACCTAGATAGAGCTTTGGGACATAGTGATAGATCTAAGAGCCCTAGGCCAAGGGATGTTCTTGTGAAGATACCTAGGGACCAATAGTCAGCGAATGACAGATTACATCAAAGGGATACTAAAGTTAAACTGCCAAATTTTCCTGGAGATACGGGAGGATTTCAGGCCGAGGCACGGTTGGTTAGCTTGAGTGGATGCTTGATCTATGTCCTTATATAGAAGAACACAAAATCTCATGTTATTATCCACCTTCTAAGAGATAGAGTTGGATTTTCATGGAGGATGGAGGAGTAGAAGCTCCATGTAGATTCTGAGACAGACACTTGGGAGATCTTCGAGGAGTGCTTCAGGAGTAGATACATATGCAGGAGATTCATCTAGCACCGGATCGATGAGTTGCATGATCTACAACATACTTCCATAATAGTGGCGAGAATATGAGGGTCAATTTTGGATCTCGCCTTCGGTATGTGGATTATATGCAGGAAAAGTAGGTTAGATTTCACAGTTCATCGGATGCCTGAACTTAGACTTGGGTGGGGCAATACGCATTCATTTCCTACTGAGACACTTTTATAGGCCGTAGAGAAGGCCTATATTACAGAGGAAACTAGGGGAAGACTCAATAGGATTGTGACAGAGTGAGGAGCCGCATACAACATTTACAGGATAATAGGTCGAGGGGATCATCTCCTCCTCCTCATGGTGGAAACACTTCAACATAGTCTTCCTTCATGCCTCCTCCTCGGCAACATGTAGTATATTTGACCTCCCTTTTGGCCTCCACGGTGCCATGATTCTCGAGAGAGGGAAAAGTATGGGACCTCCAGCCCCAGGGGCCCAATAGGACACTGAGATCCACCTCGAGAACAAGTTAGTAGAGTACGTCCGCCATTTGCATCACCCATAGAGATATATGGAAGGATCATCATGTTCTATAACATAGACTATCAGGCCACCCATAGGAGTATATGCTCCGTGGAGAGGACCGATTACTTGGTATGCGTGTGGTGTTCATGGTCATCATTAGAGAGAGTGCCCTTATAACCCTCCTAATCAAGGTGAGGCACTAGTTTACGAGCCTATAGTTGGTGACATGGCCAAGAGCCACGGGATCTATCTTTGCGATCAAGAACCATTAGGCGAGTACCAAGGCATGGTGATAGAGACCATAGGTATCATTAGTGGTACTTCTAAACCTCTCTTATTTGATTCGAGCTCATCAAATTCTTTTGTTTCTCCATCTTTAGTAAAGTGATGCAGGCTCGTGGCAGTTAGGCAGGGCCTTAGTTCGGATGTTGAGATGGCTTATGGAGCCAAGCTCTCAGTGGACTCCTTACTCAAGGAGTGTGTAGTGGACCTAGGGCCCTTCACCACGACTTGGATCTTCATATCCTTCCCTTGGGTTCTTATGGAGTTATCTTGGGCATGGATTGGTTGTCTTCTCATAGAGCTAGAGTTGATTGTCACAACAAGATTATATCTTGTGAAGACAATTTGGGAGTGGAGTCAGTGATTGTTGGAGTCAAGAGACCCATCTTTATTCACACCATATCTATTATACAACTAATTTGGTGTGCTCGACGGGGTTGTCGGCTATTTTTCATCACTGTTAGTCACCGATCATAGGATGAGACTCATGGACCGTCACTTGATGACCACCTATTTTTGCGGGAGTTCTTCGATGTCTTTCCTAGTGATTTTTCGGGTTACCTCCCCACGTGAGATTAATTTTTGCATTGATTTGGTTTAGAGAGTGGATCCTATCTCACATGCACCATATAGGATGACCACACCTGAGCTATGTGATCTCAAGTTGTAGTTGGAGGGCCTTCTTGAGAAAGGCATAATCCATCCTAGTGTATCTCCTTGGGGTGCACTAGTGATCTTTGTAAATAAAAAGGACATATCTTTGTGTTTATATATGAACTACATGTTCTTTGAACAAAGTAACAATCGAGAATCGTTACCCCCTTCTGCGGTTAGATCATTTATTTGATCGAGATGAAGGGGCCATTATATTTTCTAAGATTGATCTTAATTCGAGGATACCATTAGTTAAGGATTGTGGACACGAATCGACAAGATAAATTTTTGCATGAGATATGGCCACTTTGTGTTCATGGTGGTACCTTTTGAGTCAGCGAACACCCCACAGTATTCTAAGTTTGATGAATGGGGTGTTTAATATTTTTTAGATCACTTCATCCTCATGTTTCTGGATGACATTTCGATATACTCACGTATGCGTGAGGAGCACGACGATCACCTTCGTTAGGTTCTTTAGTGTCTTTGTGAGCGGCGTCTTTACGGGAACCTAGAGAAGTGTGCATTCTTTCACCAAAGGTGCAATAATTGGGTCACATCATTTTTGGGAAGGTATCGAATTTTATCCTTTTAAAATAAGAGCTATTATGGATTTTCCCATGCCAACGAATGTGACTGAGGTGCGTAGTTTCATGTGGTTAGCAAGCTACTACATGAGATTTGTTCAAGACTTTTCTCGGGTTACTTACCTCGTCACTTCCCTTCATTGGAAAGGAAAGAAGATTGTTTGGTCTGATGGATGTGAGCATGCCTTCAATTCATCGAAGGGATGCCTTACGGCAACATTAATTCTTGTTGTGCCATATCCTCGGGAGAGTTCTTCATATGCGAGAGAGAGGCTTCTTTGGCAAGATTGGGTGGTGTTTTGATGCAAGAGGGCCGTGTGATTTCCTTTGAGTCTCGCAAACTCAAGGATTATGAGATCAATTATCTGACTCATGACCTTGAGCTTATATCGATTGTGCATTCTTTGGTTCATTGGCATGATTTCCTTTTGGGCGGGGAGATTCATTTCTCGAAATGATCATTTGATTCTTTGTCACCTCTTCATGCAGCTCAATCTCAACGCTCGTCAAAAATGTTTGATAGAGTTTCTATGTGAGTAAGACATAGAGATAGAGGATGTGAAGGGGAAGGAGAATGTGGTTGTAGACACTATGAGTAGGTCGAAACATTTGGTTATGACTATACGTGGGTATAGATTTGCGAAGCAAGATTTTGTGACATCTTCCACATGACATATTTTACCTTGTAGCTAGATTAGAGAATGAGTCCCAGAGACCCCTTGAAGGGAATTTTATTGGTTTTTAATTAGAGTCATATGGACTTCTCGAGACAGAGAGGCTAGATCTATGTACCTAAGGATGGAGGTTTGAGACAAGATATCTTGGCAGAGGCTCATCATGTACCTTATTCAGCCCATCCAAGGATGAAGAAGATGTATGCCACCATGAGATGGATTTACCACTAGAGAGGTCTATGGAGAGATGTAGCTTAGTTTTTATCACGCTGTTTAGAGTTTCAGAGGGTGAAGGCCGAGAATCACTATCCATCTTGCCTTCTCTACCCACATGATATACTGGAGTGGAAATGGGACACCATTTCCATGGATTTCATAGTAAGGCTACTGACGTCGAGATACCACCATGTTAGCATATGGATTTTCACGCATGCAAATGACATGCAATAGTGTGGGAATGAAATCCCTCCTCAATGAAGGTGAATTTGCCTTTATTGAAAACCAAAGCGTATTTACATCTATACATTCAAAATTGTATGTGGGGGTGTTTTAGAACATCAATGGAAAGAAAAATGAATGAGGGGGATGGAATGGAATGAAGGAAAGCAGTGGAATGGAATGAATCTGAAAGAACATGCAAGAGTTAGGTAAAAATAGCGCCTAATATTGCATGAAGAGGAAGGATGAATAATTAACACAAATAAAATGGAGTTTGAGTTAGCCAAACAAGAATGTGTAAAAGGGAACACACATGAGCAAGTAGATAATCGAGTTTGATCACTTTGTGAACTAGAACAAATGATTAATAATGTTGATAATAAGATCAAAGATAATATCTCGCATGCAAGATTCAAACACCTAACATCTAATGAACATAAGAACATCAAATGTTATAAGAGACAATGAATGAGACACAAAGTTCGTATTTCATTAACTCCAAAATGTTTTTCACAAAGAACAAAAAGTTTCTTCCTGAAACAAATCTTGCACAAAAGTTTTTTCTTCTCCTCTCTCAAAGTCCCTCTTTACAAATGAGCCCCTCACTTCTTTTATAACCCAAAAGTTGGTTACAAAGTAGTTAGGATTTTACATGATCATTAAATAAGGCACTTAAGTGACCTTTGAATTTTTCTAACCAAATTTATTAAGGACAACCAAAAATAGAAATCACTTAAGTCAAAAAGTTATTTAAGGAAAAAACATAAATAAGAGAAATGGGTACATGTGGACTCACTTAAATGACTTGGACGCACACACAGACATCCTAGTTAGCAATGCGCCACCTAGATCAAGATGCCTAGGGTCAGTGCCTTATCCATTGGACCAAGAGTCCACCTAACCCGATCATATGGGAATGAACTCATTGACTTTGCTCTGTAATCCTCCGAATGACAAGAGTTCCGAGCTTGAAACTTGAGCAATTCATCCACCCCTCCATTTGAGCAACATCCTGGTGTGAGCAAGTTCATCTTCATTTGTATTCACATTCACAATTACACATAATTCTCCACATGCTCTCGAATAGCCTTCCATGATGAATTATTCATTTGTCACGAGACTGTAGTCGTTACGCCACCTTGGCTTGTCAGAATCTAACTTTTGATCTTTCGCCATTGAGAAGATCTTCCAAGAGCCAAAATTGCAATTCACCTCCTAGAGTTATGTATTTTGTCTTTGTCACCATCTCGAAGTGTTGGCATTCTGATTCACTCACAATCGTCTAATTCAAGAAAATAACAACTTAAAGACTGGTCGATGAACTATTGTGCACGCTGTTAACTGAGAGCGAGAGTGCGTGGGGACACGCTTCAATGATGTGGCCTTGCTTGATGATCCGCACAATTGTAATTATCATTGGTCTTGGTTTTTCAATGAATAGATCCACAAGACAATCAAGTGAAAACAATATTTGTAGACAAGATTCTCCCATTATCAATCTTTGTCGATAAAAATGACTTTTGACTCCGAAGAGACCAATGCCAATAGCTACGACTTATACCGCATAATGAGGAAGTTAGGGGTTGCTTCCATTTCAGAGCCGTTGGAGTTGAATCGCCACACTATGCAAGTTTTGTGGTGCATCCATACAAGTGATGACCAATTCAGAACAAGTGTCAGAAAAATTGTGACTCGCCTTCGGTTAATATGCGATCGCAGAATCGACCTAAGTTGATGTGTCCCAAGTTGGTATCGACGATGTTCTCATACTTTGAATGGAGCGTCGAGGTGAATAGAATTCCTTGGAAACTATACCACAACATCATTTTGTTTGGGAATTACATGATTTGTGATAGAAACGTGATCTCGGGCTATTACTTCCATTATACAAAATCGCACAAAATTACTGTAAAAGCGCCTGGGAAAAATAGCAAATCTTGTCTCGATAATTTCTCACTTTGCATGAGGAAGTATATTAAAGTAACACAAGTTTGCATGTCAGAAGGTTTTTCCCCAATCAATTTCTTCAGTCAAATATTAAAGGTCAAAGTTGACTCTTCTAAAACTGCTAGGAAAATGCAAGTGTAAAACTACGAAAATCCCATTGGTTTTAGTCTGGGAAAAATACCAAACGTCACCCTGTGCATCTAAAACTTGGTAAGGAAGCATATGAAGGTGGGAAGAAATGAACGAAATAATTTTTTTCTCTTGACGATCATCTAAATTTAAAATATCAACTCTTGAAGTGAGCCACCTTGGCAAAAGCTAAAAGCGTGTGTGTGCGGCGAAATCATGCAAAAGCTTGACATTTTATTTGACCCCGTGAAAATATCAAACGAAGCGATGTACATTTGAATTTTTTCAAATACGTACATGAATGTGGGAAGAATTCAAAGAAATAAACCATTTATCTTGATGATCATCTGGGCTCAAGATATGGATTCACGAAGTAGGCCTTCCGCCAAGCTAAAACTGCGCGCGCGGCAAAATCGAGCAAACTGGGTTTTTCTCAGGTTTGTGAAAAATATCAAAGGAGGTGCTGCGCATTTGAAATTTGGAAAAGGATTACATGAATGTGGGGATAATTCAACGAAATAAACTTTTCTTCCCGATGATCATCAAAATTCGAGATATCAAGCTTCAAAGTTGATTACTTCAACAGTTACAAAACGGGCAAAAATAATAACTCTTTTCTTTTTAAATATCCGGTCGAAATGGCTCAGCGTAGGATAAAATTAAATCTTTTTAATTCGTTGTTTCTCTGTCTTTCCGGATTCTGGTTGCTTTAGCGTGAAGAATTATTTTGATTTTTAAGAACGCGTGGGTTTGAGCACGATATTTTTCCTTTGGCGCGTGAGTGATTTTGTTTCTCCTTCCCTTGCGTGCATAGTTTGCTGCTTTGGGTAATGCATATAGCTTCGAATCGACTGGTGATGAATGCATTGGATAGTTTGCTACTCTTCTTTTTTCTTTTTTTCTTTTTAAAAATTTTATTTAAGCTGCAAGTTTTTACGCAAGGTGAATGCGTTGATAAATGATTGCATGACCTGCCTTCTTCCTTTTTGAAGTGTGTTGCCTCCTTGTATTGTGTGGGCTTTGCACGGTATATTTTGCCTCAGTTGTGTGGCTTTGGCTTGATTCCTGTGTGGTTGCCAAGGTAAATGTGTGGCGTTGGTGAATGCGTGGATAGTTCTTTCCTCTAATAGCCTAGGTTTTCTTTATCCACGTGACAAATCCTCTTTCTCCTTTGCGTGGAAAATAAACTCAAGCTAGTGTGTTATTCCCCCTACGTGATGAATCTTTAACCTGCGTTGCTTATTCCCACGCTTGCTTCTTTCTCTTTCTTTATTTAAAAACTTATTCTTCAACTGTGTTTGGACTATTCTTAATCTTTAAAAGCTGCTCTTTTCCTTTCCCTAGCGCGTGGAAAAAAAAAAATTGGAAATTTGTGCGCCTCCTCTAATGCATGAAAACTTGTAAAGAAAACAAATTTCTTTGGACTGTGCTTACTTCTTTGGCTGCGTGGAAAGTTGTTTGATCTTAGTTGTTCCTTCTCTCTACAACAAATGCGTGGAATATTGTTGGATGTGACAAAATATTATGCCTTCAGAAGAAATAAGAAGCAAAGCTTCGCATGACTTTTTCCAACGGGTTTGACGGAGGAAGTTATGGGGATTAATCCAACTTCCTCTCTTCCCGGGTGGTGGGGTTAAGTGCCAGGGGGAAATGGGGAAAGCAACGGACAATTGCCAACGGGAATGGCAAAGTGGGTTAGTAATCCCGTTTAATTTCCCCATGTGGGAAATTGGGGAATTTCTTGTCCGTTTGCCAATCCATGATTTGGAAATTGGTGGAGAAAATCCCACGTGTGGGAAAATTGAAGAAGATTGCCAGGAAAAGGGAAATCCGGGTTCGGGAAGCCAAATTGGCTTCCCAGGTAGTTGGAAGCATAAGCTTACTTCCCCAGCAATAAAAATTTGTCGAATGAACTTTTAATTTATATTTATTTAATTAAATACTTCTCAAGTTATTTAAAAATCAATTTTATCAAACATGAAGCAATTAATTAATTAATTTTAATGTATTTTAATGTGATTTAAAGTCTCAAGCGGGAAGAGTTCTTGCACGAAAAGACAAAACGAATACCGAAACAATCACATAAACAAGACGGTTGCGATGAGGGCAATGAACCACGCAAAGTACCACTTTTGAAAATTTTCAAAAAAATCATTTTTATTATTTTTTATAATTTTTCAAAGTCAAAATTAGCTAATAACATTGGCTCGATTGGGGACAAGGACTTCACGGGACGCAAAGAACAGACCTAGACCAATATATTCATGAACATGATCTCAAAATGATGGGGCACAAAAAAGGGCGACACAAGAGAGGAGACCGAAAAATAAGGAAACAAACAAACCAAAATCCTAATTACCTATGTACATATGGGGAACAACCTGTTTTCAATTTTGATAGTGCTTGAGATATTGCCCACTGTAGGGCAAAGGCAAATGAGTTCCATCAGGATATGACAAGTAATAGGTACTATCTCCATAGAAATGCCTTATTTTGAACAGTCACAGCCACAGTGAGTCAAACTTCCCATGCTTTCCTTTCGGCTCATGTCTTTTGTCCCAGAGAAGAACTAAGTCATTGATTTGAAATTGTCTCTCCCTAGTTTTCCTATCAAACAATTTCTTTACCTTGGATTGATGTTCCTCGATCCTGTTTCCACTTGACTTCTTTGTTCCTCGAGCTTGCTTAGGAACATGATCCTTTTATCTAATGCATTGGTGAAGCATTCATCATCAATTGCCTGAGCTAATTTTAATGTTGGTAACTCCAGTGTGACGGGAATTTGAGCATCGGTTCCATATAAAAGTTGAAATGGAGACATCCCGATTGCCCTTTTGGGAGTTATGCGGTCAACCCACAATGCATCATATAAATTTTTGTGTTAATTTCTTTGATTTTCTTCGACTAACTTGCGCACAATAGTAATGAGGTTTTTGTTGCTGGATTCAGCCTGACCATTTCCCTGAGGGTAGTAATCTGATGAATGAGACAAAGATATCCCATATCCATAACAAAAACCTATCATCTTTAAGAAGAAAAATTTGAGGCATTTTCCATCACAATCTTGTGTGGAATTCCATAACGAACCAATATATTTTCTTTGATGAAATCATAGATTACTGCAGTAGATGTTTGTTTCACCAGTATAGCTTCCACCCACTTTGTAAAGTAGTCAGTGGCGGTGAGCACGTGAGTATGACCAGCGCTAGAATTAGGATTCAAAACCCCGATGAAATCTAAACCCCATTGTTGAAAGGGTTCTTCAATGACAATCGGCGAAAGGAAAAGTCATCAACTTTGGTCTTCCAACAAATTGTTGTAAGCTTCAAATTTTGTCACCCATTTCTGAGCATCAAAAACATAGTGGGCCAGTAATAATGTGCTCTCAGAATTTTATGGGCTATTACTGGGCCAGAGAAATGACCACCGCAAGCATGATTGTGGAAAGCTTCCAACAACCTAGGTTGTTGTTCTTTATCAACACATCTGAGGAACATGTCGTCAATCCCTTTCTTGAACAACATGTTATCCCAGATGATGTACTGTGACTCTTAGTTTGATAGCTTGTTTCTCCTTAGCTGTTAGATTCTCTAGACACTCGCCATATGTGAGGAAGTAGGCAATATCAGAATACCATTCATCTGTGGTACTGACAAAAACTACCAATGGTAAATTTTCTTCAACTAGTTCTTCTTCAGAGTTATCTCGTGGTTCATTCTCTGCAATGAGTTGGCAGAGTCCTCTTCCTCGAACCAACTTGGTAGGCTTGATGTCCAGATCATATTCTTGGATCTTGGAGACCCAATTACCTCTTTTAGATCTTGGTTCTTGTTGTGTCAACATTGATTTCACTGCGGTATCGGAACCAAGACTTTGGTATGAGAATTCAACACGTAATACCTGAAGTGTTTCAGGGCTCTCATCACCGCGTACGCATGTCTCTCAAGAGGAGTGTAATTAAGTTCATGTTTCTTGAATCTGAACTCATCTATGCAATAGGAGATTCAATCCCCTCTTGATTGTCTTTGAGTCGGGATGGCGGATTGTGTGTGGTGAAGCATAGCAATAGATTATAAAATCTTTTTTTAAATTAGGACACACCAATGTAGGAGCTTTTTGCAATATCACCCTTGATTTTCTCAAATACCTCTCTACCTTCTTTTGACCATTTGAAGGATTCTTTTCCTTTCATCATATCGGTGATTTCTTTAGTCACTCAATGAAATCTGCACGAACCTTCTCAAAAAGTTCACCTTCCCAAAGAATCGGTGGACTCCAGACTTACTTGTAGGCAAGGAAAGATCCATTCAAGCTATCGATCTTAGTTCCTTCCTTAGAAACAATATGACCTAGGAGTTTCCCTTCTATAACTCCAAACACGGACTTTTTTGGATTCAAAGAAATCTTATGAAGTCTGCACCTTTGCAATATTTTCTCCAAATCCCTTAGGTGATCTTCTTGTTTCTTGGAGAACACTGTCAAGTCATCTAGGTATATCACAATGATCTTGTCTTTATAATCTGCAAATGCCATATCCATGGCCCTTTGAAAAGTTGCGCCAGCATTGATCAAACCGAAGGGCATTCTTCTATACACAAACGTACCCCAGGGGGTAGTGAACACGGTTTTATGTTGATCTTCTCTAGCCACTTCGATCTAATTATAGCAGAGAAGCCATCTAGTATAGATAGCATTTCCGATCTAGAATTCTTGCCTACGAATATGGTCCATGACTGCAGCCTTTGGTAGTTATCCTTGAGGAAGCCTAATTAAGATTGCTGAAATCCACGTAAATCCTAATTTCTCCATTTTCTTTGCGAACCGGTACAATATTAGCTATCCAAAGTCGAATGTCGAATAGGAAACACTATTCATGCATCTAGCATCTTTTAAACTTCATGAAATATTGTCCCTGCAATCTTGGGATTATATTGTCTTTGCTTCTACCCGAATGGAACTCATGTACGGGCTTTAAAGGTATGGCATGCTCCATTTCCACGGGTTGGAAAGACTTCAAGTCCTCGTATGAATAATCCAAAACGTTGAAATATTTGGTAAGCGAGACTTATGAATTTCCTGCGCTCCTCAAAGTGAGCAACACTTACCAAAATTAATCATGCGAGGTTTATCTTTGGTACCGATATTAACTTGCTCATAGTCGGCCAGAATTCACAGTCCTACTGCTCTTTCTCTTTAATGAACTATCATGTTTGTGAAAAATTTCTTCAAGTGAAACCAATCCTTTGGGAATTTTATTTCCTTTGAGTTGAATGATGTCATCACCAGGATCTTCGTTCTCAACTCCTTCTTGAATGGGTGAGGTAGTTGATTCGCAAAATGTCGAATCACTTCCTTCAAAGTATAATTGTTAGAAATTTTCTCTCTTTTCCAAGAAGGCAATAATTTGTTGATCATCATTAAACACTTGCCAATTTTACGCTTTGTCAAGAACACTCGGCACGAAAACCATTTCAATGGTGTATTTGACTTGATCAAATTCTGAATGAGGAATCATCAATGAAGTGAGATTGATAGAGAATTTGCTTTATCATTCTTTTCACGAGGGACAGATTTTATGGAAAAGGCATCGAAAACTTCTATTGTGTCCCATACTTTATTTTTGTAGTGTCTCAAACGATCATTCTTTACTTGGAACTAATTTCTTACCTGTTTCATGATCAATTCTGCATCCCCAAAGACTTCCAAATTTTTGATCCCTTTCTCCTCTGCAGCTTGAAGGCCAAGGATTAATGCCTTGTACTCTGTAGTGTTATTAGTATTTGAAAATTCAAGTTTGTAGGAAAAAGGAAATATTTTACCATTTGGAGATATGAGCACCACTCCTGCACTGAGCCCATCAAGCAAAAACTTCCATCAAACTCAAGAGCCCAGATATCATTGGAATCTTGGCAAGTGATCTCAAGGGTATTAACTTCTGCAGTCATCATATAATTACCCATACTTGAGCCTTGGAAAAGGATCTGTGCGCGAGGATCTTAAGTTTTAGTTACCGTGAACTTTTCCTAAGCTTCCAGAATAAGCTTTTTCATTTCCCCATTGATAGGAATCATGGCGTGAGACCGATCCATTTGAATTCACCACTTAAATCCCTACAAAATTTCCTACTTAAAAACATTCTATACGAGGCGGGAATATCAAAGCAACTAAAATGGTTACCTTAACTCACTTTTGAGGGAATTGGGCTAAAACCATCTGGGCATCTTTAATCTGCCCGATTAGAGGAACTTGCTTGGTTTCCATCGAGTAACATGATCTAAATGTTCTCATACAAGTCAAACCAAGAGCATGTGCTACTTTTGTTGGCATCACGTTATCCGAGGCTCCAGAGTCTATAATGTAATTACTTAATTTACATCCGTTGATTAAAAAGGACACAAAGAAAGGCTCAATCTTTTCATTTGAAGGTGTAATGGCTGCCACAATATTTTGAGTTTTCCCATCTTTAGGGGTTTTCAGGATTCCTTTGGAGGAATGAACAGTAGAATCGCCTTTGATAAACTGGACCAATTTCTTGAGCTGATCCTTGTTGGAATTCAAGTACTCTGCCTGTGACATGGAAATTTTTGTTTTATTGATATGATCAATGATATCAAATTTAGGCAAAGTAATCGCACTTGAAGTCTTAGATATAATTTATTTCGAACTTGATGATGGCACACTTTTGACCTTGGCCTCGGGCTTGGTTGACACTGATGTGGAAGAAGAAGCTTTCTTCGTAGTTGGTTTACCAACCGATTGATCTAACAAAGGCCCTCCTTTCTTTAAGATAGTTTTGACCTTTGAAACCTCAGTCACCTTGGACTCTTTAGGAGCCTCATTTGTCTTGGATTCTTTGGGAGTTTCCTTGGAAACCTCTTTATCTCCCGCCTTAGTGGTATCCTACTCCTTTTTCTGAGAGCGTGTGAAAACGGCGAAAGATTGACTATTCATATCTTCTATAATTTCTTTGTATTCATCTTCCTCATCGGAATGGTACTCAAAGAAATGATTATTACTTTCCCCCTCAGGATCTTCAACTTCAGGTTCAGATGTCTCAGAATCGGCTCTTCCTCATCAACCTCGACGACTTCAATCTCATCATCGCTTTCTTCAATGACATCACATTTTGAATTAGTTGCGGGAGCTACTTCAATAGCAAGCCTCGTTGGAGCACCTGCAATCCTGGCTTTGTTGGGAATGTATCCTTTTCTGGGATGTCTTTGTAAGGAGCAGGTTTACTACTTTGAGAAACTTTCTTTTTCAAAGCCAGCACATCAT
Organism: Taxus wallichiana var. yunnanensis; assembly: GCA_018340775.1. Taxonomy (NCBI): domain Eukaryota; kingdom Viridiplantae; phylum Streptophyta; class Pinopsida; order Cupressales; family Taxaceae; genus Taxus; species Taxus wallichiana. The sequence goes on along the minus strand of CM031240.1, from coordinate 302,019,147 downwards.
TAGCCAACTTAGTGAGTATAGCTTTTGAAGCATTGGGAGTTTCTTGACTCTTTCCTTTGAGGGAATTTTTCTTGAATTTTCCTGCCATGATTAAGTCATCTTCAATTTCTATGGCTAAAGATTGAGCAAGTTCCAAAGTAGCCACCCTAGCCCTTCTCAACTGATAGCACACTTCTGGTTGTTGTGTGTTAATAAAGAAACACTTTTGTCCATCGAGGTTTAGACCAATCCCGACAGGAACTTTGTTCACCATTTTGTTGAATTTTTCCACGAAATTCCTCATGGGTTATGTGGGCTCTTTCTTCGCCTGAGATAGTTGGGCAAGAAGAGCATGTTCATCTTCTGTCGTTTCGAATCGATTTTCAAACTTATTTTTCATATCATTCCAATTTTTGATACATCCATTGGACAAATGATGAAACCAATCTGCAGCAACATCATACAATGTTTCAACGAAGAGACGAATAGCAACATCTTCATATTCTATTGAAAAAAAAGCACATACGGCGAAGAAGGCATAAATATGATCATCTCGGTGACGTCTTCCATCTCTGTCGAACTTGGGAAGAATCTTTCTTGATCCTCGTGGGATTTCATGTCGAGAAGGTAAGGCCAATGGGCCTATGGCATTTCCCCATGGTACATTGGCTGCCATTTGAGGAAAGGTGGTATGCAAATGTAAAACAACGTGAGTAAAGACAAGTGCTTGGTAGTAGTGATTCCTTCCTTGCTTGTTCTTTCGGGACTTGATGCAAGGATCGCAGATCTACGAGGTGTGTTCCTCTTTGGAGGAGATAACTTGAAACCAAATTTTCCTTGAAAGTTGAAAGTGGGGTCGGTTTGACCTTTAGCTTTTTCTCCTCGCGTAAACCTCTTTCCTTCCAGTTTAGAATCTTTATTGTGAAGGGATTCTTGGTGTGTTTCGACCGGCTCTAGCCTTTTCTCTTCACTTTCTTTCTTGAGCTATTTGCACCTGAATAAGTCTAGCAACTCTCGCGGCTTTCTCTTCTTCGTTATCTGAAAGTACTGATGCGGCGAGATGAAAATGATGGTTACTCGTGCACTTTTCCCAAAGAGCTTTCCTCAAATCGATGATATGTCTTCTTGAGCATCCGCAAAACAAGATTTGGTTCATAAGATAGGTGGGTTACCCGTAATAGTCATATAACTTACTACCTTGGTGGAAGAGGACCGTCGGTGAACAATGATCAACACGTGTACAAGAGGTCTTCGGCCACAAGTGCGGGTGCTCTTCTTCTAAGGTCTTTGATGTAGATTTCTCATCAACGGCTCTATCAATGACCACAAATTGCTACAAGCTTTCACGGTTTTCCCAAGCTACTGCTCAAGTTTGGCGTAATGTCTCCTTGGAAATCTTCATCGGGCACAAGGTTCGGTTGAAGAACTGGAGCTTGTGCAGGAGAGGGGATACTCATAAAGATTTAACCAAGCTTCGGTTAACGATTCCCGAATCCCCAGTGAGTCACCAAACACTTTTAGCATATAGATTTACACGCATGTAAATGACATACAACAGTGTGGGAACGAATTCCATCCTCAATGAAGGTGAGCTGCCTTTATTGAAAACCAAAAGCTGTATTTACATCTATACATTCAAAATAGTATGTGGGGGGTGTTTTGGAACATCAATGGAAAGAAAAGTGAATGAGGGAGATGGAATGGAATGAAGGAAAGGAGTGGAATGGAATGAACTGAAAGAACATGCAAGAGTTAGGTAAAAACAGAGTCTAATATTGCATGAAGAGGAAAGATGAATAACCAACACAAATAAAACGGAGTTTGAGTTAGCCAAACAAGAACGTGTAAAAGGGAACACACATGAGCAAGTAGATAATCAGAGCTTGATCACTGTGAACTAGAACAACCGATTAATAATGTTGACAATAAGATCAAAGATAATATCTGCATGCAAGATTCAAACACCTAACATCTAATGAACATAAGAACATCAAATGCTACAAGAGACAATGAATGAGACACAAAGTTTGTATTTCATTAACTCCAAAATGTTTTTCACAAAGAACACAAAGTTTCTTCCTGAAACAAATCTTGCACAAAAGTTTTTCTTCTCCTCTCTCAAAGTCCCTCTTACAAATGAGCCCCTCACTTCTTTATATAACCCAAAAGTTGGTTACAAAGTAGTTAGGATTTTACATGATCATTAAATAAGGCACTTAAGTGACCTTTGAATTTTTCTAACCAAATTTATTAAGGACAACCAAAAATAGAAATCACTTAAGTCAAAAAGTTATTTAAGGAAAAAACATAAATAAGAGAAATGGGTACATGTGGACTCACTTAAATGACTTGGACGCACACATACAGACATCCTAGTTAGCAATGCGCCACCTAGATCAAGACACCTAGGTCGTGCCTTATCCATTGGACCAAGAGTCCACTTAACCCGATCATACGGGAATGAACTCATTGACTTTGCTCTCGTAATCCTCCGAATGACAAGAGTTCCGAGCTTGAAACTTGAGCAATTCATCCACCCCTCCATTTGAGCAACATCCTGGTGTGAGCAAGTTCATCTTCATTTGTATTCACATTCACAATTACACACAATTCTCCACATGCTCCGAATAGCCTTCCATGATGAATTATTCATTTTTCGCGAGATTGTAGTCGTTACGCCACCTTGGCTTGTCAGAATCTAACTTTTGATCTTTCGCCATTGAGAAGATCTTCCAAGAGCCAAAATTGCAATTCACTTCCTAGAGTTATGTATTTTGTCTTTGTCACCATCTCGAAGCTGTTGGCATTCGATTCACTCACAATCGTCTAATTCAAGAAAATAACAACTTAAAGACTCGGTCGATGAACTATTGTGCACGCCGTTATGGCGAGAGCTGACAGGGACACGCTTGAATGATGTGGCCTTGCTTGATGATCCGCACAATTGTAATTATCATTGGTCTTGGTTTTTCAATAAATAGCTCCACAAGACGATCAAGTGAAAACAATTTTTGTAGACAAGATTCTCCCATTATCGATCTCTGCCGATAATAATGACTTTTGACTCCGAAGAGACCAATACCAATAGCTACGACTTATACCACATAATGAGGAAGTTAGGGTTGCTTCCGTTTGGAGCCATTGGAGTTGAATCACCACACTATGTAGGTTTTTGGTGTATCCATGCAAGTGATGACCGATTCAGAACAAGTGTCGGAAAATTGTGACTTGCCTTCGGTTGATATGCGATCGCAGAATCGGCCTATGTTGATGTGTCCCAAGTTGGTATCGATGATGTTCTCATACTTTGAATGGAGTGTCGAGGTGAGTAGAATTCCTGGAACCTACACCGCAGCATCGTTTTGTTTGGGAATGACATGACCGTGAGCAAAACGTGATCTTAATCTATTACTTCCATCTTACAAAACTACACAAATTGCCTGTAAAACTACCCTGGGAAAAATAGTAAATCTTGTCCTAAGAATTTATCATTGCATGAGGAAGTATATTAAAGTACCACAAGTTTGCATGTCGGGAAGGTTTTTCCCCAATCAATTTCTTGATCAAATATTAAAGGTCAAAGTTGACTCTTCTAAAACTGCAAGGAAAATGCAAGTGTAAAACTACGAAAATCTGTTTGGTTTTAGTCTGGGAAAAATACCAAACGTCACCCTGGGCATCTACAACTTGGCAAGGAAGCATATGAAGGTGGGAAAAAATGAACAAAATAATTATTTTCTCTTGACCATCATCTGAATTCAAAATATCAACTATCGGAGTGAGCCACCTTGGCAAAGCTAAAAGCGTGCGTGCGGCGAAATGAAATCATGCAAACCGCATTTTATTCGACCCCGTGAAAATATCAAACGAAGCTTTGTACATTTGAATTTTTCAAATACGTACATGAACATAAGAATAATTCAATGAACTAAACCGTTTCTCTTGAAGATTTTGTGGGCTCGATATATGGATTTTCAAAGTAGGCCTTCGCAAGCTGAAAGCTTCGCATGGCAAAATCGAGCAAACTCGGTTTTTCTCGGGTTCGTAAAAAATATCAAAGGAGGTGCTGCACATTTAAAATTTGGAAAAGGATTACATGAATGTGGGGAGAATTTGATGAACTAAACTTTTCTTTCCGACGATCATCAGAATTCGAGATATCAAGCTTCAAAGTTGATTACTTCAATAGTTACAAAACGAGGTAAAAATAACTCTTTTCTTTTTAAATATCCGGTCGAAATGGCTCCGCGTAGGATCAAATTTAATCTTTTTAATTCACTATTTCTCTGTCTTTCTGGATTCTGGTTGCTTCAGCGTGAAGAATTATTTTGATTTTCCGGCAACGCATGGGTTGCATTTGAGCTTGATATTTTTCCTTCGACGGTGAGTGATTTTGTTTCTCCTTCCTTGCGTTCATAGTTTGCTTGCTTTGGGTAATGCGTATAGCTTCAAATATGACTACACCGATGAATGCATTGGATAGTTCGCTACTCTTCTTTTTCTTTTTCTTTTTAAAAATTTTATTTAAGCGCAAGTTTTCGCGGGGTGAATGCATTGATAAATGATTGCATGACCCGCCTTCTTCCTTTTGAACTGTGTTGCCTCCTTGTATTGTGTGGGCTTTGCGTGGTATATTTTCCTCTCCGGATGTGTGGCTTTGGCTTGATTCCCGTGTGTGGTTGCCAAGGTAAATGTGTGGCGTTGGTGAATGTGTGGACAATTCTTTCCTCCGATAGCCTAGGTTTTCTTTATCCACGCGTGCAAATCCTCTTTCTCCTTTGCATAGCAAATAAACTCAGGCTGGTGTGTTATTCCCCCTACGTGATGAATCTTTGACTGCGTTGCTTATTCCCACGCTTGTTTCTTTCTCTTTGTTTATTTAAAAACTTATTCTTCAATTTGTGTTTGGGTATTCTTAATCTTTAAAACTGCTCTTTTCCTTTCCTGGCGCGTGGAAAATTTTGTTTGGGCTGTGCGCCTCCTCTAATGCATGAAAACTTGTAAAGAAAACAAATTTCTTTGGACTGTTCTTACTTCCTTGGCTGCGTGGAAAGTTGTTTGATCTTGGTTGTTCCTTCTCTCTACAACAAATGCGTGGAAGATTGTTGGATGTGACAAAATATTATGCCTTCAGAAGAAATAAGAAGCAAAGCTTCGCATGAATTTTTCCAACGGGTTTGACGGAGGAAGTTATGGGATTAATCCAATTTCCTCTCTTCTCGGGTAGTGGAGTTAAGTGCCAGGGGGAAATGGGGAAAGCAACGGACAATTGCCAACGGGAATGGCAAAGTTGGTTGGCAATCCCCGTTTAATTTCCCCATGTGGGAAATTCAGGAATTTCTTTCCCGTTAGCCAATCCATGATTTGGCAATTGGTGGAGAAAATCCCACATGTGGGAAAATTGAAGAAGATTGCCAGGAAAGGGGAAATCCGGGTTCGAGAAGCCAAATTGGCTTCCCGACAGTTGGAAGCGTAAGCTTACTTCCCCAGAATAAAAATTTGTCGAATGAACTTTTAATTTATATTTATTTAATTAAATACTTCTCAAGTTATTTAAAAATCAATTTTATCAAACAAGAAGCAATTAATTAATTAATTTTAATGTATTTTAACGCGATTTAAAGCCTGGCGGGAAGAGTTCTTGCCCGAAAAGGACGAAACAAAGACTGAAATGATCACAAAAATAAGACAATTGCGATGAGGGAAATGAACCATGCAAAGTAACACTTTTGAAAATTTTCAAAAATATCATTTTTATTATTTTTTATAATTTTGCAGAGTCAAAATTGGTGATAACACACCACAATGCCATTATGGTCACAAAGTGGATAGATTAACGAAAGTGGATCATTTTTCTCCTATGAAGACCACCTATATAGCGAGTGTAGTGGCACGAGTATATCTTGATGAGATTTTCAGATTGCATGAGATTCCGTGGAAGATTATTTGTGACCTTGATCCCTTATACACCTCTCATTTGACTACCATGCAAAGCATGCCCTTGAGACATGTATCAACTTCAAGACAACTTATCATTCATAGATAGATGGACAGACAAATCGAGTGAATCGATCTTAGAGGAAATTTTGTGGATGTATGTTATGGACCATCGGTCGAGGTGGGAGGAGTATTTGTACATAATGGATTTTTCTTATAACAACAATTTTCGAGTTTTATTTATATGGCTCCATTTCATGCACTTTATGGTAGGGAGTGTAGGACACCACTGAGTTGGGAAAAATTAGAGAACAGAGTATCTCTTGGGCCATATTTGTTATAGTATATGGAGTAGCATGTGGTTTTGATCAAATAGAGGCTTAAGGAGGCACAAGATAGACAGAAGAAATATGTAGATTAAAGGAGAGTTGACTATAGCTATGAGGTGGGCATGAAGGTGTTTCTTAATGTCAGACCTCATAAGAGTCATATCCGCTATGGAAAAGGCTCTAAGTTAGCTCCTACATTCATGGTTCCATTCGAGATCTTACGGTGGATCGGTCCCTTAGCTTATTATCTAGCCTTGTCACCCACTTTTCTCGCGTGCACGATGTATTTCATGCTTTTCTTCTTAGGAGATACATTCCAGATCCCTCTCATTTTTGGATTAAACTGCATTACAAGTGTAGGAGAATGGGCATGTGACTTTGGATCCCATGCACATCATAGCGCAAGACCCAGGCCTTCGAGGCTGCAAGATTGATCAAAGTGCGAGTTCGGTTGGATAGGTATGATGAGACTACAGCCACATGGGAGGATGCTACTTTGTTACGGTCCCAGTTTCCTCACCTAATTCAGTGACTTCCAGGAGGAAGTCAAGTCTAAGGGGAGGGGGATGTAGTGCCCAATCCTCTTCGACACTATTTGCATTATGTTGATATTACTTTTGGACTAATACTTAGAAATGTTGATAGTGATACATTGATTCATTAGATGATAGACTATGCATATTTTAGACTATTGTTATGTTGTGATTCACCTTTTGATTATATTACACTAGATGACATTCGTAGATAGTTCGATATATGTTGATTTGCACTATTTGGATTTTATAATGACACATTATACTCAAGATTTTTAGTAGAATTATAGTCTCATGGATGTTAGGATAAGATTATTTGATATGTTGATAGATGATAGAATTAATTAATTTTGAATGATTAGTATTGAATTTTATATGTATATTTGTCTCAATGTTGTTTGAGGCGGGTGTGAAGCCGAGAGGTATTATGTTTGTGTCAAGGGTATATTTTATCACATACATCAAAAGGGGATAAGGGACCAACCACGAGAAGGATGTTGGGTCTTGTGCAACATGGCCAAAATTTGACAACTTATGTAATGTTATATTGTGGTGTTTTTGCATGCCTAGTTAGGAGGTTTCCCATGGGGGTGACCTCACATGTGTGGCCATGGGGTAAAATTTTTGCCTTTCTTTTAATTTAGTGTGTGTTTTATTTGTGTTTGTGTTATATGTGATTAATCTTTGGAAATTGTTGTCACATTATTAACTATTATAATTGTGTCTTAATGAGTTAATCCAACTTAATTTATTAACTAAAATAAAGATGTGACAATTAAATAATTAAGAGGGTAGATGATCCTTGAAATATTATGGATGTAAGTTAAATTTATGTTGGTTTTTGTGTGATGTACTCCTCCCCAAATTCAAAATTAGGCTTTTGACTCGGGAGGATTTTTTTTGGAGGCTTGTGGGACAAGCTAAGCTTGTCCCATGCCTCTAAAATTCACCAAACAACCCTACCTATGGGTTGGGGAGTTAATTTTTGACTTATTTATCATTTTTGGAGTGTAAAAGAGTGAAAATAATTGCACTTTCCTACTTACCACAATTAATGTGTCCTTAGAAAGCATGGTGTGCAAGTTTGAGTGTCTTTTGGGTTGTCATAGTCTTACATGTTCATTTATTGTCTTGGGCATGGCATTTTGAATTATTTGTGGGAGTGGAGGAATGATGAAGTGGCATCCTACATGGAGCCACCTCATCATACTCACATTCCATTTCTATTTATTGATGGAATTTGATGGAATTGGGGTTACTTGTTCATTTTCTTCCTTTTGCATTTTTGAAATTGGGAGCTTGTTGGAGTTGCTTTTGGAATTTTCTTGGCTTGGAGGTGTCAAAGACTTGTGGAGTGAGTTTTTATTGAAATATTTATGGAGAGGTAGGATCTCCATCCTTGTATTTTTCTTATTTAGGTTTGTAAATGTGAAAATGGTGCTTGTTTAATATTGTATGAGTTTTGTGAATGTTTTGTTTTTGTGGTTGGGTAGTATGCCTTAAGTTGGGTGTGGGAGATGAAATTATGGGACCATTAGGGAGGGAAAAGGGAGTTTGTGAGGCATGCATTTGGTGGGAGTGTGATTGGGAGTTTCACCTATGGGGAGTGAAAAGGAAATCATGGTCATATTGTTGCATACTTGCAAGGAAGAGATAAGGTTGTTTTGTTGTATTGTGCACATGGAGGCTTTGGGTGAAACTCCCACTTCACTTGGGAGGAAAAAGGAGGTGGTTTCCCATAGTCCATGCTCCATTTGGTTTGATATTAAACCTATGTATTGTTTGGAAAAAGTTGTAAGTTTTGTTGAGTGTGTCCATTTTGATGTGTTGAATATTTTTTTGGAATGTATGTTTTTGTGGAAGCCATGTTTGTTGAAAAGTTGTCAAATGTTTCTCAAGATACCTCATTGTTCCTTGGTTGGGGCTCGGGGGCCATTAACGGGATGGCTTCTCCTCTTAATGGATTAAAGGTTGGGCGGAGAACGTTGCCTATTCCCCCTTCCTCTGTATTGTGATCTTTGTTGTGAAATATTCAAGAACGAAAAATTGAAGTTCAAGTTGGGAGAAGACATGCTAAAAGACTCTTGTTTGGCCTTGTTGATAATATATTTTTGTATTGATCATATTGCTATTCCCACTTTGAGTGGAAGTTTTTAATATTTTATGTTTGAAGGAAATTTGTAATACTTCATTTATTTCAAGATTGAAATGAGTTAGTAAATGTAGAAAGATATCTTGGTTGTTTACCTTATTAGATTTAGGATTAGTCTTAGTAAAGAAAAAGGATGTAAAGTATTGCAATGTAAAAGAATGATTTGGAAAATTGTTAGTTCCTACAGTTGTATAGTAATATTATAGTGGAAGAAGAGCTTAAGTGTTTATTTGTCTAGAAATGAAACTCTCCAAAAGTTGTAAGCATTCATAGTTGCAATAAATATGCATGTATATTTGGAAAAAAAGAACCAAGATGTATTAAAAAGAATGTGTTGAATTATTGTTGTTTTAGTTGGTAAAATGGAATATATGAAGTAGAATGAATATATGATACCCTTATTAAAATTAGTACTTCATTAAAAATCAACTCAAGGAGAAAATATGTGAAAATGATGTTTGGGTGAAGGTTACATTTTAATAAATAAGACCACCACCCCGTGTAGAGTGACAAGAGTTTGAGTAACCGCCACCCATCTTAGAGCGGCGAGTCGGTGAACCGCCCCGTGAAGGGTGGCATTCACAGACCACGGCCCGCGTAGGGGGCGGTTTTGTCACTTCGAAGGAAAAATAATTTTCCATCCATGAATGGTCCAATTAAATTTTAGTAAAAATAAGCTTAAAAATTTAACATGGGACCTCCCACCAACTAGGAATAACCTAAATTTAATGGATCTAGCCTTCCAATCTCTTCTATGTCACCCTAATGTGTAAAACTCTTGAATTTAAAAGAAATGGGGTTTCCCCAATAGTTGAACTCTTAAACAAGAAAATGATTTTATTAATATAACAAAATAGATCCAAAGGATCTCTGCATTTAGCAAATTAGTAACATTACAATGGAAAAATATTTCTTCTAACTTCAAGAGAAATTTTTCAGGGTTGCTCCTCCTTGCTCTCATGGCTCTTCTTCCTCCTCCTCTTCCAAAACCTGCAAATATGAAAAGAACAAATGAAGTTGTTTGAGGAAAATTGTTATTTAAAAAGAGACCATAAGGAAATTTAGGGCAACATTAATCTAAGGGCTATGATAGATTCAATCCTATGGCCCAAATTAAACCCTACCTCACTTAAGTGAGAAGGTATTTTGTGGGAATGTAACTTTTAATTAAAAATAAAGGACATGGGTAATGGGATGAATGGGGCCACTTAGTGGCGTGTAATAACTAAACCTTTAAGTTAGAAAATAATATAGTCTTAGTACTTGATGACAAATTTAACTAATGGGACTTAGTACTTGTTTTAATATGTACATATAACTTAGGAATTAAATTATAATATTTAATTATTAATTTAATTCTATTGTTCAAGCTTGTGTAGAAACCCCTAACCGATAAATTTATTAAGTGTGAAAAATTCTAACCTTGCTTGCTCTATTTAAAAAATTTATAAAAAATTACCGTAAACTTGTCTATTAGCCATTTAGTTTGTTTGTTTTGATGGTAGAATTTTGTGGGCATTATAGATACAACTCCCTAAGATGATCAAGTAAAGAACTCAACCACCTAAAGATGAATACCACCGATGTATTTTTGTTGCTATAATTGATAGTGATCAAAATTTCAGCTCTACTCTCTCAAAACCTTTTTAAAACATACTTTATCCTAATTTTGTCAACTTTTCTTCTTCATGGGATGATTAGGTCTAAATACTTTACACACTTTCTCCTCAATTCTTCTCAATACTTCATGCCTTCTTTCGGCTTTGTCCTAATGCCCTCAAACCTCTTTCACTCTCTCTTAGTTTGTACATTCCTCTCACACACTAATAGTTCATAATGAAAAAATACACTTACTAATATGATAAACCACCAACTCAACCACCTGAAGATGAATACCATTGATGTGTTGTTGCTGCTACAACTAGTAGTGATCACAATGTCAGCTCTACTCTCTCCTACTTTTCTCAATTTTTCTTCTTCATAGGCTTATTATGTCTAAAGACCTTGCACACTTTCTCCTCAATAATTCATGCCATCTGTAAGATATTTATTTATTCCCTCAAACCTATTTCACACTCTCGCTTAATTCACACATTCCTCTAACACACAACTAGTTCATAATAATAAAATACACTTAATACATGACTCTTGATTCAAAAACACATTAGGTTGGTCATGAACCTTAAGATAGGTCATACCAACATAAAAATACAACTAAAACATGATATAAAATCATAACATAAGACCATATAGGTCAGCAAAGGACCATGACACTCAATCATACACAACTAAGCCTAAAAGGCTAGTTTCTTCTCCACCGAGCACTCCATGGAATCGAATGACACAAGTAATATTTATCATGCCTCCAAAGGATATACACATGTCAAATACATCATATCACCACTTTTCACAAGATCAGAGACCTCTACATCATCCATTCATTTCATAACACCAACAAGTAGGATTGTTTCCTACTCAATCTGGACATCTCCAACAGACACCGGTATTCAAAGATGAAGACCAAACATCACTCTTCCACCTCAACTATGGCATGTAACCACTCATTTGAAATCTATTGACTCAAGGAACACTTCAAATCACTGTAGACTTCATGACTCATCCCATAGAGCCATCCAAAAATGTTTTTCCTTCAGAGACAAATATTGTCCAATAACCAGATTTACAAACTTGAGCTTCTCGCACATTTTCCGATACATTAAAACATTTTCATTGCATGGAATAGGATTAATTTTTACCCCTCATCACTCTCCAATGGTTAGGAATAATGAAACAATCCACGATAAGGTTAGGAATAATTAAACAACCTATACTCTTTTGAAATCCTGTCAAGTAGGTCAACTTGTGGCAGTAACTATTCCACCAAAGTTGACCTAAAACGTTCAACCAAATCATGCATCATGTCACATTAGATGTGTAAAACACCTCCATATCCATTATAATCATCAAATTAGGCCATACATGTCCAAAAACCTTCTTCCTTTGTGTGACCGTTAAAAATTGCCTTCTAGACCTCGAAAAACTAGTCATCATATTTGGACTGTACATACCACCAAATGGATTCACCAAGATTTTAAATCACTTCAAACATGGATCTAATCTCCTAAATACTTATAACATCAATTTAGATATTGGGTATAGTGGAAAACCTCAGAGCAAATCAAACTTTCCTGGAAATAAGAAAATATGAGTGGGCTCCACCTACATTCAAGTCACCAAATCACTTCCATCTAAAATATGGAAGATTCCTCTCCATCCTCTAATTATCACATTTTATTAATCAATGCATTTATATTTCACACCATAAATTTTTCTTCCATCGCTAGTGAACTAGGGTTTTGACCAACTTACCTTCTTAACATTTGTTCATAAAGCTTAGACCCTTATTTAACCTCATTCCAACTCGAGATCTTAATTCCGTGCCTCAACATTTGATGCACAATCATCCTTGGAGAAGAATTCTAGAGTCAAATTTAAACTCCCTAATGTCAAAATGTGTTATGCATGAGCTCTAGAGGTGTTGAAGGCTTATACGAGTTATTGCAGGTCATCGAGGAGTTAATAAATTCAAATTGTATTTTTCCCTCCAAAAATAGATGTTTGAATATTTAAATAAATGTAATTATTGTAATTTTTGTAATGAGGTATGAAGTGTGATTCAAGTGTTTTTAGGTGTCTTAAGTGTTATTATATGTGGTATATGTGAGTAATTTGTGTGTGATGCATCATTTAGATGTTTGTCATGATGTATAAGCGAGTTACAAAATTCATATTGTGGTGGAAGTTGAAAAGTCACTAAAGCTGTCACAAAATCTGAAAAATGTTAGTTACAAAAGTCAGTAGTGGGTGCATTTTAAGGTGTGAGATCGAGTATAGGAAGGGGGTGCATTTTGGAAAGGAGATTTTTAGGGATAGGAAGATCATATCATAAAAGTTTGTAATTTGATGCATTGTGTACAAGGAGACTGTATTTATGGTGTGTAAATTGTGAAAAGGATGAATATGAAGCTCATTATGGTATGTAATTTGATGTTTTGAATCATTTCGAGTTTGATATGGGGAAATATGACTTATATCCTTCATGTATATGTGAAATGCATATGGAAGTATCATTGGCTCCTTATTTATGTTTAATTTTGGTGAATTTACAAGTCTTAACCCTATTTTAATGAGTAACATATATATGTATTTGGTAGTGTAACAACAAAACTTGAGCTCGAGTTAGCATATAAGGTTACTAAATAGTGAAGGATATTTAGTTGTTTGCTTAATAGTAATTGGTTGTATAAATTCTCCAACATGGGACAATGAATGCCTTTTAAGAAGATTGTGCAATGAAGCCTACACAAATTGATTTGAGGTGTATTATGGGTTGAGCACGATGGAGAAACCACTAAGTAGTGTGTTAGATGCATGGGAAAGTAAGATACTCCATCACTATCTTGGAATGAGATTGGAGACCTTGAAGTAGCCATTGAAATTTCATACCTTGTTTTACCACATTATATTGATCCCTCATCTCTTGAAATTAGCATTTATACTCTTCTTCTGGAGCCACTTTGGTAGTTGTTTTAGTTGTAATTCCTTGAAAGAGACCCTCAGTTCAAATATTAAGCTCGATTCAAAGATTTGGTGAAGTTGTAACTAAAACATCCTTCTCAGGTCCACTTTGTGCACTTTGAAAGGTAAGTGAGATAAGGTTTGATTATTCAAACATGTAATCATAATAGTTAGCCTTAAAACTCTCAATATTTCATTGTAAGAAGTTCTAATTACATATATTGAAAGAAATTTAGAGTTTTAAGATTTGTTTGAGGAGATCTTTGTGATGACCTAGGAGCAATTGAAACACGATAAAGGGCTTAAAGGAAGAGATGCAATTACAAATTAAGTATACTCTAAAGATAGAATCCAAGTCTAAAAATTCTAGGAATTTATGTATGCATTATTGAGTATCCCAAAAACTTTCTTTTTGTATTGAAGCTTCATGAACCCACATAAAATCATGACAAAGTGTATCTTAGAGGACCTAGTTGAGGGTTTAGGCTTTAAATTGCAAAAAGGCAAGTATAGGGAGTTGGGTAAGGAATTGAAGCATGAAATTTTAGACACATGTCTAGATAGTTAAGATACAAATAATGAAGTTATTTAAACCATCTGGGTGCCTTAGGAAGTGTGCAAGAAAGGTTAGAGCAAGAAGCATTGTCTTGAGAGCTTTATAGGACAGTGTTACAAAGTAGGAGTAAGGGGAGGTTATGAGGTCCTTGAGTGCATTTTTACATTGACTCTAACAATGATGCAAGTGTGTGAAGCAGGGATAAATTTCAAGAATCCTTGAAGAGGTCATAAGAGAGATGGAGCAAGAGAGCTAGTAAGACACAAGTAAGGTCAAGTGAGGGCAGGTGAATACAAGGATGACTTGGGAAGTAAATGAGTTATTACATGCTTGGAGAAGTGTTTTGAAGAGTATTAGGAGTAGTATATGAGCATTCTAAATCCATTCAAGGTATTATAATGGAAGAAGAGTGGGATTTTAGAAAATTGGACATGTTTTGGCCCTTAGAGGCTTAGTGAAAGATCCTCAAGTAGAGAGACTGTGAAGGAGCTTTTGTTTTTTTTCTCTTGAAATCAGTAATAAGCATGATTTTAATTTCCTCTTTACATCATTTGGTATCGAGCATATATTTTTGTGGATTTTTATTTTTGAAGAGTGAATATATTTTTGTAAGTGAAAAGATGATGTGAGAAGTGTGTGTTTTAGAGTTTGAAGTAAAGAAGTGAAAAGTATATATTTTTAGAGTGAATAGTATATATAGGGGATTGTAGGTAGTAATTCATCATCATTGGAGCATTTGAGTATTATTGTATGGTTTGGAGGTTGCCCCCTCGAAGTGGCGAAGCTATTCTAATTGCATATTGAGATCATTATTCTGGAATATTGTGTTATTTGGTGTTATATTTCTGCTCATGATCTGAATTATACAAGTAATTTCATTACAAGTGGTATCAGAGCTGCGATCTGGGCCAAAATTAGGCAAAAACCCTAATTTTTTGTTTCCACCATATATTGCGAAAAAAAGTGAATTGGTGGGAGATATTTTTACCAGAGTTGTGAAACATTTCAAGTAAGGTTCCTAAAATTTCAGACTTTTTTGATTTATTTTGCAAAAGTTATTACAAATTTAGGGTTTTTCATAAAATCGCTCCCTAGGGTGCAAATTGTGGAATTTTTTTCAAATTCGTTAATTTTCGGAAAGAAAAACAAAATTTATTTGGGGTTTGTTCTTTAAGTTTTTTTATATTTGGCCGAATTCTTATCAAAATCCAAAACCCTAAAATTTGACCGTGATCCCTACATCCTACTATTTTGGGGCATCATGGCAAGGGGCCTTCCACAAGGGGAAAAAAGAATCCCATCACTCTAGGTAAAACACTAGAAAAGGATGAGATAGTAGTTGAGGATTTGGAGATAGAAGATATAACTACAAGATTCCTCAGGGTTAGGGTTTACTTTGATAGACCATAAAGTAAGCCAACTTGAGTTTAACCTGAGAGACCTCGAATCTAGGGTGGCCACCAAAGAAGATGTGGATAGGATTGGACATAGATTGGAGGATTTCATGCAAAAATTCAGTACGCATATGATGGGTAATCATACTTATGTCAATCAAGGTGGATCCTCAGGTCAACATAATAGACACATGAGCCAGAGTGGATCTTCGAGTGTGCACAATCCAAATACGAGCACTCTGCAGGCCCGTACTATGTTTCCAAAAGTGGAGATGTGCAAGTTTGATGGAAAGGATCCACTCAATTGGATCAACCAAATGGAGAATTTCTTTGAACTACATCAGATTCCATCAGGACAAAAGGTGACCATGGCATCTTTGTATCTCGAACCTGACCAATTCATATGGTATCGATGGTTATGTGCTCAAAGGTAGAAGAGTGGTCTTAATGTTACATGGACAGTCTTCATTGAAGAGTTGCAATTACACTACAGTTCTAGTGTGTCAGATAATTACTTCAGCCAATTAGCAAAGTTGAGGCAAACAGATCTGTTAAGGATTACATTCATCACTTCCAAAACCTTTCTCTGCATGGGTGGAAAATATTACTGAAGAGAATCTGAATGACCTATTTCTTGGGGGTCTTAAGGATCACATTGAGCATGAGGTGCGTATGTTTAATCCTCATAAGGTTTCTGATTCGATGATTATGGCAAGAAGGGCAGAGGAGAAATTTTTTTCAAGTAGGAGACAACATTTCACTTTTACTAGAGATCGCAACACCTTGGCCCCAACACTCCCTCGGCCAGTTAGATTGACACCTCAACAAATTGAAGAAAAAAGAGAAAAAGGGTTATGTTTTAACTGTGATAGTAAATTTGGACCCGACATAAATGTGCTGAAAAGAAGTTGTTCTACATTGATGGGCCTAGTGAAGATGAAGAGAATAATGAAGATGCAGAGTCAGAGGTCTTGGTTGAGCCAGAGGAGGAGTCAAGAGATCCTCAGCCAACGATCTCATGCCATGCAATTTCAGGTATTAGCACCCCCAAACCCTAAAGGTGGTTGGATTCCTAAAAAAATAGAGGGTCACAGTGTTGATTGATTCAGAAGTACTCACAACTTTATCAATCATAAGTTAGCAAAGCAGTGCCTAAACTGTTTCATTTATCCAACTCCTGAATGTCAAGTAATGATTGTTGATGGAGGTACTGTTACTTGTTCTAGAAAATGCCATAACATTAAGCTTTCCATGGGAGATTACATACTAAATAGTCCCATGTATGCCATTTCTATGGGAGGAGCAGACATTGTGTTAGGGGTTCAATGGCTTACCACTTTGGGAACCATTGAGATGAACTTCCAAGACTTGTTCATGTGATTTCACTCTGAAGGAAGGAATTTTGAGCTAAGAGGCTTAAGAGAAAAGTCTCCACAAATAGTAAGTTCTCATCAGATGCACAAAATGCTAAAAAGGGTGCAGAGGGATTTGTGGCACAACTCTTTTCATTGGAGGCTCATCATTCTAAGGACATTATACCATCAGATATGCAAGCAATGTTGATGCACACTCTGTTGTATTTAAAAATATACCAAAGGGCTTACCTCCAAAGAGAGATCATGATCATGCTATTCAGTTATTACCAGGAAGTCAACCACCTAACATCAGACCTTATAGGTACCCATATGTGCAAAAGAGTGAAATCGAGAAGATTGTACAAGAGATGTTGGAAGCAGGAATCATCCGCCATAGTCAGAGTGCTTATTCTTCTCCAGTAGTGATGGTATGGAAGAAAGATGACATGTGGCACATGTGTCCTGATTATAGGGAACTTAATAAGTACACAATCAAAGATAAGTTTCCTATTCCTGTTATTGATGATTTGCTTGATGAGTTGCATGGTGTTGTTTATTTTACAAAGCTTGATCTTCATTCGGGATACCACCAAATCAGAATCAAGGATGAGGATGTTCATAAAACCACCTTTCGAACACATGAAGGCCATTATGAATTCCTGGTAATGCCTTTTGGACTCACAAATGCACCTTCTACATTTCAAAGTTTGATGAATTCTATTTTTAAGTCATTCCCTGGAAGTTTGTCTTAGTGTTTTTTGATGATATATTAATTTATAGCAAAACATGGGAGGAACATTTGCATCATGTAAATAATGTTTTGGAAACCCTTGAGCAACATCAACTTTATGCAAAGCCCTCTAAGTGTTCTTTTGGACTCAAGGAGGTTGAATATTTGGGTCACATTGTCTCTCATGAAGGGGTTAAAGTGGATCCTAATAAGATCAAAGCCATGATGGAGTGGAAGGTTCCAAAAACCCTAAAGAATCTACGAGGATTTTTGGGGCTTACAGGTTATTACCAAAGATTTGTAAGGCATTATGGAAGCATAGCTGCACCTCTCACAACTTTATTAAAGAAGGATTCCTTCCATTGGAGTGAGGATGCAACCAAAGCATTTGAGAAACTAAAGGAGGCCATGTGCACCACTCCAGTCTTGGCTACTCCAGATTTTTCCAAAACATTCATTGTTGAATGTGATGCATCAGGGTGGGTATGGGGGGAAGTTTCATGCAAGAAGGCCATCCTATTGCCTTTTTGAGCCATCAATTCAAAGGTAAGAATCTTTCCAAGCTGACTTATGAGAAGGAAATGCTAGCCATACTTCATGCAATAAAGCAATGGAGACCATATCTCATAGGAAGACACTTTAAAGTGAAGACAGATCATGATAGTCTAAAATACTTCTTAGAGCAGCGTTTATCATCTGAAGAACAACAAAAATGGGTCTCCAAGATGTTGGGATATGATTTTGAGATTATCTATAAGAAAGGGAAGGAGAATGTAGTTATGGATGCTCTATCGCGGAAAGATGACTCAACTGCAGCCTTGTTATGTGCCATATCCATATTACAGGAAGATTGGATAGATGAGGCAAGGTCCGAATGGAGAAATGACCCAACCACACAAAACCTCATTCATCATCTCCATAATGATCCAAGCATGTCTGAAAAATTTGTATTGAAAGGGGATGCTTTATGGTATAAAGATAGATTATACCTATGTAAGAACTCCACTTAAAAATAGGATTCTATCTGAGCTTCACTCTTCTCCAATGGGGGGGCACTCTGGATTCTTGAAAACTTATCATCGAGTCAAACAAGATTTCTTCTGGGAAGGGCTCAAAGGGGATGTCCAAAAATTTGTGGTAGAATGCATGGTTTGTCAACAAAATAAGGGTGAAACAGTTTGATCCCTAGGTCTTCTACAACCTCTATCTATTCCCCTAGCGGTGGGAAGAGGTTTCCATGGACTTTATCACAGGATTGCCTAAATCAAGGAAAAATGTCATCATGGTTGTGGTGGATAGACTCACCAAATATGCTCATTTTTGTGCCTTGGCACACCCATTTGTTGCAAGCACGGTAGCAACAACCTTCATGGACACAGTTCAGAAGCTTCATGGGACACCAAAGATTATAATAAGTGATCGAGACCCTATATTTACTAGTAATTTTGGACGATTTATTCTCATGTTTGGGTACTCAGTTAGCTCGTAGCTCTTCTTATCATCCCCTAGTCTGATGGGAAAACAAAAGTTGTAAATAAGTGTTTGGAGGGATATCTTCGTTGCTTTACGTCAGATAAACAAGCAAGATGGGTCCAATGGTTGCCACTTGCAGAATGGTGGTATAACACTTCCTTCCATACTTCATCTAAAATGTCTCCTTTTTGGCACTCTATGGGTACCATCCACCATCCATCACATCATCATTGAGAGGAAAACCATGGGTTAGAGCAGTAGAAGAACACATTCAATATCAACAAGAGGTCCTCTCTAGTCTCAAGGAGAACTTGGTCATGGCACAAAACCGCATGAAGCAACAAGCTGATCAACATCGCACGGAAAGGCATTTTGAAGTCGGTGATTGGGTTTTTGTGTGGTTACAACCATATAAGCAAATGTCTTTGAAACAACAACAAAAGGATAAAAAACTTTCACCAAAGTATTATGGCCCCTATCAAGTATCAGAAGATGGTATCAGAAGCATACAAATTAGAACTTCCACAATCCACCGTAATACATCCAGTCTTTCATGTTTCTTTTTCCCAAGAAAGTAATTGGACAGAGAGTATCAGCCCAAACAGTGTTACCTGAGCTCGATGAGGAGGGGAGGGTCATCTTGGAACCTGAATGCATCCTTCAAACACGCACTAAAAGATTGAGGACACGGGTTATTACTGAGTACCTGATCAAGTGGAAGAATATGGACAATGAAGATGCAACATGGGAAGATATGACATTCCCAAGCAACACCCAAAGCTTCTCAACATTGGGGACAATGTTTCTTTGAAGGGGAAGGGCATGCTATGCCCTTAACCTATTGCTTGTATTAGGATATGAGTAGCCGACTTGTGGCTTACCATATCATTTTATTATATCATTTATACTTTCTCATGCTTAGTAGGTCGGCCTTGGTGATGGCCATAACATATGAATAGTATATATAGGGAATTGTAGGTAGTAATTCATCATCATTGGAGCATTTGAGTATTATTGTATGGTTTGGAGGTTGCCCCCTCGAAGTGGCGAAGCTATTCTAATTGCATATTGAGATCATTATTTTGGAATATTGTGTTATTTGGTGTTATATTTCTGCTCATGATCTGAATTATACAAGTAAATTATAATAGAAAGGAAATAGAAATTACAGATTGAGGCAGCTTGAGGTGATGAAGGTTGGTTGTAGTCAATTGAAAGAATGATAATGTGAGGACTTTGATGAGACAAAGGATGAATTCAAGTGGGACATGAAGTATACAATGATGGAAGGCATCTTAGAGCATGGAGAAACATATTTTTTTATTGTTCTAACATTTTTATGTGTTGGTATGAAGCATTAATACTTGAAGATGATAAGAGCAAAGATGAAGAAGAGAGAAAATGGGATAGAATCAAAGAAAATGTAAGGCTAGAACCAACTACGGGACCCGGTGGCATTGAATAATACAAGGATAGTGAGAGCAAGAAGAGAAGACTGAAGATGAAATGTGAGAATGAAGATATCAACAAGAGAACAAATCATATGCAAAAAAATTCTTCTCCACCTTGGGAGTATGATGCAGAGCATCCTTGGAGAAGAATTCAAGAGTCAAATTCAAACTCCCTAATGTCATTATGTGATATGCATGAACTCTAGAGGTGTTGAAGGTTCATATGAGTCATTGCAAGTCATCAGGGGAGTTGAGAAATTCAAATTGTGTGTTTTCCCTCCAAAAAGGGATGTTTGAATATTCAAATAAATGTAATGCTTGTAAGGTATGTAATGAGGTATAAAGGGTGATTCAAGTGTTTCTAGGTGTGTTAAGTGTTATTCTAAGTGTTATATTAGTAAGTGTGAGTCATTTGTGTGTGTGATGCATCATTAAGATGTTTGTCATGATGTATAAGGGATTTACAAGCTTCATATTGTGGGGAAGTTGAAAAGTCACTAGGGCTGTCACAAAATATGGAAATGTCCGGGATAACAATTGTAGTGGGTGCATTTCAAGGTGTGGGCTCGAGTATAGGAAGGGGTGCATTTTGGAAAGGGATTTTTGGGGGTAGGAAGAGCATATCATAAAAATTGTAATTGGATGCATTGGTGCAAGGAGACTTTATTTATGGTATGTAAACTATGAAAATGATGAATTGAAGCTCCTTATGGTATGTACTATGTTGTTTTAAATCATTTCGAGTTTGATATGGTGAAATATGACTGAAATCATTCATGTCAATGTGAAATGCATATGGAAGTATCTTTGGCTCCTTGCTTATGTGCAATTTCGGTGAATTTGAAAGTCCTAACCTTTTTTTGGTGAGTAACATATACATGTATTTCGTAGTGTAACAACAATACTTGAGCTTTGAGTTAGCATAGAAGATTACTAAATAGTGAAGGATATTGAGTTGTTTTCTTGGCAAGGTGATTGGTTGTATCAATTATCCAACAAAGGATAATGAATGCCTTTTAAGAAGACTATGCAATGAAGCATACACAAACTAATTCTAGGTGTATTGTGGGTTAAGCACAAAGAAGAAACCATTAAGGAGTGTATTAGATGCATGGGAAAGTAAGATACTCTATCACTATCTTAGAATGAGATTGGATACCCTAAAGTATCCATTGAAATTTCATACCCTGTTTTGCCACGTTAAATCAGTCCCTCACCTCTTCAAAGTATCATTTATACTCTTCTTTTGGAGCCACTACTAATTTTTCTAGTTGTACTTCCTTGAAACATACCCTCGGTTCAAATATTAAGCTCGATTCAAATATTTTGTGAAGTTGTAACTAAAACATCCTTCTCGGGTCCCATTATCACCGAATCACAACACCCTTATGTTTACACAAGTGCATATACTTGAGCTCATGGTGTGATTTCATAACATGGGTACTATCTCCAAGTTGTAGGACTTGCTACTTGAGATAGACCTCCAGAGAAAGGTGGTTCTTGCTCCTAAACTACCTGCCACAATCTATTCTAATGCAGGAAAAAACTAATTGTCCTAATCTCACTTTCTAAGGGACCAAGGAGAAGGAATGCATAAAAATGAAATCCTATACTACAGTGGTGATACACTAGAAAAGGAGGGGTGTGAGAGTAGTCTTCCAATGTGTGAAAAATAGAAGTAAAATGCATACTAGAAGGGGTGATAACAGTTCTCCACAATCTGGCAAATGCATTCACAACAATATTTCATACATGCACAATAATAATGAGTCCTTGCAAGAGCATAAAAATAGACACAATATTTTTTTAATGAAGGTTGAAAGGGAAAGAAGAGTGCAAACAAACACAGTAGGGGAAGATGCATCCACAAACTTGTATTTTATTGCTTCATGATATGCACAATTCAATCTATTACAAGATAAGGGCCTGGATCACCATGCAAGGAGTCCACTACAAGGGCCTACAAAGCACATTGGCTTCACAAAGCAATTTTGACAGAGCTTTGCTACAACAAAAACTACCTCCTCTTTATAATGAGCCTAACACTCCAATTTATAGAAGAATGAGAAGAGAGAGAGAAGGGAAAAATGGAAATCCCGAAATCTATCCTTCAACCACTTGTAAGAGGCATTAAATGGAGTGAAATGATTGTATGTTACTTGCAAAAGGCTCCCCATACTGTCCCAAGTGCTGCAATAGAGAAAGAATGATGACCATGCCTCTTAATTGCACTCCCAACTACCAAATAAAACACTGTCACAAACCCGGACACATTTTATGAAAAATATCCATCGATTTCTCATAAAATCCAAAATTTCTTTATTTTTTGCGTCGGACTTGAAGCCACTTTGTTCCAACGGTACTAATTTCGTGTGATTTCGTTGAGAAATGCAAAAGTTATGACCTTCTGAGTGCGGGCAGCTATTTTGGGTCTGCCAGGCATTTTCTGTCATTTGACGGGAATGAGCATTAATTGATGGAACTAAATATGTGATGCTCAGGACGTCGTGATCATTCCAGAAAGTCCAATTTTATGAAAATTAGAGCTTGAAGTCAAAATTTATGGTCGTTTGAAGTTTGGGAGGTCAAACATTGACTTCTCTCTTCATTGCGGTTATTTCGGCAAAATTGGATCCATGTGTCCCAGCTGTCCCAGACACTTTCGTCCGCATCACCCAATTCGGGCTTCCTTGTCCCCCGCACATCTGCCATTTACTGGGTCGTGAGGGTCATTGACCTCCGCATTCGCCGCAACGTATGGTTCCTTTTGCGGCTTTTCCACCTTTGCGTGTCCCGTGCGTACTTTTGTCCCGACCGTCCCGGACACATTTCTTCGTGCCACCCGCAATGCACTGACTTGTGGGAAAATCAGCTTTTCACATCCTACGTGTACCTACGTCCCAACTGTCCCGACTGACTACCTGGGATAAAAAGTTCTACTTTTTCTGATTTTCTCTACCTGCGGCAATTTCGACAATGCGCGCCCCACGTGTCCCTGTTGAACTTGTGTGATTTGGGACACAGAAAGCCGATTTATCCAATTCCTTTGTATTTCAGCTCCAAACCTGGTATGACAAACCTTGGTACGATCTCGCAACCTCTAAACCCGCAATGCATTAAAACAAGCCCGTGACTTCATTTTTAGATTTTTTCAATTTTTTTGCTAACTTGTTGGATTTTTTCCTTGGATGGGAGAGTTAGAGAGAAACCAAAGGGGATCCCCAAAACATGATTTTGGGTATTGAATTAATCTACTTGCTCAAGAATGAAGAATTTGATGTATGTTATAAAAATTACCTCGAGGGGTGAATTTTTGATAACAGTCCATTGTGCACTTTGAAAGATAACTATGCTTTAGAGGTTTGAATATTCGATCATGGAATCACAATAGTTATCCCTAAAACTTTCAAAATTTCATGGTAAGAATTTCTATTTACATATCTTGAAATAAATTTAGAATTTTAAGGGTTGGTTGAGGAGATCTTTGTGAAAGTCTAGGAGGAGCAATTGAAACATAGTCAAGGGCTTAAACGAAGAGATGCAATTATAAAGGAAGTATAGTCTAAAGATGGAATCTAAGTCTAAAACTTCTAAGCAGTTGATGTAGGCATTATTGAGTATCCCCAAAAGCTTTCTTTTGTGTATGAAGCTTCATGAACCCACCGAAAATCATGACAATGTGTCTTAGAGGACCTAGTTGAGGGTTTAGGCTTGAAATTGTAAAAAGGAAATTATAGGGAGTTGGGTAAGGAATTGAGGCATAAAATTTTAGAAAAATATATAGATAGTTAAGATACAACTAATGAAGTTATTTAAACCATCTGGGTGTCTTGGGAAGTGATGTGAATCCAGCTGCAAGAGGTTGAAATACCTCCAAAACACACATAAAAAACTTTGCAAATAAAAACCAGGAGTTTCAAAATAGCTTTCTTCTCATTCTAGAATCCACACTAATCTTTTACATCATTACAATCCTCCTTTTATTTCACGTCTACTCTAAAAACCCTAAAATGCCAAAAAACCCTAATAAAACAACTCGGATGGGCCCCAAAATTTGTGTGCCAAATATTCCTTCATAAATTAAGGCTCACGCAAAATTTTGACTTATTCTAAAAATTAAAACAAAAGTTATTAAAGTTATAAGACCTAGTCAAAAGCGAAAAAAACGTTCAGAGCCAATTTTAGGCAACTAGATGAAGGAATCTGGGCCCAAAAATGTGCCAAATGGCCACAACCTTGCAATAAAGTTGATTCTAGCATAGTACTAATGTATATCTACCACCCTGTAAAATTTCAAGATGATCCAATGGTCGGATCAAAATTTATGGTCTCTGCAAGTTATGCTCTCGCATCGTGAAGTGTGTAAGAAAGGTTAGAGCAAGAAGCATTGTCTTGAGATCTTTATAGGAAAGTCTTGCAAAGAAGGAGTAAGGTAGGTTCCGAGGTCCTTGAGTGAATATTTACATTGACTCTAACAATGATGCAAGTGTGTGGAGCAAGGATAAATGTCAAGAATCCTTGAGGAGGTCATAACAAAGTTGGAGCAAGAGAACTAGTTAGACACAAGTAAGGTTAAGTGAGGCGAGTTGAATACAAGGATGACTAGGGAAGTAAACAAGCTATTACATGCTTGGAGAAGTGTTTTGAAGAGTATTAGGAGAAGTATCTAAGCATTCTAAATCCATTTAAGGTATTATAGTGCAAGAAGAGCAAGATTTGAGAAAATTAGACAAGTTTTGGCCCTTAGAGGCTTAATGAAAGATCCTCAAGCAAAGAGACTGTGAAGGAGCTTTTTTCTTTCTCTTCAAATCAGTAGCATGAT
Source organism: Taxus wallichiana var. yunnanensis (assembly GCA_018340775.1). Classification (NCBI taxonomy): domain Eukaryota; kingdom Viridiplantae; phylum Streptophyta; class Pinopsida; order Cupressales; family Taxaceae; genus Taxus; species Taxus wallichiana. The sequence goes on along the minus strand of CM031240.1, from coordinate 301,993,858 downwards.
TTAAATTTCCTATCTCGCATCAACATCCTTGAAAGGTTCGGGATCCCTTTTTCAGAATTTACACGTGCCAACCAATACAAAACTTTCCACTCTAGGTGGAAAACTCACCTTCTTAAGCTCAATAGGACTAAAAACATCATAACTTACAAAATATTCATGATTTGGTCTAAAAATTTTCCCACAACACAAAGCCAACATCTCTCAACTTATCCAATGCTCACCTAATTATTTTTATCTTTGCATCATCTCAACCACGGTGATGTACCTAGCAAGCTCACACGATTAAGTCTAGTTTAGACCCAAGCAAAGTAGATAGACACCATACATTGGCTACAAAATTCATCAAAAGGCCCATACACCTTTGAGACAACATATCTCATTCCTTTAAGCCCTCATGGGCCCAAAATCCTTTGCACCTCATATTCATGCTTCATTAAGCCTCCAAGCACCTAGAATGGGTCTAAAGGAACACTTGTAAACCTTGCTCTCACCTTACAACTGATACTTGTATGAGTGTCTCAACACACTCCCCAACATTCTCTACATTCTTCTAACATTATCCACAAAAATCCATGCATCTCAAACCTTCATACACCATCACCTACGCCGACTAGGCCTCCCGATTAGGCCTACTAAGCCAAGCAAGTCTCGCCTTCTTCACTCTTCGCAACCATGCCACAACTTGTTTTCCTATGACATCATCATTCCAAGCTTCTTCTTGCACTCCTAAGCATCCTCCTTTTCATTGATGTTCATACACCTTTTACATCAATGGCAACACATGCATACATATGCCAACAATCTCCCCTTTGTCATTGATAGAAAATAACCTAGTATTGCTCCCCTTTTTACATTAATGACAAAGTACATACCTGTAGCACATAGTATTCATCTTCATCAAGTATATTGAGATCACCTCTTTGGTTGCAATTATCAACCAAAAACACCAAAAATCTCGAGTCTTGTTTTTCTTCCTTGACTCTATTTTGGCTTCATGAAAGTACAATAGCTCCCCCCGGCGTAAGCATATCATAGCTCACACACATGCTAACAACCTTTATTCTAAGAAAAAAATCATGTTATACTCATGCTTAATCTTAACCTAACACGAAACAATTATAAACTAACTTGGATCTCGCATAAAGATACCGAAAACAATTTTTAGGACAAAGAGCCTTGAAGTACCCTTTCGATCCAAAAATGTCAAACTTCTCCTTGCTACATGAGCATAATCAACACATGAAACATCATCTAAGGAGTCCCTCTTTCATCATTCCAACATCCTCTAACTATATATGCAACTCTTTAATGTTCATTGCCTCCTTTTCATGTCTTCACATCCGATTGAGTTCATGACTAGCTCCCCTTTTATTATGCCTACAAAACATTTATAACTCTACCAAACTAACCCTTCGACTCTCGAAACACCTATTTGAGAATATTTATTAGCTCTTCATGACCTATGCAATCTTCATACACCCGTAGCTCACGATTACTCCATTTCACAAAGATACACAAGAATATTGTACTCTATGATGATTCATTCTTCAACTAGACTTGACTTGTAAGTCTTCTAGCTTCACCTCCTAAGGGTAATAAGCATTTAGGCTCCCTAAACTCATGCACTCATACACATCAACATTATTCTTCATGCACAACTATTAAAAATACATGTTTTCCCTTATTACATAGTTACTTCTTCAAAGAATAAAACTCAAAGTCATACCTTGGCTTTGATGCCCTTACATAGACTTTGTAGTCCTTCATTAGGATACCTCTCTTTTTCAAGGCCTATATAGCCTTTCAAAACATCTTGATATCCTTATAAGTATCCAAAGTGACCATGTATTTCCTTCGAGATATGTGTAAAGTATATTTCCTTAATGACATTTGTTTCGTATATGGCTAGTCATAAGAAAGGACTTTCGCATAGGTTTCCCTAGAATTTTTGCACCTTTGGAATTATCCCTCCTCAATCTCCTTCTTCAATTCCCTTCGTCCTCCTTTGATATTTATCTCCCTTAAATTTAATTTATTTAACGTACCCCTTCAGTGTTTCCATCACACATTTCACATGTAATTTCTAATGATTAAGACTATGCTTCAATTTGATTTCTCTAAGACGTTATAACCATAAATGGGTCAACTACATATAATTTGGATTGATAATTTGTACATGGACAAGTGCGAGCCCTTTTTATCACGAAGATAAGTGTTTCTACTATGAATGCACGCCAAATAATACTATACTATTTCATCGTTAACAAGAAGATTCGTGTCACCTAGTCTAGAGTCATAATAAAGTTTTTGTCCATGGTGTTTCCGCCCATATTCATGATCAAGGGGCTTGGTTTGAGATTTTAGAAATGAGCGGGCCTATAAAAATGTTCTTTTTATTGTAGTGTAGGCTCCCACGGTAATGGGATTTGCATACAAGGGGAGCACAAATCCTCCATTGGAGAGTGAGATCTTGTCCACGTCATCGGTTGTGACTCCTTCCATGCCCCCAGAATATCAATATTGAAGCACTATAACCTTATACATAACAACGTGAGTACAACGTGAGTGGAAGAACTAGAAGCCATTCTATTTGCATTTCTAAAATGGATGGAGTTGGGAATGCATTGTGTAGTGGAGGAAGTATGAGTTTCGTCATTCAAAAAGTTATGAATCCTTTACAATGTAAAGGTTTTTAAGTTGGCAACTAATAATTAACATAGATTTAATATTTGAAAACATTATATTTGTATTAATTATTAATATGTAAGTTTGTAACCATGTTTATATAATTTGTATGTAATATTAGATTATTAATATGAAAAATATATTTTATTTATTTTAAGATGTTTAAGACGATGTAACAATGATAATGATTAAGTCAATTTTATTCTCCTTTTTATAATTTGATTAATTTCTTATTATTGGTTTATTGATACATACATTAAAATATCATCACTATACTTCTTTTGATTTGATGTGTTTTTGTTTTCATATCCTCCCTCAATCCCCATTTTCATTTCCTCTCTTCTTGTATTGTTATGTTTACCCTTCATTTTTGAATTTAAATTTTTCAATGCCTTCTTCTCAAAGATCTCAATTGCACACCACTTGGGTACGCTTTCTAATTTATTTTTATTTATTTTTTGTTGGACAATTAAGAAAAGGTTTACCCTTGGCTTGAATATTTAGTGAATGTGAAAGGAAATTATGTTCATGATTCATCACAGAATCTAAGACTTTATTGTTCTACAAAACTAGCAAGCATACATGAAATATACGATGGAAATGCCAAAGGGGATCTTTTAAAGGAGTCAAATTAAGGTAGAGAAACAATGGGAGAGGAAGAGAGGTGAAGAAGAAGTGGTTAGAGTGTGGAGAAGTGTGAAGGTGGCTAAAATGGAAAGGGGAAACAATGTGAAACTCAACCATCCAACTACCCAATGACATTTATGTCAATCGTTTGGATGAGACTAGGGGTGTTGTTTAAGACGTTTAGAAATAACTTATATAGATATGTGTGAATGTAACTTCCAAAGTGGTAGAAGAATATTACCGAAGTGAATTTTTGTTTGTAGTTTTATCCCTTGCATTTAGAGATAGGAAGATGTGGAGTGGAAGTAGAGTTGAAAGGTGGTGACGTCATGCACAGTTCTCCCCATCAAAAATCGTGATGGCATCGACATTCAACAATTAATGACAAAAAAGGGAACAGTGTGGGTCGTTGAGGATTTTGATTGGACAGGGAAAGTAACCACCTACATGGCCCACACCTTTTTCCCAACTAAGATTATTCCTCCCCAAGAAATATGCGATGTATGAGGTCGACTTTATAGTTGAGGTCTCTCTTGGACTAATTACGTGAGCTTGAAGGGTCCAAAATTTTAAAATGGGGAATTCCAAGAGGTTATTGGTTTAAAACCCAACCATGATACTTGTTTCTTAAAGAACTATGTAGCTTGTATTTGTAGTTGTGAGTTCTAGCAAATGCAGGGAACAATTGATGTACAAAAAGTCATCAATAATTGATCTTGTACATCGATTGGTGATATGAGCGACAAGTAGAAAATATTTTTTGATTGAGGTTTAGAATTAAAGGTTTTTTATTGACGACATTAAATTTTTGAGATACTTGATGAGGACATGAATGAAAAGTTTGAAATGAACATGGGGTAAGTAAATAATTGTGGATTTAACATGATAAAGAAAATGAATAACATAAAATAAATTTAAATGGATAACATGTATCACATTCTCATATTTTTGTCTACCAAGGGTGTTTTCGTGGAGGGCAATGGCGATGGAAATGAAGTTCAATATGCCCTCATTGATATCGCTAAGCTTTTCTTCGTGAAGGGGAAGAATGCCTCGAGTCTTTTACTGGTTTCTATGTTGAAAACTCACAAGGTGCTAATGGCATAGTGGCACCATCTCCATGAATACGTGCTCCAAGGTTGCCTGCATCCTTTTGAGAAGGCTCACGGAAAAATCAAATATGCCCATGCGAAGGATGATCCAGATCTAAATAACATTATCAATAATTGCTTGGTATCCACTAACATGACAACGATTGAGAAGATTATGAATTTTTGTGAGGGTTTCAAGGATTTGAAGAGCATAGTAGATCTAGGCAGGGAAAAAGGAACCACATTGGGGAAATAGTGAAGGCATATCCTCACATCCACGAAAATAACTTTGATCTTCCCATGTTATCACAATCGCTTCTCTTATTCTAGGCTTTTTTCTTTTCTCCATTCTTCACCAGATAAAAAAGGTGTGTTATCCTCTCGTTTACAAGAAATATTTTTATTTTTTTATATGCAGTATTGAGCACATGGCGCAACATGTTCCAGAGCATACCCTCTGTAGACGCCATATTTGTCAAAGTACTAACTCATTATTTGCAATGTCTTTACTTTTGGTAAAAGAAGAAATATATAACAAGTTAGAAAATGGGTGTGATGATTTGGTGAAATAGAATGTACTTTTGGATTGGGACAACAAGAGCTGCAGTAAAATATTGAACAATTGTCACGTGGTGTTGCCTAAAAATGGAAAAATGGTATTAGTAGAAGAAACAATGGAAGATAAGTTTGAGAAATTTGAGTTGCTTGTCAGACCGACGATGGCCCCCGCCACCACTTGTGCCTCATATCTCACGCCTATTATGGCCATTGGACCTCGCTACTTGAAGCACATGATTCTTCCGGTTTTACAAGACATGGCATGTACGGCTTCTTTCAAACCTAAACTCTCCACGAATATAAAGAAGAACTAAAGCACCTACAAAGCCTTCAAGTAGAAGTTGAGTAGCTTGTCAAGACACAGACACATAAGCCTCTTTCTCTCAAGTCAATCTCGGTGAATGGCGATTCTTTTAAGGCATGAAAAGAGTGTGAGTTCCACCATCCCTTCACCTCCTAAATGGAGGTGAAGTTGGTAGGGGTGGTAACTAGGTTGAAAGTAAGAGTGATGGAAGTGTATATGCCTATGATGCTTCAAGAAGTGTGTTTAGATGCACTTGAGTGTTAATAATTTTGGATTCCATGGAAAAACTTAACAACAACATATTCGACTTGAATTTAAAGAAGGTACATGTCTCTTTACATTTATATTAGGCATCACTTATAAAATTTTACACCTTCATTTCCTTCTATGATACCCATTGTGCAACATCCTCATAGTATGATTTCCCTAATTTCAAACAACATTTGCAATAGTTGGATGAAATTTTTTGTTATATTTTCCTCCTTTTATTCCGTGTGAAGCGTAAAATTGGAGGAAATATTAATAGAAGATGACCTATAATGTTAATAATGAAATCCTCTACAAAGAATCTAGTGTACATTAATATTCTCTTAGATCCGGTATTTGAGTTGATATCCATTAGGGTTCCAAAACATTCAAGTGATGCCTTATAAGACCTCATCCTCCCAAAGCATTCCAAAGGAAGAATAGGAAATATCACTCTATAAGGATTAGGTTAATGTTTTCTTTTACGATCTAGTCAAATCCCATGTTCCATTTTTTCTAGAAGAGTCTAGCTTTCCCAAAAACTAGGGCCCTAATAGTAGAATAAGTGGATAGTCATCATATTTTGAGAAGGAGATAAAGGAAAAAAAAACATATGGCAAGATAGCGATTTCAATGCGATTTAAGGTTTTCCATTTACATGCCACCCAAATCTTAAAGGTGTCAATATTAGGTCATGATCCTAAAAATTTTCACATCATTATATTGGCATATCTTGTGGAGGATTTATCCATAACCCACTCTAGCACAAATAGCCAAGCACAAATAGCCAAACCCCATTTTTTTAATTGTTGGAGTTAAAGAGCATAGAGGGAATTAAATATTTACATACTCGTCTTTGAAAAGATTCACCCATTTCATTTTATTATCTTGAACACTTTTTCTCTCATTGTTTCCATCACCAATATTTTTTTCGAGAATAGGGACAGACACGCTTAGAACAAGGTTGTCATGAAGGCCAAAAGGGCCCTTGGAAAACCTCGATGTCAAAGGAAAGGCCACAATGTTTCCTTATATTTACTCTGCAAATATGGTCGGTCTCATATTCACACCACCACCTATTTGTATGTCATCGTGCCATGATCGTGATCTTGATTTTGGTCAAGAATTCATTCATGTTCTTGGTTGTTTCAAGTTTTAATAGTAGGTAGGAAGTATTATTTTAATGAACCAATAGCTTTGTGTTATTTATAGATTGGGCCATGACTAAAATAGTTCTAAATCATGAAGGTGAAGGTGCAAGATTAGGATGGTGTGGTGGAAAAGGGTAGCAACAAAGGGATTCATACATGTAATTTGTCTTGTGAGAGGACATCTCCACTTCATTTTATTTCCCTCAAAAGGGTGTCATTCAAAGACTTGATTATCATTATCTTTATTTTGCATTTAGGTTAATTAAACCCTATTTTCTGATTACCTCTTTCCCACATAAAAAATACACGTCATACTATCCTTTCATTTAAGAGCTCCAAATCACACACCAATTTCGCATAGCAGTATGTTTTGGAAGTGCTCATTGGGCAAAGAATAAGAATATGAACAATTGTGATTTCTAAATACATCTAGAATCGTGGAATATGCCTATCAAATCATCCATTAAACCCCTAAACTATTGGCAACCATCACGTGCATCGAATTCCCCCTTTTTATGCCTTCTAATTCATGCATTAAACCCTTAAGCTATTGTCAACCATCATGTGCATTCATAATTTTCCACTTAGTTTTTATTGTCTAATAGTAGTTAGGGTAAATGTCCCTTCTCTTTAAATTATTTTTATGATGGATATAGGAGGCTCCGTTAGGAATGATGTAAATATTAAAGATTATAAAAATCTAGGTCATTTCCAAAACTTTCATCTAATAAATTGTATTTCAAAAACTACAATAAAGAATATTGTTATGTCTATAGGCATTATACAAGGGTAATGAGGGTGATACATAATGGTATGACCATGTAAACTTTCATTCATTGCATTAAATTTTTCATCTATATGACTATCACCTAGAGATTTCTTTTTGTAACTTTGAGAATTCAATCACAAACTAGAATACATCAACCATATGGTGGAATGTGGGACCCTTGTTTTTGACAAAAAAATTGTCATCAAAACATGAAAAATATGAATAAAATGTAATAAAATTATAAATCAATTTGATATTTATAAAATCCAATATAAATTTCATGAGATTGATATTTATAATCATTTTTAAAATAAACTTTGATAAATATCAATTATATTGATAGACATTTTACAATGACAATAAGGGTGGCACATAATAGTTTGATCATATAAATTTTTGTTCTCTACATTAAATTTGACCTTTGTTTAATCATCATCTAAAAGTTTATTTTTTCCAGTTTGAGAATTCAATCACAAAAGAGTAATATCTTGACTATATGGTAGACTTTGCGACCTTTTAAAAAACCATGAACAAATGATAGCTTTGAATAGAATGTGATAAAATTATTAATCAATATAATATTCATAAAATCCAAAATAAAAGTAAGTACAATGATATTTTTAAATAAATATGTTTAAGATATTTGTAAAAATAATGTTAAAGTGTAATTTTTAAAAGGAAGTAAATATTTTAAAATTACAAATTAACTCACATCTACATATTGAAATCATAGACATGAACACTCCCAAATAAAATTTGAAAGATGGTATGATTTAAATAAAATAGATAACAAGCACTATCTACAAACATAATCTATAGACACTAAAATTTGGCAATTTATACCTTAATAACATTTGATTAACAATACACTTTTCCTATGATAAATACCATCTCTCCATTCTCGCTTAGAGTTTTACGAGGGATCTTGTTTAGAGTTTCTTTATCCTTGCCCACTGACATGTCGACAAAGTCTAGAATACGGCAAAAACCCATAGAAAAATGGTAGTTGAAAAACTCTAGACTTAATGCTTTTTTCCATAATCAAGGTAGTATAGTTTGTTCAAGAATTTGTATACGGTACTATCCGACATGTACGTTCTTAGACCGATGTGTCTTCAAACCTTGCTTTCAAATTAATATTTTTTGGGGTCTTACATTTCATCATCGGGTTATCTTTTCTTGGATAAATCATCTATGAATCCTTTTAAAAGCAAGAAAACACTACGTCGAGTTGCTAACCTAGAAATCATATGACAATACACTAATACACTCACTTCCTACACTTGCAAAAGGCACTCACTTCTCCCTAACTCTCACAATAGCACATGTATACGGTCATTAGGAAACACCCACATCAGTGGTACAACATCTTACCAATTCATAACAACATTCTCTCTCATTTGCAAGCACTCAAACATCTCTCCTCCAAGTGTTTTTGCAAGATCCAAGGTCAAAACAAACATTGTCAAAGAAGTTTCCAAATCTGTTTGATCTATTTAGCCATCACATGTTAGGTGAAGATGGACGTGCACTTTGAGGGAGCTTGGGAGTAGTGCCACGTTGACGGCACATGGGGATGCCCACAACTCAACTAAATTTTGATTTGGAAGACTCTTTATCCATGGATAGAGTTTGAGATGATGTTTAATCTGTTTAGAGAGATTTTCTACATGATCCACAACTAGGGTTTGACAACGACAGACAAATCTAAGAAGGAAACTATTATCCCAATTTTCCCCCCGGCAAAATTGATCAAACATAACCCCACACGTAAGAAATCGAAGGGTCGGCTCAGTCATGCGAGCCCACATTTCAAATCCAATAGTCATGTTATAGGCGGGACTCGAAAATGAAGGAGCAAAGTTAGCGAGGAGGCCAATAATGTTATAGGAGACCAAAACCTCAGCAGAAGGAAGACGGGGAAAGGCTCAAAGTTTTCAGAATTCACATATGATTCAACTCGAGGCCCGAATCACCCAAGTATAAACGGACTCGCAAAGGTGCCACATGTCACTTGGCACATTTTGAAAGGTCGAGTCCAAACAAGGTCTCTAAATGAGCGTGAAGCTTCCACGTGTCTCACCGATGCAATTCCAAGGGTAGAATCCAAAGCGGGGACCCCAAATGAGTGCTAGCCCTCCACGTGGTCAGAGCCTCAAAAAGCTAAATTGGTCATTGAAAATTCTAAAGGCCAACAGACGGTGCCATGTGTCTCATCGGCACACCTTCAAGGGTCGAAGCCAAAAGTCATTCCCAAACAAACGCCACTCTCCACGTGTCCAGAACCCAACATAGTCGCTCTTCAATAAGCGTAGGGACCCAACCAAAAAATGAAGGAGGAGAAGTCCCGAAACGGCTAAGTACAACAAGGTCAATGGAGGCCTCCACGTATCCAATCATTACATCTTCAAGGTTAAGCCCAAGGGGCAGTCTCCAAACAAGCGCAGGCTCACCACATGGTCAGAATCAAAAAGAAGAAAGAGTCGGTTGTTGAAGAGTCCAGGACCGGTGGAAGGAGCCATGCGTCAACTCAACGCAACTTCAAGGTTAAAATCCGGAGCGGGTTCCCAAATGTGCGCGGAGCTTCCACATGTCCCAGGTATGAAAAAGGGACATAGTCGGTCGTTTAATCGACGAAGTATAAGAGAGTCGGCGGAAGCCACTCATCGGCACAACTTCAGAAGTGAGACCCAAGGGACGGTCCACGAATGAGTGCCATCTCTCCACATGTCTAGGGTCCAACAGAAGTCAAAAAGGGAACAAGTTGAATCAGCTAAGTATAATAGGGTCAGTGGAAGCCTCCACATGCCTCATCCGCACAACTTCAAAAGCAAAATATGAGGGAAGTTTCCAAATGAGCGCGAAGCCTCCACGTGTCTTGGAGTGCGGCATAGTGTCTCGCAACGCGAAGGACTTAAAGGCGAATACAAAAGAAACAGAGAAAATTCAAGGAAAGGCCCACGTGTCCCTTTGGTGCTCTTTGAGGGTGAATCCAAAAGGCAAGTCCCAAATATGTGTTGAGCCTCCACATGTCCAGGGTCAGACATATGGCCCCGCCAAACAAAATGGACTTAGCCAAAACACAAAAATTAAAAATAGGCCCAAAGTGACACGTGGCCATGTTTCATGTCAAAGCAGGAAGGCGGGCCTTGGAAGGATTTTTTTCCAAAAGCGGGTCGACGGGCCTAGGGAAGACTTTCACCAAAGGGGAAGATTGCGTGGACTAGCGGGGGGGAGATATTTTAGTTTTTTTTACTTTTCACAAAAGGCACAAGTTATAATTGTGGGCTGCGAGCCCGAGAAGGATTTTTTTGCTAAGTAGAAAATGCGGGCTGGTGGAACTAGGTATGAAAAATGGAAAATGAGAAATTTGCGAGCTTACGGGCCCCAGAGAAACTTTGGATTCTTTGCGAACTTTCACAAATGGCGCGGTTTGCGAAGTGCGGGTCCACGAGCCCAAGGAAGTTTTTTTGCCAAATGCAAAGTTCACAATTTCACGCCCGCGGAGATTTTTGGGAAAATAGTGAATTTTGAGCTTGCATAGAGGCTTTTGGGCAAAAGTGAATTTCGGGCCCATAGATCCATTTTGCAAAACTTATTTTTTCACCATTTTTGTACGGATTCGATTCAAATATTCAAATGGGCATAACTTTCGATCCAGTGCTCGAAATTCAAAAAATTTGGTACCGTTGGAAAGGTCTCAACCTCCTCTACGCCATGGAAGCATAAATTATTATTTTCAGCAGGCTTTGATGGGTGAAAATATGGAAAAAGTCTTTCAAGCCATTAATACGGGATCCGATTGCTTCAACTACCCAAATCTGATTTGATTTTCCATCTTTCCTTCTCCAACGCACCAAACAGATATGGGGAACCAAAATTGATAGATTGTAGGTAGATTTACAGGGCATTAATTGTTGGTGGTTGAGCTTTCAGAGTAGAGTCTAAGTTTTCTTCTTTCTCTCTCACCTCGACGTTCTATATATTGTAAACACTTCTCATTTGAGAGGGGAGACATTTTGGGTGTGGGGAAACTCTGTAAAATTTGTTTCTCGACTCCATTTGAGTTGTAAGCCTTCTCCTATGCCTAGAAAGTGTATTTGTGCCTCTGAGAAGAAATGTAATGGTCTGTGCACCTTCTAGAGAAATAAACTCATGATTTTGTGGCGTTCTTCAACCCTTTCTCATGTTTTATTGTTTCTTCGTGCCTCTCCCTTTTAGATCTATTTTTGTGCATGTATTTCACGTTTGCAAGTGCGGGATGTCATGTTTCATGGATTTTTAATGGCAGATTAGGACTTGGGTCTGTGTCACTTCTATCTGACCTCCCTCATCTCCTTTTTTTCCTGTTTCATCCTCCCTCACAGAGTATCTCACCTCTTTCCTTTTCTAGTGTATCACCGCTTTAGTGTAGGCTTTGTTTTCATGTATTTCTCTCTCTCTCTCTCCATGTCTCCTTGGAAGGTTAGATTAGGATTAGATAGTTTTCCTGCACTAGAGTAGCTTGTGGCAGGTAGTTTAGGAAGAAGAACCAACTTTCTCTAGAGGTCCATCTCAAGTTCGCAAGTCCCATAGCTTGAGAGATGGTCCAATGTTGTGCAATCACATCGAATGCCCCACTCAAATCTGAGGCCATTCGGGGGTGCTGTGATTTTGCAACAACTGAAACCACCACAAAACATTACAAGAGCAGAGTAGAGAAGGTCCACGACCATACAGAAGGATTTAGACCATACAATATGGTCATGACTCAGGGTGGTTTACAATTACAACCTCAGTTGCAAAGCACTTTCACGTTCATATATCCATGTTCTAGCATTACCCAATCCTAGAACATTATAAAATTCTCTATAATAAGCTAAGTACACTTATTCCCTTTTGTTTTCAAGTTCATATCATGTATTGCATGTTTTAAAACATTATTTTGATATTATAAATTTAATATTATAAGTTAATTAATCAAAGTAACCCCGTATCTAACCTACATCCATTTAGTGTAAATTTGACCTCACTAAATCAAATTTAGATTAACAAAACAATAATCTTAATCTACTATATATATAAACACAATTATTATGTGAAGAGTCACGAAACACAAATCTAAAATGAAAATTCTTCTAACTAATATTTGTTATTAACTCGACAAGTGTGGAGAATTGCACAAGCAATATGACCATAAAAAAATAGACAATAACACCACCTAGTTACATATCAACATCTTATTTGGCGTACTTAGATTTTTTTAAACAGATAAATAATATATCAATGATTATGACAAATAACCGAGTAAATTTTGTCCTCAATATAAAATATTCATAGTGATTATAATGGTCAATTGTGGTGTGTCATGAATGAATTTTTTCCTTTTGATATATAAAATTCATATTCATTATAATGGCCAACCATGGTGTGTTGTGAAAAACTTGCAAGATATACAAAATCTATAGACATTCGTCTCCATGTCTATCCTTAGTTGAATTTTTATCATTAGTTGAATGTCTACCTAAAATATGTAATTAACTTATAGTAAGAGACGCTCATGTCTAAAATAAATGCATTCCTACCACTAAAAGAAAGATATACTTTTTCTTCATCATTGCATTTAATCACAACAAATAATTTATTTGACTTACACAACTATGTTGAAGGCATTGAATGTTCTTATTGTCTATTACAATGCAAAACATAAAAGATAAGATACCTTGTTCAACCTAAATTAATATCAATTACACACCTCACATTTCTTCTCTACAAGGAGAAAAAACGTATACTTACTACCAACTTGTATATAAAAGTTAAGTTTTCCAATGGTGCAATTGACCAAATTAAATCTATTCTAGATATAAGGTTGGCATAAAACTATCTAACCTACCATGTTTTGTAGCAATCAAAATTTAATAACCACCTTAGCCAAACATAGGATGTTAAATCCCCCTCACATGTCACTATCTCTACATTTTTCTACTACAAGCGCATGTCAATTCTCCCCAAAATAGTGTAAGCTTTTAACTATCCAAAAACACAAGGACTAATATTATAAAAACTATTATTAATATTAAAATTGTTAAATAACAAGAACATACTTTCATAAATATTTCGAGAGTACTTCACCTATCGCGCACTCTTTCTCTTTACGAGAGGTTCACAAAATGACATGTGATCCATAATATATAACTTTTCAAAACCAAAAAAAAAAAAAAAAAAATGAATGGAAAGTTTCACCTTCACTGCAATTTTAACTTAGTCTATTAGATCTAGCTTGAAGAAGGTTTCACGCTTTGCTCCTTAACTTTACCTTCAGTCAAAATAGCGAGGTCTCTAGGTGTAATACTTTTGCGAGGTCGAAGTAAACATCATTTCTTTGTAAGGCAATGAAGTTGTGTAATCAACTACAATCGTTTTTATCACAGCTTTTCAATTCCAAATTAAAAAGTTCGCTGGTTTTGTGACAATACATAAGAATGGAGATTTCCTTTTTCTACACTGAACGTATAATAAATAAATAAAACCAATATGGAAAAATAAGAGTTCCAAATCAACCATTATTCCGAAAAGCATACATACACTAAAGACAGAAAATTAGAAATACAAAATATAAACTTCCGCCTCTTTCTCGGCACTCAAACACACTCATGGTTGAGGCTGGATGTGTGCTGTTGCCCCTCTCTTCTTCTCCACCTCAAGATCTGTTCCGCCGCCATCCGGATGCGGCGGCGCCGCTGAAACAGCCGAGTCCGCGCCATCAGTGTCAGGCGGCGCCGCTGAAACAGCCGAGTCCGCGCCATCAGTGTCAGGCGGCGCCGCCGAAACAGCCGAATCCGTTCCATAAGCGTGAGGCGGCGCCGCCGAAATGGCCGAGTCCCCACAATCAGCGACCGAGTCCCCACAATCAGCGTGAGGCGGCGCCGCCGAAACGGCTGAGTCCCCACAATCAGCGTGAGGCGGCGCCGCCGAAGCGGCAGAGTCTGCTGGAGTAGGACAAGGCGGATTTGTGTGGGGAGCAGAAATCCCACCGACCTCCACCGGAGGCGGAACTAGTGCTTCTGCTGGTGGCTGAGGGTAGCGGTGCGTGCCTTCTCCTCGAGCAAGAATATCCGCCACCTCAAGCGAGCGGCCAGGCGCTCGCTCTCAGCCCGTTCATGCGCCATCTGTCGAATCACCGCTTGTTGGGCGGACACATCCGCTTTTCTCAGCACGGCTCTCTCGTCTGCCTGCTTACGAGCCTGTTTGTCCATGGGATGGGAGAGCTTATCGGCGAGGCCCATGGCGGAGACGAGCGTGCGGTCGACTTTCTCTTTGGCACCAGAAGCGATGCTCACCGCATCCTCCTTCGCATTTGCCCTCGATTCCTTCACTGCTGCGTCGATAGCCGCCATTACCACGCTCTTTTTACTTAACGAAGGTTTGTGTTGAAAAATAGATATGTATGTATATATGTTTGGGATAGATGCGTGAGAAGATAGGTTGCTTGGTTGTCAACATTGTAGCGATTGGGTTTTACACGTGGAAAGCCTACAAACATTTGTCGGTCGAGATCCAGAATCAAATCTGTTTTACACGTGTACAGAAGCAAATTGAATATATGTATATGTTAAACAACCCATATTCTCAGATTGTTTTCCCCTGCTCCCATACATTTCAATGGCCGGACCGTTCTTGGAGTTTGCTTTTATTTAATTTTCATGCTTTTAAACCTTGAAATGACCTAATGAGAGTTAATGCCGGCAGCCTGCTTTACATTTGAAATCTTCATGCTAACTTAGAATCCAGAAAAACGGAATATATTTTTGTTAAAATTCAAAATTTTCGTGTAAATTTAGAAGATGGAATATATTTTGTAATTAATTCAAAATTTTGGAAAATAGAATATATTTTGTAATTAATTTAAGCTCTTTTAAATTCTTATGTAAATTGGGGGTTTTAGTGTATTCACGGGATTGGTAGAAATCCCTAAAATTCACCATTACTTTATAAGTCTTTATAATTATTAGGATTGTATGTTCATTTTGTAGTAATGAAAAGAGTATCCAAGTGTTGCTGATTTTTTTGTTGAAGTGTTGTTGAGTTTGTGTGTTTCTCATTTCATCTATATGTTTTTAAACGTGTTTGCTTTAATTTGTTTTGTTGAGAACACACCCTCAAAATAGTTCCACAACCTTCTTCAACCCTTTAGATTGATATCCGAGCACAACTCAATTTATGCGAATTTCCGCAATTGTTTTAATGTTGCATTATGGCAAGCTTAGCCACATATTCTTATTTTTAAGGTAAGAACTACAATTTTGGTGCACAAATATGAGGACATTGTTTCTAAGTTCGGAAGATCTTTGGGATCTAGTCGAAAATGGGTTCACATAACCTCAAAAGTAGGGGTTGTTTCAAAGGTGCCTCGCAACCAAAGAAGAATTTATCGAAAGCAAACTAGAAAAGGGATGTAAAATCTCTATTTACGATTCAGGAAGCCATGGATGAGGCAATTTTCCCACACATTGTAATAGTAACCAAATGAAAACAAGCTTGGGACACCCTAAAAACTCCCTACCAAGGGTCCAATAAGGTAAAAATAGCTAAACTTTAAATCTTTATGAGAAATTTTAAAAATCGAACATGAGAGAATCGAGTGTTTAGACCAGCTTTTAATCCAAGTCATGGGTGTTTTTAGCCAAATTAGGTCTCATGGTGAGACACCAAAAGATCAAAAACAAATGTTCAAAAATTATTTATGAGTCTACCCAATAAGTTTGACATCATACTTGTGGCCGTAGAAGAGTCGAAATACCTTACTCAATTGACTATAGATGATTTTATGTGTTCCTTATTATCCAATGAGTATAGGTTAAATAAATCGATAATTCCTCCCCTAGAACATGCCTCGAGTCTTCGTTAATAGATGAAGAGGAAGGTCAAATTCAAAGGTAGAGAAAGAAAGTGGAGAGGATGGGAAGGAGCAATACCCCAAATAAAGACAACCGAACTAGTCAAAATTCACATTTTCGAGTTCCAAAGGGTGTGGAAGCAAGTATAATAGTCAAAATCAAGGAAAAATTATGATAAATCCAATGTTTAGTGTCATTCTTTGTGAAAAAATGGTCATTGTGCAAATAATTGTAAGGAAATGAAGGATTTGAATAAGAAAATTATAAAAAATTTGAAAGAAAATCAATGTGTCTAAAAATTATGGATCAATGTTCATTAAGTTTATAATGTCACTCAAGAGAACACAAGATATATTTGGTTTTTAGATGGAAATATGTTTACTGACTTTAGATGAATTTGTAAAATTTGAGGTCAAATCAAGGCCAATGCTACCAAAGTTCCGATGGTGGAAAATGGGCAATTAACATTTTTACTAAAAATGGGGAAAAGAAGTCTATCTGTGAAGTTTGCTTTGTTCCTAAGTTGAAGCGCAAGTGTTGAACAACTCATACAAAGAAGTTGCGTTATTTATACTGAGTGAAATTCATGTATTATTTTGAATCGAAATCCAGATGACAAGCTAATTACTAAGGTTAAAATAACCAAAAATCAAATATTCTTATTGAAAATTCAAAACAAATTATCTCCACAAGAAATCGTTGCAAGGAGATCTCACAATGCCACGCAAGCATATTCTCAAGCTTTGTCTTCATTGAGACCCTCCTATAATAGAACACTCATTGCAATGAGTACTCATTACATATCTCCCACAAAGAATTCATGTGGATAAGGTATTGTGATAGCAATTACTCAAGGACAACCTTTGTTAAAATACCACACTACATCTTACTGATAGCCATTCGTCATGCACCGACTCTTATTCTTCAAATTTAAGTAAAACGAAGACATGTTTTGTTCAATCAACCTATTCAAAAGGGAACCACGTAGATTATAGACCAGCTATGAAAGCCGGTCAAGTTGTCTTTTCGGTGAGAGATTCAATGAACTCTCTTAATTCACAAAAGATCCACATTTCTCAATGGTGATCACATGTGTCTCACTATTGAGCATGTAGTATCATAAATTTTCTAGTGCAAAGACTAATGGATAATAAGGAGTAGATAATGTGTGTTTGGACTATAGAAATTCTCATAGTCAAGTAGTGTGTGAAAATAATAGTTAACTAGTCATTCTTTATAATTTTCATCGTGTTATACTAGTAACACCTAAAGAGCATGATCAATTGTAGATATATATAGTAAGAGTGAATTTTTTAGAATGGGAGGTGTAAGAACATCGGGATTTGAGAAAATATTGGTTGATTTCCTAAAAGAAATTTTTACAAACCTCATCCCATTCATATGTTTTTCTTTAATAAGAATGTGAAAGGTTGAGTTTTATAGGCCAATTGTGCCACAAATCATTTTATTGCTTGAATTTTTCCTTGAAGACAAGGTAAGCGTGTTGAATTCTTAGGCAAGGGTATATCGATGATTACTTTTATCTTCTTAAGATCTATCTCAATGCCACACACAAATATAATAAATCCAACTAAATTAATAGAGATGACACCGAAGACACGCTTTTAAAGATATGATCACACATTGTATTGTCATGACCATTCAAATATTTTTCATAAAGTTATAGAATGTTCTTGATAGTGGGAAGATTTTGTTGATAAATCATGGACATAATATTCAACAATCTTATGTATGTAATGATGTAATATATGTGTCAAAGTGTGTTGATATGTTACACCAATGTTCTTCAACCCAAAGGTCATAACTTTATAATATGACATACCCATGGAGTAATAAAAGATGTTTTCTCTTGATCATAAATTTTGATTTTGATTTGGTTATATCCAAAAAGTAATCTATGAAAGATAGGATCTCATATTTGATAGTAGAAACAAAAATCATATCGATATTGAAAAAATAAAACTATCTTTAGGACTAGCCTCAATTAAATCTCATAAATTTGTACAACATTGAATTTTTCCATTAGGTTTTGAAAAATGGACAATGGTGGAAACCCACTAACGGTAATCTACAACATGAATGAAACCTACATATAATAGCTTTTGATTTTCCTTTTTAACAAGAAGGGTGATCTTAGGATGCATCTTTCAAAAAAATGTACTAACTTAATATTAAGATATAGGACAATGTTGTGCATAGTAATAAATGTTTCAATTTCAAGCATGTCATCATAAGCCCATGTAAATAAATTTGAGAATTTGTGTAGTACATGTTGGATGGATTCTCTCGTCATCTTTTAATGAAGTTGTAAGCTAAACTCGATCAAGGATTGTCTTGATGCCAAAATTATAAGTAAAAGTTTCTTCATTCGGAAAGTGGATTCATCCTTGATGTATGGTCTAGTATAAATAGTGTCAAAATCATCAATCAATGTGTCAAGAGTAAAAGTATCACCTTTCTAAAATATGCAAGAATATTCATGATATGAGGAATCCTCTTTTTATGAAAGAAGGTGATTACACCCTAAATAAATAAATAAGTGGGGGATGTTACAATGTGGTCTTTATTTATTTAAAGATATAAGGACAATACAAGTTGTGTATTTAGATTCATAAACATTAACATATAAATCAGAATATATCTCCCAAAGTAATTTACAAGATATAATGATAAATATGATTGCTCAAAAACAAGAGGAGAAGTGCATTTATAAGAAAAGATGTGATATGGGAGTGCAAAGTGATTGTGCTTACTAGAAATGACATGGATATGGTTTATTTTCAGAATCTGTGACCACAAACAAAGTCGATATAGAACCATATGTCTTGTCATATATTACGTACACTTTGGTCCTAAGTTGTATGATTTTAAACCAAGATGTATTGGCACTTTGTAACTTTCTAAGAAATTATGGCACTTTTAATGACCCTTATAGTGAAACCATAGGATCCACACATCTACAAAACCCTCATGTGATGTGAAATACCCTCAAACCCTAACCATGGGTAGAAGACTCCTATAAAAAGGTTAGTGTTTGACATGAAACACCCAAGTTCCACCTACATCGATACTACTTTGAAGAGGCCTCAAACCATGCATAGTTCTCAACCTAACATGTGATATCTATGTGGGCACATCTACTTTGGCAACTTGATCTTTTGACAATGAGAAAAAAATTTCTTTGCACACTTGAGTATGGTTTGGCTTGACTTGGAAGGTCTATAGAATAAGAAGCATGGCTCTTGAATTTAGTTTAGATGGATTCAAACGTATGTATAGGTTAATCTTACGTCATGTTTTTATTTTGAACGAGTTTAGGTGAGCTTATAGTGTTGTAGGAATGTGTTTTACAATGAGTACTCTTGAGAGTGCTAGATGAGTGTCATGTTATGTGCTAGGTGTCGTAAATAAGTGACTTAAACTTGATTTTATATGTATCGCATGTTTAACTTTACATTACAAATAACCTATGAGATATGAACTAATCCATGAAAATATATCAAGTTAGAAAATGATCATTGGGTGTTGGGAAATAAGACACTTTGGCCCAAGACCAAACCATGAGACGGTTTTTTCCTATCTACATGATTTAAAATAAATAGTTAAAGGGAATGTGCTACTTTATGATACTAGTGCTGCGCAGAGATTATATTATTGTGGATTGAGTTTATTGGTTATGTGAGTGACTAAGATATGTGCATAGATAATTAAGTCATTGAAGGGAGATAGGGATAGGTCACTTCGACTTAGAATGTGAACACAAGTTGTTTACACCCTTATTATAGATTATGTGAAATCTAAGAATGAGTGAATTAAGTACATCTAAGGATGTATGGGGAGCTATATGAGGTTATTTTGATTAATTAATGTAAACCAAGGAAATTACATGAATAGAGAAAATTAACACAAATAAAGAAAACCTTCCCTTGATAAGTTCCAAATCCACCTCAGATTGGATCTGACTATAGAAGCGAGGGTTGAGTAATGTTCATGTTGGATTTGATTGATTTGAAGACTTTTGTAGATTTTTGGATGCTCCAAGAAGTATTCTGAATGGAATATTGATCAAGATACGAGCATGAAGATGATTGATTTGATATTGGTAAAGCAATGGTATGATTGATTGATTCACCAAGCAATTAGACAAAATAATAGTATGAACTCTCAAGCTTGTTGGTGGATGATTTGTGAAGGAAAGACCATTGATTTATAGTTGAGGAAGGAGAATCCTCAAGCCAATATTAGATTAGATTGATTTGAAGCTAACTAAACATGACTAATTTGTTTAGTTGAGTTTCCAAATTGATTGAGGAGTTAAACTATTGTTCTGAGCTTGTATGGATGAGTTATTATTGAGTTGGAAAAGGTTACACATGTTTTAAACTTAGAATTAAATATTAATTCCATGTCCTTTATTTTATTTACCCAAAAAGTGACGTGAATGATTTTCTTTTAGAAGGATGTGAATTAATTTTGGATTGCCATGACTTGAGACATCTTTAATTTAATTTAAACATATCCTGTTGATTTTAATAATGATTTTTAGCTTTAGTCATGACTTTTAGTCAACTTGAGTTGAGGAGGTGGATAGGATGTGGATAAGAAATGAGGATATTTTATTTAAATATGAAATTGGATATGTGAGGATTTATTTAATTAATTTGATATTAAATTAGCTAATAAAAGTAACTAGGGGTGATATGGTGCAATAGAATTAATTAAATAAGATTTAATAAGATTTTAAACATTTATAATACATAGTGATTATTTTTGGTGTCTACATTTTCCCCTCTTTGAAGTGTTATTACGGAACAATAATGCTTTAAGATAGTAGACACTTGTAAAATGTAGGATGGATGATAACAAAGTGGTTTAGATTGTCGATTTTCCCAACAAGGCATGTGGATGCCCAATCGTGCCTAGATGATACCGAGGGAATACCCCTCAAGTGAGTGGGTGACATAACAAAGCGGTGAACAATCTCTTGGTAGGAAGAAAGATAATGTGTATGATGCAAGAATGCTTATGTGGAAATTGTATATGGATGTATATAGATGATAATTTTTTATCACTCATTTATAATTATCTTTGATGGATTCTTATTGCTTTACATTTCCTTATGTTGACTCGATGATATTGAAAGGAATGATAAGAAGTTTTTCCAAGCCACAAAGATCTCAGATGATAATAGCACACCACATTTGATAAGATGGAAGGAATTTGCTAGAATAACCTTACAAAAGGATTTACAAACAAAGAGCTAAAATATCATATATGGAAATCCATCATAATTTCATTGACTAACTTAATAATCAAGATGTACTTATATGAGGAGGGAAGTACAACTACTACCTAGATCAGTGGTCAATAACTTCCACTAATTGATACTGATAATTAAGATAACTCCACAAGACTAGCAAACTAACTCCACATAACTAGCAAGCTAATTCCACACAACTAGTACACCTAAGCAAGTATTATATTTGGTCAAAGTTTATGTAAGAAAACTAACAATATAAAACGTAAACTTTGACACACAAAATAAATATCTTATTATTTCAAACATTTGGATCACTTTATTAATATTGGTGAGAGATATTTATACATAGTTTTGCTCCTAATAACGAGGAGTCAAATCATATCAAGGATTCCAAAATATCTCAACCTTCCACTTATCTCTCCACCTTTATTTTCTCACACTCATCCCAATATTCTCTCCAACCTACCAAACTATCCATGAGTTGTTTATCACAACTTCACATATTACTTACAATATTATTTAATCCTAACTATTACAAATATGAGTTGTCACACACATTATTTAAATGTGAGCACTAACCATAAAATATCTGTAACATTCCCCCCTTAGTGCGAACATGGTGGATAAACATTCACACTCTCATCTGTAGTATGCTCACTCATGTAGCATGCTCACTCCTGTAGCATGCTCAACTATGTGACTCATGACCTTGATCTAAAGAAAGGATCTCTCCTTCCATGGTTTTAAACATGTTTACCACAAACCTTGACGTGAACATGCCCCATCAAGTATCCACCTCATGTGGTTTTCTAGATCCTCCCAAAACCTTTTCAACATTCATGACCTATCTTACACTGGTACTTTTGTTCCTCCACAACATTTTGACATCAAGAAAAATGCAAGAAATATCACTCACACAGGAGCTCACTTATTGTCACAATTGAACAAGAATGATCATATGTTCTTATTTTCACACATCAGAAATAAAATACACAACTGAATGAAATTACCACAACACCATTGTGCGGCCTCATCACTTGCGGTTGGCGAGAGGTCATTAATTGACCTCCTTCCTCTGTTTCCTCCTACCTCCATTTGTTTGTTGCTAACTCATCTGGATTTGATCAGTAGAATCAATTACAAAATGAACATCCGTTACCACCGAAAATGCATCCGTATTGTTTTTTTATTTTTTTGGTTTTTCAATTTTTGACACTAAACAATAAATTGAAAAAACACGATAAAATATGTTATTTTAAACATAACACTTAACTGAACAAAAACTATTACTAAGAAAATGATATTTAATTACTTTCTAGACTCAATAAATTAAGACAAAAAGAAACACGAAAAGACAAACTATAATTTAAAGGCCACAAATAACATTTAAATATTCCTTTGACCACATATATTTTTAAAAAGGACTATGTTATGAAATTTCATACACTATAAACTCTATAATATGAAAAATATTATTAAAACTTAAATAATACCATCCTAGGCACTAAACACAAACACTAATTTTTAACAAAAAAACTTTATATAAATTTGACTTAAATAAATTAGTAATATTAAACTTAAACTTGACATGATATTAAAATTTTGCATTTGTATGAATATATTAAAAAACAATAAACAAAAAAATTGAACCCAAGTGGAAGAGGATGGAGGACATCTTGTCAAAAGCGACCTAAATAAACATGTACTTGACATGCGTAGGATCAAAATAGAAGATTAATTACACCAAAGCCATGTTTCTACCCTCCATCGATCTTCACGACGACGCCCAAGCTGCTTGAGGTGTTTGTCACCATGCCACCTCCACCGACCTACTATCAACTTGCATGTGTTTGGCATTCACTTTTTCATCATCTACTTCACATTTTTTTGTCGATGTCTCCCCATTACTCTCTCCCGCTTCTCGTTCTTCTCAAATGTTTTCCACTGCCGACCCTATCATCCATATTTCACCCCTAGGCCGAATATTGGATCAGTCACGACCCCGCATAGAAAGAACCTAAGAAAACTCATTCAGATCTTGTAAATAGGTCGCATGTAGACTCAATAATGGAATAGCAAGGTCAGAAAAGAAGGGGCAGTGCCGCAGAGGAATCAGGAGCAAGAAAGGAAAAAATGGTGAAGTTTCAAAGTTTTTCGGGCTCAAAACCATTCAGGAAAGAGTCCAAAATTGGCTAAGTATAAAGTGCAAGCAGAGGTCACCAAGTGTCATCTTGGCGCATCTCCAAGAGTTAGTCCAAAGGTGGAGACCAAAATGAGCGTGAGCTCTCCACGTGGCCCAGAGTCCAAAAGGATAAAAGGGACCGTTGAAAATTCCACAGACCTATGGGGGTTGCCAAGTGTCAACTCGATGCTCCTTCAAAGGAAAATTTTGAATCAAGCTTTCAAGTGAGTGTGGTGCCTCCACGTGTCCAGTCTCAAAAAGGGGAAAAGTCGGTTAAATAGTCAATACATGGGGCAAACCGGTGCAGAGAGTGCCAAGTGTCGAACGACATGCTAATTTAAGGATTGAATTGAGAGAGGGTTTCCAAACAAGCTTTAAACTGCCACATGTCCCAGGTCAAGAAATATGAACCCGTCGAGCAAAGGACTTAACCAAAATATAGAAATTAGGCATGTAGCGGAGGAAGCGCCACGTGGCAAGCCTAAACTAGTAGTGCTAAAGCGGGCCATCGGGAAATTTGGTTTTTTGCCCCTTGTTATTCCAAAGATGTAAAAGTTGCAAAATGGGTCATAACTCCGCCCAAATGAAAAAGTCAGTGTTTGAGCCCAAGTCAAGGTCAAAGCAGGGAGTTGGAGGAAAAGATGAAAAATTTCCTTTTGTCAAAAGACACGAGATAAAAATGGAAGTGCATCTCCCAACCAACTAAAGGGTGCCACGTGTCCAAGCAGAGCATCGGGGCCGCGAGAGTTTTTCGAGTTTTGGATTTTTTTGTGGAAAAAGGGGAAAAAGATAAATCACGGACCCACAAACCTGATTTTTCCCTAATCTAGGCTGCCACGTGCCTCGTATTAAAAGGAGATCCATTTTTCAAACTATTTTCCCACCCATTTGTACAGACCTGATACAAACTTTGAAGAGGCATATCTTTCGACTCAGGGCTCGAAATATTGCAAATCTTACATCGTTGGAAGCGTCTCAACGTCCTCTACGCCATGGAAAGATAAAAAAATCATTTTTAGGCCTGGTAGGTAAAAATGGAGAAACATCTTCGGGCCTTTAATGCAGGATCTTCTTGCCTCAACAACCAGATTGGATTCAATCTGCTCCACCGCTTCTTCCTCCTTCGAGGCACCGAATAAGGATTTGATGCAGTTAAGATAGATTTGAAACATATTTTATGGGAGACATTAAATAGTGGTGGTTGAGCTTGGAGTTGTTTTTCGCTTCTTTCTTTTTCTCCCATCTGTATCAAATCTATAAATGCAGGGGTGGGATTCATTGTAAAGGGTTGGACATTCTTTTGTTTTGCAGGCTCCCTTTTCCTTCTAGCAAAAGAATTTGTGGAGTTCAGGCCTTCCATTAAAATTGTAGTATGTTCTTGCCTCCTGGTTGTTTTGTAATGCATTGTATCAATCTGCAGAGCAATAAAACATGTTTGTGATCGATTCTAGATCCTTTTTGTCTCTCTTCTCTTGCATATGGTCTTTCATTATAAATATGGTTATTTGTGTTTGATTATTGTATGTATTTTATTGGTTTGTGTCTATTAGCAAAACTAATGTTCATCATTCCTTCGGTGCATCACCTTGTAGTTTAGTCATTTCTTATTTCTTATATCCCTTTTATCCATGTCTCCTTGGAAATTTTAGATTAGGTATAGAGATAGATCCTCTGCAAGTTCTCATGTATGCACCTAAATAGAGGAATAGGAACCAACCTTTAATCTGGAGAGCTTTTCCATTTGCAAGGTCCCACACCTTGGGGAAAGTTCAATGTTATGTGGATCACACCAAATGACTCTACCTTAGAAAAGCATATCTATAGAACTCATTTGAGGGTGTTGTGATTTTGCACTAACAGCGGTTTGGCATGCTAGTGGGACAAAGAAGTCTCCATTTTATTACGTAAGATTGATGTGCACTTACTATGATTCTAAATTTTAAGAAGTTTTAAAATTGTACATTTGGGAAACTCCAAAATAAACAAATCCATTGGTCTCGGTCCAAGCAAGTTCATGAGAAGGATACAAACAAGGTCTAGAACAAGAGAGGAAGGACAGTTTGTACATGTACACTTGTCTCCAGATAGAAGGAAAAGAAGAAGATCCTAGAGGTCTCCATCTTCCCCAAATAGAGCCTTATCAACACCTCCTCCTAGTAGGCCATTCTTTCAAACAAGAAGGGTACTCAGGCCGATCATAATGGCTCAAAGCCAAAATCCTTATGTCAACTTCACTGGCAGCAGCCCACTCACCCTGAATGCATAAAATTTGGTCCCGATTGCACCATTAAAGAGCATCCCATATTTCACTGGGGAAAACCAGACTTCTCTTGGTGACCATGTCCAAGATATTGCAAATGTCTGTACAATCCATGAGATCCATGAGATGGATATTGCAGTCAAGTTGCTAGCCTCTTCACTCAAAGGTAAAGCTTCATAATGGTTCAGGAGCCTTGAAGCAGGCTCTATTCAAAACTGGAACCAACTATGCATAACTCTTCACAACCAGTTTGGAGAAAAAGGTGATAACTTGTCTTTGTTGGAGCAACTGACAACAATCAAGAGAGCCCTAAATGAGCAACTGACGAGACTTCAACCTCATATTTCAATGGACCTGGGATAGGATTCCAACAATAGTAAAGCCCACTAATGAAGGTGCCTTCTTATACTTTCTTAGGGATTTAAATTTTGATATTTCTTTAATGATTCAGTCAATGGGGGGCACAACCTTACCTGCAGCCTATAGGTTTTCCATAGGAGCTGAGAACCGTTTGATTCAGGCTGACAAAAATACCCCTAGGCCATCCATGCCCCTTTACCCTAAGTTAGGAAACCTATGTACCAGCCAAACACCCACATTAGCTCATATACCCACCCCTAGGAGTCAAAGTTTAGCTAAAGCCTCCACTTCATCATCTAACACCTCAAAGGAGCTTCAAGAAGTGATGAAACAACTACAAAACCTAGGAAATGAGCTAGTAACCATCAAATGACAAAGCGAGGCTCAGAGTTCTAGGCCATATCATCCCGGAGCTTAGTATCGGTCAGGACCCCATATCAGTAAAATAGACCACCATCCTAGGCTATAAATTAGAGTCAACACCAAGGAAACCTCAAGCTACTAGACCTTTTAGGTCATATGACCCAAACATAGTTTCAACATCAAGGGGATTGGTTCCAGCACAGAATAACATGACACAAGAGTATGAATGGTGTTTCCCATGTAATCAGCCACATAATCAATCGATGTGCTTCAATGGTGCATTAAATCAAGCTCTAATGGTGCAAACCATTGGTGTGTCACAAGAACCTAGCCACAAAGAAAGTCAAAGCAACAAGGAGCTCAGCAAGAGGGACCCCCAAACGAAACTATGCTTGTCAATTGGCAGGTTGAAGACTTATGTGGAATGAATCAGACTCCTTCTCAAAGTATAGCTACCAATACACAATCTAAGAGGAGAAATATTGGGAAGGACATTCACCAAGCTCAGGTGATCCTCACCCTCCGTCGCTCAAAGAAGGTATTGGCATTCAAAATACAAGTCCTAATGTGCAAAGTCAATCCAAGCCACCTTCGGACCTACTCGGCACGGTTGTGTGACCCACGTGTAAGAAAAATGTGCAGGAAGGGGCAGAAAAGGATAGCTCATTCAACATCATTGATCAAATGAAGAGGACAAGTGTGAACATTTCACTATGGGAGTCACTAGCCATTCCAGGGCAGAGGGATCTATTGCAGACTACTATACAAAATTGGTCAAGCTCAAATCACACCCCTAACTAGTAAGAGAAAGTGCTTACCAATACAACTCAACCTAGGAAAACCATCGAGAACAACAAGGTAAGAACCTGAGACCTCCTCCATTCTATGTTTCATTGATTATTGGAGACAAATTGGTGCATAATTGTATGATTGATTATGGGGAAAGTAGTTATGTAATGCCTAAGCAAATAGTTGATCAACTGGGTCTCCAATATGAAGTCATCTCTAGAGGGGTAGTGCAATTAGATGGGACATCGGTGACAATTGTTGGAATAATCAAGGATCTTAGCCTCACTTGCATGCTGCCTAATGTGATTGTTTTGCAAAATGTATCAATCATATATTTGCCACCACATTTTGCTTTGTGTTTGTCCAAGGACTTCACTACCAAAATTGGAGGCTATCATCTCGATTGGTCACATATGCTCTTTGGAACAATATGGGGCAAAGGCCACATATGATCCCATTCTTTGATTAACATAGGTATGTGTCTAGCCCAATCAATGCCAGGCTGCTCAATTTTTAATCAAGAAGACCTCTTAAGCACTTGATGAAGCAAATACCAAGGTGGGATGTATTAGACTTGACTCTCGATGAGTGGGACAACAAAAGTCATGCTTTTGATATAACAAATGGAAGAATGAAATATTATGAAGAGAATCATCCTCTTCTTTCCTAATTAAGCCGAAATAAATGATAATGAGCTATGGAATTGTTCTTTGATGGCTCAAGGAGTAGATAAGGAGATTTTCTATGATTGTGTCCCCAAAGGTATGGAATATTAATTTGAAGTGTTTCCTACTCAAATGAACTGGTTTCCAATATGAGGCTTTGGAGAGGATCTTAATGTTGAAAGCTAGAATGACCTTTTGCAAGTGTTTGGTGAACTGGTTTCCAAGAGTAGGACTTATGCCGTTAATGGGATGACCTCATGGAGAACTTTGAGGCCTTCAACATTGTGTCCATACCGGGAAGGAGAATGAAGTTGTTAATAGGCTTGCGTGATCAGAGAAACATTTGATGTGGTCGATAACATCAAAAGAGACAAGGAACAACCACATATCTATATAGTTTGAGGTCAAAGCAATGCGAGATAACAACACATGCTAGCGAGTGTTCGAGAATGATCAGCAAATCACTAATTTTTACAAGAAGAAGTTGAATTCTTAGCTATAAATCAAAGCATATTAGAGAAGAAATACGAGAATCAAATAGATGCGAGATGCATACAAACAAGCTCCCCAAAGGCTTAGTGGCATTGGATTCTATTTTCAATCCTAATGATCAGTTTAGAAAAGAGAAGGCTAACATATAGACCAAGGGAGAAGATTCAAAGTCAATACTAGTTGGAGAAGGTAAAACACTTCAAATTGGCAAAGTGGCCACCAAGCAAAGAAAGGTATGAATTCATACAACTTTGCCAAGAATTTTCATATGTATTTTCTTGGAGCTATGAAGACCTAAGAGGGTTCAATCCAAAGCTATCACAACACACAATCGAACTAGATCTAATTGCTCAGCCCATCAGGAAAAAGTAGAGACCAGTCAATCCACACATTGAGCCTCTGATGAAGAAAGAGTTGAACAAGATGATAGAGGCAAGTATCATATTTCCAATCAAACACTCAAGTTAGGTTGCAAACCTAGTCCCAGTCAAAGAATAAAAATGGAGAGATTAGGTTGTGTGTAGATTTTTGAGACTTGAACAGAGCTTCCCTCAAAGATCACTACCCACTCCCTTAATGGAGTAGATCTTGCAAGTGGTGTCTAGATCAAAGAGATTCTCCCTCCTAGATGGCTACTCAAGGTACAACCAGATCATGGTGAAAGAAGATGATCAGTTCAAAATAGCTTTCACCACCAAATGGGGCACCTATGCCTACAAAAAAATGCCATTTGGATTGTCCAATGCCGGAGCCAATTTTCAAAGGGCAATGGATATGTAATTCAAAGGATTGATCAACAAAATAGTACTAATCTATCTAGATGACATTACGGTGTTTTCAAAAAGGCAACAAACCACATTTTCCACCTAAGGCGGGTGTTTTGAAGATGCAGGATTTTTGGGGTATCATTGAACCCTAAAAATGCATATTCTTAGCCCATGAGGGGAAGGCTTCTAGGCTATATTGTATCAAAGGAAGGATTAGCGCAATCGACTCCGGAGAGATTTGAAGTAATAAGAGCATTGCCAATGCCTAGCCACAAGAAAGATCTTCAAAGCTTCTGGGAAAAATCAATTTTGTCTGTAGGTTTGTACTAAACTTTGTTGCCCTTGTTAAGCCAATAACGTTGATGTTGAAGAAGAGCTTAGCATTCAGGTGGACAGCTGAAGGAAAGGAAAGCTTTGAGGTCATCAAAGAAGATATATCACAAGCCCCAACTCTCGTGAATCTAGACTTCTCTAAATACTTCATATTGTATGTCTTTGGTGGCAGTGATACAATTTATGCAATCTTAGTTAAGCAGAACAAAAAAGGTACAGAACAACCAATTGCTTTCTTCATTCAAGGTATGGAAGACTATGAAGTGAGATACTCCTTCATCGAAAAGCAAGTCCTGGCAGTAATCAGAGGATTAAAGAATTTTAAGCATCTAGTTTCAAATAATAAAATCTAATTTTTGGTCTCCCATACGGGAGTTAAAGAATTCCTTCTCAGTAAGGATCTGAATGAAAAACATGCAGGATGGATCACTCATGTCATGGAATATGACATTGAGATCAAGGTCACTAAGTTGGTCCGTGGGAAGGGATTGTGTGAACAACTAGCCTCAAGTCAATAAGACAAAGCAAACAGTGAAAGGGAGGTTGTTTTGTTCTACAAGATAATCAAGAGGAAGGAAATAATGATGTACCTACTCCTTGTTGGACTCAAGACATGGTGCACTTCCTTCAAACAGGCATGTGTCCTCATGGGATGAGTAAAGCAAAAAGGAGACATTTCATACTATAGGCCATCCCATATGTTCTTATTGATGGTGTCTTGTTCAAAAGAGACATCAATGGCATTCTGCTGAGATGCATCAAAACGGATCGGAGTTGAGAGAGTGTTATAGGAATTCCATGTTGAAGCGGTTGGAGGCCATTTTTCTCAAGGTGTGACAAAGCACTCAAGATCATGAAGGTGGGTTATTATTTACTCAAAGTGTTTAGTGACTACTATGCATGGATCAAAAAGTGCAAGAATTGTGCATTCTTTAAAGGCAAGGAAAGGATAGCAAAGCACTTCCATTACACCCAATTTGATCGACCAACCTTTCATGCAATGGGGATTGGACATCATTGGAATCATTAATCCAAATTCAAGCCATGGCTACAAATGGATTCTGACAACAATAGATTATTTCACCAAGTGGACCGAGGCAGTGGCACTCAAGGAAGCTAATGAGTCTAGTATACTAGATTTTTATGAAGGGATAGTGACCAGATTTGGAGTGCCAACCACCATTATATCAGATAATGCATTGGCATTCATAGGTTCCAAGATCATAGGATGGGCTATTAAGAACGGGACTTACTTGAGTACTTCATCAAACTATTACCCTCAAGGTAATGGCCAAACCGAGTCCACAAACAAGAACCTACTAAAGATCATCAAAAGAAATCTTGATGAGAATAAGAGCCTAGCACACAAAGCTCAAATCGGCCTTATGGACTGATAGGATAACACCCAAGAGATCCACAGGCAGCTCTCCATTCAAACTTGTCTATGGGAAAGAGGTAGTGTTGCCTATATCACTTGAGTTGCCAGCATTGGAGCTCGTGAAGCAACTAGAGATGTCTAAATTTGAACCGATGGAGGCTAGGTATGCGGAGCTGATAGAATTGGAAGAAGACAGAGAGCATGCACTCTAGGCAATAGAGAAGAATCAAGCCTCAATCAAGAGATGCTTTGACAAGAAGGTAAAAAACAAGGACCTTCCAGGAAGGAGACCTGGTTTTGAAATGGGATGTAGATCGGGCAAAACCAGAAGGCATTCTAAGTTTGATGCCATTTGGAGTGGCCCCTACATGGTCACAAGATGTAAAAGTAGTAATGTTTTCCAATTGTCTACGTTGGATGGTGAGGAATTACAAATTCTACTAAATGGAATCTATCTTAAACATTGCTACTAAAAGGAAGGTTATCACCTTGGACATATTAGTTAATTTATCTTCCTCTAAGTGCTTGTGCACATTGTCTTATTGTAGTTTAGGTTGATTTTCTCCTAAGTGCTTTACACGCTTTGCATGTTCTATTTGGAGCATGTATGATTTCAAATTTTGTAGATAGTTGTGGTGTTGTTTTGTTGCTCTTTTGCAGTCCATTCGGAGAAACAGATGAAGCCCGAGTCAAAACAATTTTCTAACCTCAGAAACCTTCATTTCGAGATTTCTTATGAAAATTGAGAGTGCAAACAGCCAAGCTCGTGAATCAGAGGTAGAATCAGTATCAGACCGTCATTCTCGACTCCATGCCCAACAGATATGACAAGGTAATTGGTCTTTTCATCTAGTAGGTAGATACACCTGTGAATCACCAAATTGCTATTTGATATTTCTACCTCGGGTGAATATTGGATTAGTCACGACCCCGTATAGAAAGAACCTGAGAAAACTCATTTAGATCTTGTAAATAGGTCGCAGGTAGACTCAAAAATGGAATAAGAGGTCGAAAAAAGAAGGGCAAGTGCCGAGAGGAATCGGGGAGCAAGAAAGGGAAAAAATGGTGAAGTTTTGAAGTTTTTCGGGCTCAAAACCGTTCAGGAAAGAGTCCAAAATTGGCTAAGTATAAAGTGCAAGTAGAGGTCGCCAAGTGTCAGCTTGGCGCATCTCCAAGAGTTAGTCCAAAGGCGGAGACCCAAATGAGTGCGAGCTCTCCACATGGCCCAGAGTCCAAAAGGATAAAAGGGACCGTTGAAAATTCCACATACCTACGGGGGCTGCCAAGTGTCAACTCGACGCTCCTTCAAAGGAAAATTTCAAATCAGATTTCAAGTGAGCGTGGTGCCTCCACGTGTCCAGTCTCAAAAAGGGGCAGAGTCGGTTGAATAGTCAATGCATGGGGTAGACCGGCGGAGAGTGCCAAGTGTCCGAATGGTGCTAATTCAAGGATCAAATTGAGAGAGGGTTTCCAAATGAGCACCAGACTGCCGCGTGTCCTAGGTTAAGAAATATGACCCCACCGAGCAAAGGACTTAACCAAAATATAGAAATTAGGCAGGCAGCGGAGGAAGCACCCATGTGGCAAGCCTAAACTAGTAGTGCTAAAGTGGGCCATCGAGGGGAAAGTTGGTTTTTTGCCCCTTGTTATTCCAAAGATGTAAAAGTTGCAAAATGGGCCATAACTCCACCCAAAGGAAAAAGTCAGCATTTGAGCTCGAGTCGAGGTCAAAGCGAGGAGTCGGAGGAAAAGGTGAAAATTTTCCTTTTGTCAAAAGACACTGAGATTAAAATTGAAGCGCATCTCCCCAACCAACCAAAGGGTGCCATGTGTCCAAGCGGAGCGTCGGGGCATGGGAGTTTTCTGAGTTTTGCATTTTTTTACAAAAAGGGGGAAAAAGATAAATCACAGACCCATAAACCTAATTTTTCCCTAATCTGGCTGCCACGTGCCCCGTATTAAAAAGGAGATCCATTTTTCAAACTATTTTCCCACCCATTTGTATGGACCCGATACAAACTTTGAAGGGGCATATCTTTCGATTCAGGGCTCAAAATATTGTAAATCTTACCTTTGTTGGGAGCTTCTCGGCGTCCTCTATGCCATGGAAACATAAAAATCATTTTTTCAGGACTGGTAGGTGAAAATGGAGAAACGTCTTGGGCCTTTAATGTAGGATCTTCTTGCCTCAACAACTAGATTGGATTTGATCTGCTCCACCACTTCTTCCTCCTTTGAGGCACCGAATAAGGATTTGATGCAGTCAAGACAAATTTGAAACAGATTTTATGGGAGACATTAAATAGTGGTGGTTGAGCTTGGAGCTGTTTTCCTACTTCTTTCTTTTTCTCCCGTCTGTATCGAATCTATAAATACAGGGGCGGGATTCATTATAAAGGGTTGGACATTCTTTTGTTTTGCAGGCTCCCTTTTCCTTCTAGTAAAGGAATTTGTGGAGTTCATGCCTTCCATTAAAATTGCAGATATGTTCTTGCCTCCTGGCTGTTTTGTAATGCATTGTATCAATCTGTAGAGTAATAAAACATGTTTGTGATCGATTCTAGATCCTTTCTGTCTCTTCTTGCTCGCATCTAGTCTTTCATTATAAATCTAGTTATCTGTGCTTGATTATTGTATGTATTTTATTGGTTTGTGTCTATCAGCAAAACTAATGTTCATCATTCCTTTGGTGCATCACCTTGTAGTTTAGTCATTTCTTATTTCTTATATCCCTTTTATCCTTGTCTCCTTGGCAAATTTTAGATTAGGTATAGAGATAGATCCTTTGTAAGTTCTCACGTATGCACCTAAACAGAGGAATAGGAACCAACCTTTAATTTGGAGAGCTTTTCCATTTTGCAAGGTCCCACACCTGGGGAAAGTTCAATGTTATGCGGATCACACCAAATGACTCGCCTTAGAAAAGCAAATCTATATAACTCATTTGGGGGTCTTTGTGATTTTGCACTAACAAACCCTCTCTGTTTCCACCACATATTTTTGGACCCAAAGCCACGTATTGGTGAAGACCATACCACACTGGAGGTGATGCAAAAATTTGAATTCCTGGTTGGTCTTCTTCACGCTTGTGTTGGATCGGCACAGGAATGGAGGTCATTAACAACATGGGCCAAATCAGCCTGACCATGGGCTATGTGGATGTATTTGTTTCTATATCCCTCATCAGCATTTGGATATTTCTTAGAAGAATTGGATCGGGTTCCATCTCCGAACATTTTATCAAGTCTCTGTCAAATTTTTTGTAATTATGTTTGTTTAATGTGTTTTCAGGAATGCCCCTATTTTGCAATTACGTTGGTTTAATGTTTTTTTGCTAATGGCACTAGGCATGCAGGGTCTCTATACATTGGTTCCATTATAGTGGGCATCTTTTATAGGGTTCCTCTCTGCATATCTATTCTAATTACATCAGAGCTTTTCGGGTTGAAATACTATGGCCTAATATAAAACTTCCTCATACTCAACCTACCCATTGGCTCTTTCTCTTCTCTAGTCTTTTGGCTGGAATTTTATATGATAATGAGGCATTCAAATGTGACAATAGAACTTTGATAGAGAATGGAAAGACTTGCATTGGAGGGCACTACTACAGGTTGGTTTCTTGGGGTTTGATCCTTCAAATAAACCCTGGTTTTGTGAGAAAACAAGGTTGTTACGTAGTGAGAGAAATAATCTGAATTATGTACTTTTGATATGCATTCTGTGATGTCAATTTTATTTTTTATTTTATGTTTCTTATTTTTTATATTCTGATTAATAATAGTAAAACCCAAACTGGTGACAACTCAAATAAACATGTGACTATATTAATAGTATCAATGACTTCATCTTGTTTTTATTGTTAAGTAGGTACTAATGAATTTTGTGTGTCACTTATTATATGTTGTGAGCTCACTTAAGATAATACAATGCTAGGCACATATTTCAATATTTAAAGTTTCAAATTAAGTATGTTTTTATTTTCTACGGGGAGCATATTTGTCCAGCATTGTCAAGTA
The DNA here is from genome assembly GCA_018340775.1 of Taxus wallichiana var. yunnanensis. Classification (NCBI taxonomy): domain Eukaryota; kingdom Viridiplantae; phylum Streptophyta; class Pinopsida; order Cupressales; family Taxaceae; genus Taxus; species Taxus wallichiana. The sequence goes on along the minus strand of CM031240.1, from coordinate 301,958,662 downwards.
CACGCGCCTACATGTTTAGTTGTGGAATTTGGACAGATTTTTTTTTTTTTTGGGGTGCCCTAATCATTTTAATGGATGTCATTCCATGATAGGTGATATGCAAAATATACTTTAGAATCCTATGGTCTTAAGTAAGTACCGAATGAGATGAATATATACACAACATTCCCTAACTACCAAGATTTAATTCTTTTCTAAGAAATGCTCTCATGGTATGGCATGATTAAATATTAGGCGCAATAAATAAAAATGTCGGATGTAAACCCAAACATCTTTTAAGTTCCTAGGAGTACTTTTTATTGGCTAATATACTTATGACTAACCATGCATGCAAAATATGAAAGGCAAAAGAAATGTATGACAAAATGCACCGTCGACTCTTATCGTAAATTCAATTTTGATTTGAGGTGTAATGTCAAACCCAAACTTGGATAGTGACGGTATGAATATACTTGTGTCTACAAGTGGCTACTCATTGGTTGCATTAAACAACATCAAAAATATGTTACTCTCTCACTCCCTTATATTACGCACTTGTCGAGCAATTTGTAGATGCACCATGCTCTAATGTGTTTCAATGACAACATTTGAGACATAGATAAGTTTTCAATTATCAGTTTCCATGTCTTGTCCAGATGTGTTATATTTTCCCTCCCTAAAACCAAGCCACGTGTGTTTTGTCATTTCTTTAAAAAACTAAGGTAGGATAATGCAGTCCCCTTCTTTAACTTTTTATTTACATTACATCAAAAGAGATTAAATGTGTTATATTGATTTGCTCGCCATAGCCTGCATCACACATATAACATGATAGGATTAAATTCATTAGCATAGGGACAATGATTAACTTGATATCAAGTACATCGCTATGGATTTATGGATATAAATTTTCTCTAAGTCTACTATCTATCCCGGGTCATACGCTTGTTAACGACACTATCATGATCATAGGGAGTATCTATAGTAGATGCAGAGAGCCTATTGGTCGATACGACGGATGACTGGTTGTATCACGTATATAATGTTGTCCACTGATGAGTCACCAATTGTTTGACTAAAAAGTAACTAATACCACATTTTAGGACTGAAACTTAATGTCTTTTCTTTATCAGGCTTAGTAAAAAAATTGTAAATGCTCAATTACATATATTCAATTCTATTGGTTTTATTCCTAAATTCAATCTAAGGAGCAGTAGAAACCCATTTACATTGACACACCTATCTATATGCCAAATACTGGTATTGTGAATGGTATACCCATAGTTCAATTTTATTTTCCCATTTATCTCAACTTACCCTTATGTTTTTTGGTTCAATGCCTAACACCCAGACTTCAATGATGATGACCTTATCTATGGACCAAGGAAATGCAAGATGGTTTTTGATTTGTTTCTTCCCAAGTAATAGGTTTAGAGTCAGTTTGTATTTTTGTAGTTTCTTAAAAAAGTGAGAAGATTGAATTTTTAGGGGACCCTTAAATCAAATGGATTTAAATAGCTTGTAAGCTTTATAGTACTAGGATGCCAGCCACTGATAACAAAATTGGTGAATCGGTGCTCTTTTAAATTCCAACGACTGAATGAGTCATTCTTTCACACAAATGTAAGTTTATCGGTACATAACCATTACCTACACAATTTTTCCCCAAAAAAACAATTTTATACTATTAACTTTTCATATATTCAGTAGTATACATGCATTCACAAATTCATACTTGGCCATAAGAACTTCATGTACTACTTTCCAAAATTTACATAATATAAATCTGCAGAAGTTCATTACACAAACCGATTGGTAAGGTACTTATGAAAGAGGTAATAATGAATGGGTCCATTTGTACACACCAACGTTGGAACATATGAATTCAAGTATGGATGCTTGAATGAATTTGAAAGCTGATATGCAAAACAGTGCCACCTTAAAATGTAGAAATGTCAGGAACAATGAACTTTGGATAAACGAGTAAGAAATTTAAACTATTATTGTAACAATAAGAGTTAACCAAGATTTTAATGACACATATGAAGTTATGAGCATGATATTTAGGATTTAGCTATGCCCATGTGTTTACTTTTCTGTTATGATCATTTCCTTAAATACTATTTATACTTGGCCTTTTGAATCTATGCCTCTAATACATTGTCTACCCACCTCCTTGCAGGCACTTCAAACATGATGACCACATTCAATGCCATAGCAAACCAAATTGGAATTGATTTTACCCGCATACAACAACTACTATCTAAATACGTACAAGAACAATACATAGATGACACACCTATAGACAATGATGCAATATTCACAATGTTGCTTACCCAACAAAGACTAGAACAAGCACAAATAGCCCTACAACAAGTAGGCAACCATTGCAACAAAGACACCATCCACATCCTTAGAGAAAAATTCTACATATAATATTATATGCTCACCCCCATAACGAACAACCACCAATGTAAGACCCTGCCAAGCTCCACATGTACATACTACAACCTACAAAGTTCATGTACTAATCTCTCTTTAACTACTACAAATATGTTTCAAACAAACAATGAATATAAGGATTACTTGAAAAATATATAAACTACTTTTTTGTGGAACAACCAACCTATTCCACTTCATATTATATCGCCCCGTGGTTGTTGCATCCCTGTTTCAAATTTGTAATCGCACTTCCATACACGCCTCTACATATAAATAATCTCCTCAACATACATTGTCACTACATTTACATTGCTTTAACATTGTTACGCAATGTTTAATGTCGTCAAATGTATTAGTTAAATATTGGAAGCTTGATTAATTGAAAAATATTATTTAAAACAAAAACAAAAACAAAAATTGATTAATATAGGCATCACACACACGCGAGATAAAGTCATCAATATTATAAAGCATTCCATTGATGCAATCTAAAATTAAAAAAAAATGTCATCATCAAAATTATTCAATGAAATTAATTTTTGATAAATGAATTCCAACGTATGGTGGTGAAACCCTGGCCCACTCACGGCGTAATCTTACTCCTCTTGGAGTGACCACTAGTATGTATTTATTGAATGTGTACAACGTAATCACGATTATTACTACTACAATGATCTAATAGCTATACATTGGAGCTAAAAAAGCTGTGTATTGCATGCAAGTCAAAAGAAATGCCGCATCGATGTCCAAATAGTTGTAAATCGATAAAAAAATCCCACTATTCTATATGAGTGGAGTTATAAAATGGAATCGAATTAAGCTAGTTGATTTTATTTCGTGCCACACTCAAATCAATTTGATGCACGTGGTCTTAATGATCATGGGTCTACACAACCAAACCAATAAGAATGTGTAATGAACCGTTACACCAAAACCTCGAGGCATTAGTGAAATCCACACATGAGGATCATAACATCCCACCACGCTTCCGTAGAGCCCGACTCGGGCTGGGTTTGCGCCCGCACTCCCATACATACGTAAGAGCCCCACTTCACCGACATTTAGGTGCCCCACGGGCCCGGCTACATGACGTAACCAACCGAGTGGGATTCAAACACGGGTGGTCACTCTGATACCAAATGTAATGAACCGTTACACCAAAACCTCGAGGCATTAGTGAAATCCACACATGAGGATCATAACAGAATGCATAGATATAACAATGAGCATGTTAATTTGTTATCCAATAAAGAATTTGAATATTATTCTACCAAGTTCGAGAACGTACACAACTCAAGAAGAAATATTTGTAGACCATGAATAACCCAATGCAAATTTGATGGATAATTTGATAAAGAAAATGAAAATGTGGATGTGCCTCATATGTGTAAATTTAACAAAAGAAACACAATAGTTGATGTTTACACCTCCACATAGAGTGGTTGATGTGAGAAACTATGAAAGTCTATAGATTCTAATACAATATGCAATGTGGCTTGAATAGATGTGAAAGTCACGCAACAAATCAGCGGAAAAAACAAACCTGAATTGCATATACTAGTAAATAAGTAATATATGATAAAACTACAAGTTATCTTCCTCCCTCACAACTATCATCTATAGGCGAACTATAAATATAACTACCCCTAAGTTAAGCTCAAAACTCCATTACATCAATAGGATGAACTTACTACGATACCAAATATTATATTTGGTCAAAGTTTATGTAAGAAAACTAACAATATAAAACATAAAATTTGACATATGAAATAAATATTTCATTATTTCAATCATTGGATCACTTTATTAATATTGGTGAAATATATTTATACATATTTTCTCTCCTAATAATGAGGAGTAAAATTATATTAAGGACTCCAAAAATATCTCAACCTTCCACTTATCTCTCCACCTTTATTTTCTCACACTCATCCCAATATTCTTTCCAACCTAAAAACTATCAAGTGAATGTTAATCACAAGTTCACATATTACTTACAATATTATTTATTCCTAACTATTACAAATATGAGTTATCACACATATTATTTAAATGTGAGCACTAACCATCAAATATCTATAACATCAAGCTAACACAAGTGTAGAGCTAACACAAGTGCAAGAATTGTCATAATAAACAAATAAAAGGATAAATAATAACCTACACTAACACCCCCTCATAAGCATACTTAGGTGGGTAGAAAATAAGGTGGGTCTCGAAAACAAGGCCTGATGAGGTACCGAGTATAATAAATGGGGAAAATGGGAACACCGCAAGGTACCCAAAACTAGTAATAACAAAGTAGAGAGAGAGAGAGAGAAAAACCCGTTGCAAGGCATATTAAGAAGTTTGGCACCAAAAACTTATACAATGCTAAAGAAGTTTGATGAGCAATGTGGTATGAGTTGATTGCTCAATCACAAAACTTAAAAAAATAATCGACACTAGGCTTCACCAAAATAGCTCCATACAAGGAGACTATCAATGGAGTGATGTTGAAAGTGTAAAAAAACACCAAACATAATTCGATCAACTACTACAAATAGGTGTGCCACGATCCAAGAACAACAATAAGGAAACAAAGGCAAGAAAACAAAATCCTAAGTAATAGGAGTGTCATGATCCAAAAATAATTAAGACAATAAGGCAAGGACACAAGACCCAAAGAAGCACGATAAACACCACACCCTCCCATCTTGTTGAATGGGTAGAGCCTTCTACAAATTTGTATGAGTTATCAAAATAACTACTTAAACAACGAAAAACTAGGCCTTACTAGAATATATCCTCTATAAGAGATACTGTCAACATGTCTAAAAGTGTCAAAAATACATATACAACATTTCTCAACAAACAAAAGAGATAAACTACACATGTTAAATAAAATTTCTCAAAACAAAAAGCATTGCAATGCGAGATGGTATAGAAAATGGAGCAAGAAGCCAAATGGCGGAGGAGCCATGCTTATAAAGTCCTCTCAATGAATGATTATATCACCACCACAAGTGATAAAAAAATCCACCCCAAATCAACACAAATGGATGAAAAAGATACCTATATATGATTTAGTGTGAAATGCACAAAAAGGTCATGCAAAGGAGCATCGGGAATATGTGTCGGAGTTGATCATGTCGGCGGTTGAAATCTCGGAGTTGATCAAGCCTAAGTGAAGGTCCAAATCTCATGTGTAGCTCATGATCCTCGGAAAGAGTCAAGCAAATAAATATATCAATGTGTGATCCCAATGAAGTACCTACTTGAAAACCAATGTTGTGGTGAGAATGCCACTTAATAGGTGGAATAGGAGAAATAATACCCACCAATAAAACCCATAGAATGGAGTATACAATAACTGAATGCAGTGGTATGCTTCTCAAAAGAGCCATGCATGTGAACAAAAGTGGAATACATAAAATGTGTTACTGCAATAGGTATATGTATGGAAGTAGAACATGTAGTAACAAGGGCAATATGCTCAAGAGCATCGAGAAGCAGAAGTAGGCTCAGAAATTGACAAATCAAGGTTAGTGTGTGTGGGAGTAACAATTACAAGTGGACTAGGAGCATGGGAATAAGAGTCCACAATGTGAGGATGATGTTGTAAGTGAATTTTTTTGCTTCAGGGAGTGAATGAGGTCATCTTTGTTGTGAATGAGGTTATGTAGAAGTGAGTTTTGCTTCTTAAGCGATCTGTTTTCTTCTACAAATTTTATTATGTCCTCTTGAAGTCCACACACTTTGGAGAAAAGCATCTCATTCTCCGATGGGTAAGAATCATGATAAAAAGGAATGCAACAGACATCGGACTTAGCTGAAAATGCATTTATCTTATTACAACACCCCAGATTTTGGCACTTTATAAAGTAGTGTGTTTTACAAAATAAATGGTACCAATGCATGGGAAATTAAAAAATATGAACTTTTACAAAAGACGACACTCAATTTTGAGCTACCGATCAAAAGTTATTAAGGAAACAATTTCCCTTCGTAATGGTCCATTTAAATAATGCATTTTTTTTTTTTTAGTTTTTTTTTAAATTGTTTGTTGTTATAAAAAATAGTAAAAAAATATTTTGTGGACATTTTCCAACCAAAAAAATATTGGAGGGGGTTTTACTTACCCTTTAGTAGGAAGCACCTCTATTAAGTCCTCATGTGACCTCTATGTGACCAAGGGCTAAGGTATTTTGTGAGTTGGGGTATGTTGCTTGTTTCAAAGAAATTCACATCCGATTGTTATTTTGGTGAAAACTATCGTTTTTGGAAACTTGTCATTTTTGGCAAAAACTGCCATTTTAGAAACTCGCAAATCTACCCTAAAATTGTCATTTTCGGGAAAGACACACACTATGTTTGATTTTCGATCACTTCTCCTAAACCACTGTTATCAAAAGATTTTGGTGAAGACCCAAAATGTTTTATCTTGCTCTCAGAAAAAAACCTATAACTATTTTTCCCTCCGATGAACACAGAGTCAGATCACAATATTACCTTCCACACAAGTGATAGAACCTTTTCCTCCCATACCAAAAAATTTCCTCTACCCACATCTATGCAACCCACATACAAAATAACAACTACCTAGAAAAATTTGAAAAAAATCGGAAAAAACCAAAAGTATTTTCATGGATATTCATGTACGAGAATATGTACCCTTCACCGGCCTGTGAAAAAAACAAACAACTTCAAAACTATTTGTCATCCCCAGTGGTCGATTTTATAGTCACTCTAGGGTTTTTGCATCTTTCGGATCCGATGGTTCCCTTCTTTTCACATAGAAATACACGTTGTAGAAACATACTAAACAATTCCATATATAAAAATATAAAACCCTCACTTGTAAAGAACACTTACAAATGGATGTTTACATCATCTACCACTCTGATACTATGAAAGGAATGATAACAAGATTGTTCCAAGCACCAAAGATCTCAAATGATAATAACACACCACATTTGATAAGTGAAAGGAATTCGCCATAATAACCTTACAAAAGGATTTACAAACAAAGAGTTGAAATATCATATATGGAAATCCATCATAATTTCATTGATTAACTCAATAATCAAGATGTACATATAGGAGGAGGGAAGTGTAACTACTACCTAGATCAGTGGTGAAGAAATCCCACTAACTGATATTGGTAGTTAAGCTAACTCCACAAGACTAGCAAACTAACTCCACATAACTAGCAAGCTAACTCCACACAACTAATACACTTAAGCAAGCTAACTCAACAAGTGTAGAGATAACCTAAGTGCAAGAATTATCCTAATAAAAAAATAAAAATATAAATAATAACCTACACTAATAGATATGATAGATGATATGATTGATTATGCCCGTAGTTGAGCTTCCATTCAGATTTTGTATTTTGATAGTAACCTATTTTGATGTTATACAATAGAGTTAGCACCATGATTATTGAAAAACCATGATGAGAAACCCATATGCACATAAAAACAAACACACACAGATGAAACAAACCCAATATACATAGTAAGACGATTACACCAAGGTTATATATGAACCAAGATGTAAATAAAATACTTGATTGGCTAAAAAGAAAAATAAAAGATTGAACGTAAAATAAACCCAATATAAATTACCAAGATGTAAATATAAATACTTGTAATTGGTCAAAAACATAAGACTAAATATAAAATAAACCCAATATACACGCTAATGGTATACACCATAGTTATGAATAAGCCAAGATGTAAACATAAATAGTTACTGATTGGTCAATAATAGCAATAATGCAACACAAATTTAAATAAAGACATTTACCTATGCCCCTAATGTGTTCCACAGTGTATATTAAGTATATTTGAATTCCCCCAAACAATGATACATGTAAGGAGATTGGATCAAGGCGAAGAGTGGGGTCAAGTGAAACTCTTGTTGGTTTTGTTGAAGATTGATCTAAGATTGAATGGGTTAGCGCTTAGAGCAAGGATACATGTAAGGAAGGACATGAGATCCGAGATTACCCCAAGTGATAATACGCGAGGGTTTGATTTTACTTACCCCTAAGGAAGGATACATCTTAGGAATAAGAAAAGTGTTTGATAGGATATTTAGAACGATCACTAGGATATGAGTAAAAATTTTGATATCGTTGGGTTGTATTGATAGTTCTTGATATTTTTGGAAAAATTTTTCGGATGTTTTTATTTTGAATGTTTTTTTTTTTTTTTGAAAGATATGATTGTTTTTGGATGTTTTGAATGTTTAAGTGCCAACGAGAAATATGAGATGACACCGAGACCCTACCAACACTATATAAATGGAAAATCTAGTCGAGATCAAGGGATGGAACATAATGAATATGGATGAACATAGACTTTGTAGCAAGTGATACACATCCTAACCACAAAGATCATGCGGTAAAAAGTGATTCAAACTCGATACGATAAGTAGAATAAGATGAAGATGTTCGATAGGTAGTTGTGTCAATATGCCCCCAACACAAGGGATACTCATATATCATTCAAAAATAGATTTTTTTAGATGAACCACATTCATGGGATCTTTAAGCTTTGTGTCATCAATGGATAGCTTGTATTCCTCGCATCCAAACTTTGTAGTAGCAATGTAAGGTCTCAACCAATTAGGTTCAAATTTTCCTTGTTTTTCACGCTCCTTGGTTATATTTTTCTAATTTTCCTTAAGTACAAGGTTCGTTCATTTCAAACTGCCTTGGTTTTATTATTTTGTTGTAAATGTAGTGGATTCGATTCTAGTACACTTTTAAATGATCCAAGGCATGAACCCTCTTCTCATCTAATAGTTCTAGTTCAAAGAAGATGTTTTCATCTATAATCATCATCATGGACCAAGTTTTGTAAAGATATACAGAGGGATGGGAGGTCAACTTCTATGGGTAATACAACTTCAGATCCATATACAAAGGAGAAGGGAGTAGCTCTTATTCAAGTACGATATGGTGTTTGATATGTCGAGAGAGTGGGATAGATCTGTGTATGAAAATTACGACCATGCTTATCAAAAATCTTTTCCAATATTGATTTGATCATTTTATTGGATGCTTTGGCTTGACCATTACACTATGGATAATATGGAGTTGACCATTTGAGTCGGATATGAAAATTTCTAGCTAACTCCTTAACAATTTTGTTTTTAAAGGATTTGCCTTCATTTTTGACAAGGAGGAAGGGATTATGAAATGGAATATGATATGGTTAAAAATGAACTCGAAAATATTTGAACCAGTGACGTAGGTTAGAAGTATGGCCTCTATCCAATTGGTAAAATACTCAATTGCAGTGATAATGAAGGTATGACCATAGGAAGACGTAGGCTTTCTATTAGGTTGAGCCCTATTGGGAAAAAGGCTAAGGTGAGGTGATAGGTTGAAGGGCTGTGATGGTGCATGAATGAGATTGTCATTATTTGGCATGCTTATCACTTCTTGATGAAGTTACATACATCAAACTCCATAGTGGACCAATAATAACCCACGTGCAATATCTTTTGGCTAAGATCATGTTACTTGTGTGTGTTCCACAAATCCTACATGTACCTCGACTAGGTTTTCTTTTCTTCATCTTGATTGAGACATCTTAAGAGAGTCCCATCATAGCATGTTCGATATAGGTGTCGGTGAGAAGAGTGTAGCGCAAAGCACGTTGTGTTAAGGATCTTTTTTGTGGGAATTTATATTGTCGAGGGTAGGTCTTATCACAAATAAAAGTGTAGATATCATGATGTCGAGGATTTTTAGGACCAACTTTCTCATATACCATGGTTGACTCCAGAAAATCATATATGACCACCTAAATATGTTCAAACAAGAAACTCAGTGTGGATTTGATTGATATCAAATTCAATACTTGGTATGCAATAGTATTCATGGCATCTACTTATTTGTTGTGTGCGAGGAACTTGTTTAAAGGTGATGATCCGAAAGTAACCTTTGAGACTATCTACCATGAGCTTATAGGGAACAAGTTTTCCATCTTTGACTTGATATTCTCCATTTACCCATTTAATAATCAAGAGAGAGTCTCCATATATTATTAATTCTTTAAGATGCCAAGATATAGCAAATTTTAAACCAGCTATAAGAGCTTCATATTCAACGATGTTTTTTTTGTGCATGGAAAGCAATATGATAATATTTTGGGATAATATCTCCATCCGGTGTGCATAGTAGAATACTAGCTCTTAACCTATGGATGTTGCAAGAGCCATCAAAAAATAAATACCACGAAGGAATTGCATCAACATATAATATTTCTTCATCGAGAATTCAAAATGAAGCGGTTACGAGCTCGATTTTGGTGTTTTGGAAAGTTGTTCTGCAAGAGCACGCGCCTTTGATTACTTTCGATTGAAAAATTATATATCAAACTCACTAAGTAGAATAACCCAACTAGAAATTATACATGTTAGAATAGGTATGGATAGTAGATATTTGAGAGGATCTACTTTAGCATCGAGCTTATTTGTATGATTGAGCAAGTAATTTCATGACTTGTGAAATGTGAATGCTACTACTAAGCATACCTTTTCAACCTGTGTGTACTAGATTTCGTGAGCAATAATATTTTTCTAAGATAATAAACCACTTTTTCCTATCATTTATCATTATTTTATGCAAGCAATGCCCCTATGGCATGTTCTATAGTGGATGTATAGAGAATCATGGGCTTATCTTGAATGGGTGACATTAGTGCGAAGGAGTTGATAAATATTCTTTCAAATTGGTGAAAGAATCTTGGCATTCTGAGTCCAATTGAAATGTATATATTTTCTACAAAGATGATTGAAATGGTTACATTTGTCTACTAGTTGAAAGATGAAACGTCGAATGGACTGAATTTACCCTTGGAGACCTCTTAACTGGCATAGAGTCTGTAGGGGGCCATCTCCATGATTACTTTTAATTTGTTGAGATCAACTTCAATTCCTCTCCGTGAGACTATGAATCGCAAGAGCTTTCCTAAAGTTACACCAAACACACACTTCTTAGGGTTAACTATTATTTGTATTCTCGTAAGCGCTCAAATATGCATCATACAATGGTTGAATGGTATACTCTTATTTTTGACTTCATGAGGATATCATCTACATAGTCTTTCATGATGTCATGTAGCATGTTGTGGAAGATGACTGTCATTGATCGTTGATAAGTGGCTCCTATGTTTTTAAGGCTAAAATTCATGACCTTATAACAAAACATGCTCTGAGGTGTTGTAAACATTATTTTATGTTGATCTTGTTCATGATTTGGATTTGATTATAACCTGAAAATCCATCCATTAGAGATAGCATTTCATGGCCCATTGTAAAATCAATGATCATATAAATGTTGGGTAAGGGAAAATCATCCTTTAGACAAGCCTTGTTTATATCACGAGAATTCGGTGTAGATTTTGATCCTTGGTGTCTTCTTAGCGATGGGTACCATATTGGATATCCATTACGAATAACTTTCATAGAATCTTGACCCTTCTATATGGTCTACGCCTACTTGGATTTGACTCTATAACTTATTGAGAGTGTTTTCTTTCTATAAATGTCTATCATTGTTAAACCCTAGTTTTCGGTCACATTATGAAGCCCTCTGAACATTTTGAACAAGATCTCAAACCCTAACCATGGATAGGAAACCCTATAAAACAAACATTGGTTGGGTTATGAGCACCCCGTGTACCAGTGATATTAGTAATACTCTAAAGAGACCTCAAACCACATGTCATTCTCCACCTAACATGTGATATCTGAATGAAATCAACTCGATTTGGAAACCTTTTTGATAATTCTTGAGTTGAGTTTGGCTCTTGCTAAAATACTTTGAGAATGGATATTTGAGTGTTTGTGGAAAGAGGAATTGATTCCTTAACCCGGTAAGAAGCTTCAAACCTATAATGAGTGATACCCTAATGAATTTGGATGTTCCTTTGTGATGTTTAGGGATCCTTGGGTGCCTTTTGGAAGTGTTGTAAGTGAGTGTATCAATGTAGTGTCATAGGATTTCTAGGTTAGTAAATGAGGTAGTGTTATCTTGCTTATATAGGGTTCTGAAGGTGAATTATTGAAGAAAGGTCAACCTAAAGGGAGTAAAAGAGCCATCGAGATAATTTGGAACTTGTTGTCGCCCTCAAAATCCCCCTCATTTTCCAATTCAAGTTTCAAAAATTTTGTGTTGGTGCCTTGGAAAAATTCGTGCTTTAAAGTCGTGGGCGCTCAGTTTTAAACTCACCCTTTCACTTGAAAATTCTTGATCTTCGCAGTTTGAATTATTTCTATTTCCCCATCTGGATGCTTGAAAATATTTTCCTTCATTTGAATGTTGTTGTCAATCCTTCTCTTTGGTTGTGGATTGCGTCAAGCCTAGTATTGTTTGCAGTTTCTCATTCCATGGAGAACAATTTGAAATTCAAGCATAAATGGTGGCATTTTCCCCTTCTCTGTATTTTCTATGGTCATCTTCCCATCAAATTCTTTTCCAACATCTGTGAATACGTGGTCACCTCTAATTAGATGTGGTGTGGCAGGGAGTCATTTGTGAACTTGTGACTTTTGTTACATTTACAAAAATGTTGAATTACCCCGTGTCTCCGTTGGATCCTGATTGGCTAAAACAAGCGATGGTAGAAAGGCGGGCCCTTTTTGTGATGCGTTGAAAGGTCAAAGGTGGAAAGGTGGGTCCCTTTTTTTTGTTTTTAGGCATTATGGCGAAAGGTGTAAAATGTAAAAAGAATGCCTAAGGCCCCAAAGGGACATATGGCCATTTTTAAGTCAAAAGTGGAGAGGTGGGTTATCGGGACACTTTAGGAATTTTACCTTTGTTTCCAAAAGGGTGTAAAGTTATAAAGTGAAGCACAACCCCACTGATGCCCAGGTGAAGCCACATGTTGATGCCTACGTTGAAAATTCAAAGCATGAAGGTGGGCCGTCGGAGTAATTTGGGAAGTTTGGCTTTGTTTCCATAAAGGGCTTAAAGTTATAAAGTGACCCATGGCCCCGCTCATGCAAAGGGATAAAGTCAAATGTTGAGCCACGTTGAAAATTCAAAGCAGAGAGGTGGGTCGGTGAAGAACTTTGAGTTTTTGAGATTTTCTTTGAAAAGAGTTAAAATTGTAAAAGTGAGCGCGACTCCATCCCCACTCAAGTAAAGCCACGTGTTAAGCCCGTATCAAAAGTAGATGGGTGGGCGAAATGTTCCGAAGTGCCATTTCTCTAAAAGGCACAAAATATAAAAGTTTTCCCCATACCCACTTCAACTAAATCTCTCCCACGTGGACGGCTCAAATTCAAAGTTTGCAAAAACATATTTAACGGTTGTATTACAGAGCATCGTTTTTTCCACCATTAACACTTCTGCAAGAACCAAGTAACTGAATGTGACCATTTTTGGAAGCTATTTAGTGGGTTCTCTATGCCATTGTTAGGGGTTGGATCTTGGTACTCTGTAGATGCAATAGATTTGAAAGTAATCAATATAGAAGTTTTCCCTTTCTTCCTCTGCTATTCCTTCTTTCCTTGTTTGAATTTGTGAATCATCCATCTTTGCATGCTAAGAAACTTTGTGTTCTTGTTAATATGATTTTGGGAACTTTGTGTCTATGAAATTATATCTGTTATAAACGTGAATGATTCCATTCTGCATCTCCTTTGCTCAATACACATAAGGTTATACTCTACTATCTATATTACCTGAAAGTATTGTTATGTTCTTCCTCTCTCATCTCCTTAGTTCTTCTATTCTTTCGTATTGATAATATTTTGGGCATAAAACACTTCAAAATATCAGGAATCCCCACTTTGAAAGTTGTACATTTGTATATAAGTTTTGCTGCTTGCTTTCAATAAGGGAACCTCTCCCATAAAGAGGAGGGACTTATTGTCCCTTGACTATGGTTTGTTAAAGTACATTTTAAAACCCAACAAAACTAAAAGAAAATATGGAGGATATGTCGATGCAAAAGCGAGTAGCAAATAGGCTAGGACCATATATAAATTATTGACCAAATTGTATGACCTTGACTAGGGATGAAAATATGATAAATGAAGTTTGCATCTTGTTAGGTTAACTTAGTATATGGATTTTTACGCATTCTACCCTCGAATGTGTCAGCATATCATTGTGCAAAGATAAATAAGCTATACAAGAGACCTAGAGATGTACTAAATGGGGATAGAAAGGTTGTGTTTATCTTAGTAAAAGTGCATTGTCAAAACCAATAGTGTTAAAGAGTAAATTTTCAAATTTGAGTGTCTACATTTACCCCCTTAAATATGAAATGAAAATTATATGCTTAAAGGAAAAGATACTTAGTGTGTAGACACACTTTTCTTCGCTCGAGTTTGTTTTACTGAGAGTCATGGTGTGTTTGGTGTTAACATGTTCCATGATGAAACCTATAATGAAAATGTAGTCGATGTCCTTGTTGATGGCGATCATAACACCCCTGATTGTTTGCAACTCGATAAATTAAACTATCAGTGTGATTGCATAACATGGAGCTTTTCCCAAAGTGTGGGACTTTGCAATCAAGAAAGCTCTCCAGATGAAGGCTAGTTCCTATTCCTCTATTATGATACACACACTCAAATTTTAGAGGATCTATCCTAAAATCTACTCTAACTTACAAGGAGACAGGGTTGGAAAGATTGCAAGAAATTAAACCTAAGCTGATGGAGGTGATGCACCAAGAGGAATGTTGAACACCTGCTTTACATGGAGATGAAAACCAATAAGTTTGAAGGGGATGAATACACACCACAAGTCAACCAATTGTTATGAATTCATTCACCATTAAACACAGACCATTAAATATGCAACACAATTTAACATGCACAGTTAACCAAAATTGCAATGAGAGATCAGGAGAATGCAATGAACACAAGAGAGGGTTGAACTTCATCCACATACTTATATTATTGCTCCACATATTTGATATAATGCATTACAATGGCCAAGAGGCACTAATTTGCATTACAACTTGAATGGGAGGTTTGAACTCCACAAATTCACTTACAAACAAGAGAATAAGGGAGGGTGCAAAGCAAGATTATCCAACCTTTTGAAATGAGCCCCTCCTTATAATATATAGGAAGAATGAGAGAAGGGAGAGAGAGATAGAATTTTGAAATCTTGCTTCAACCACCCAAAAATGCATTAAAATCTCCTGCAACAATGATGGGTGCCACTACAAAACCCATATCTCCTTGTAATTTTCCTTGTTGGAGAAGAAAGGAAGCCCATACCTCATCATTTTTGTAGGTGGGAAATATGGAAACACCCTCTAAAATGGCAGACTATATTTCTTCATTTTTAAATACTTATCCTTACTAAAATTAATCAAACCAAACTTAGTTGTGTAGAGGCACTAAGAGATTTCTAAAAAGTCGATTTTGTGCAAATCGAGCTTAGGTCAAAAGTTATGGCCATATGAAGATGATGGTGTCATCATCTGATAAATGTCAATGGTTATCTCTACATTTTGGACTCGAATTGCATCACATCCTCTCGAAATCTGAAATTTTGGATTTTGGGATTTGGAACTTTGATAATTTTGATTTTGGAGTTGGTTATTATTCATCACTCAAGTTGGCTTGAGAGTTCCGAAATGTGAACCTCCAAGTTGAAATTCGGACTTCAAAGTTTGGAATCGAAACCATGTCGTGTGACACTTTGTTCACTAGGTTGACTCGAAAAAGTTACGAAATGCCAAAACCCCGATGTCTAAAAATTATACTTGGGTTTGGACATTTTTCCTTTTTGGGGGTTCGGGTTTGGGATTTTGGGGTTTGGGTTTCAAGATTTTGGGGTTTTAGGTTTTGGATTTTGGGTTTTGGGTTTCAAGATTTTGGGGTTTTAGGTTTGTGCATCCATCTAGTCATTGCGTATTTCCAAAATCCTGAAAGCTTTGAAGTCTAAATTTTGGACTTCAAGTTTCGGACCTTTTTCCTCCCGCGTGGCACTATTCACCGTGAGCTCCCAAGACTTGAAACCCGAAGTCCAAATTTCAAAATTTGGGTTTTGGAATTTTCACTCCTTTTTCACACTTCTTTCCGCCGAGTCCCCGAATTCATCTTTGGCCACGCCTCCAGAACGCCCTCATGTCCGAAGTCTAAATTTTGGACTTTGGAGCTTCTTCATTTCTCGAACTCCTCTGCAATGTGCTCGGCCTACCTAACCTATTCGGCCGATCCTAAAGTGTGATCTCTCTGGCCGAATCGATCCCTCATTTTTTCTCCATGGCATCTTGTTCGTCAATTTCACCTGAGGGGCCAAATTGGATAATAGTCCTTAGTAAAAAAATTAACTTTAACTCAAATGTAAAGTGTAACATGAAATATTTGCATTTGCGTATAAAAATAAAATGAGAAATTCATGCTTTGAAGTTGTTTAAACTCTCCAAAAGTCTCACGCCCTCACGTTTTGATAAATTTTCCATTTTTCTTCTTCTGTTTTCTAGAACGCGTGAAAATTTTATTGTTGTCCTCATTTGAATGAAATTGTCAATCTTTCTATGGCCATGGATCATGAACCTTGTATTGTTTTCAATTCCTTGGTTCGCGAAAGAAATTTGAAAATCAAGGCGTGAAATGGTGGAGTTTTCTTCTTCTCTGCATTTTTCCACAATCGTGAATGATGGGCATTTTCTTCCCCATCAAATTTTGGCCCCATTATCCATGGGTACGTGGACATATCTAATTGGATGTGGATGGGAGAACTTTTTGATTTTGTTTTGATTGGCAAAAAAAGAGAAATTTGTGTTTTTGATCTTTTTTTGTAAAAGGGCTAAAAGTCATAAAGTGACCCTGTTTTTTGAGCCCCCGATCATGCTATGAGGAAAAAGTCAAATGTTGAGCCCGCATGAGGAAAAATTCAAAGTTGAAAGGGAAAGTGTCAAAGTCAGTCAGAAGAGAATTTGAGGTTTTGAGCTTTTTTCAAAAAGGGCTAAAAGTCATAAAGTGACCTGCAACCCCGATCATGCTAAAGGAAAAAGTCAAATGTTGAGCCCGCATTGAAAGTCAAAGTGGGGAAAGGGTCATTGAGGGAGATTTGAGAATTTGAGCCTTTTTTTCAAAAAAGGGGCTTAAAGTTAAAAAAGTGACCGCACAACCCCCGATCATGCCAAGGAAAAAGTCAAATATTAAGCCCGCATCGAAGGTCAAAAAGGGAGGGGGCCGTGGAGAAATTTGTGTTTTTGAGCCCGCAAAAAAAAAGGTAAAATTATAAAAGTGACCCATGACTCTGTCTCCACTCAAGTGAGGCCACGTGTCAAGACCATATCAAAAGTGGAAGGGTGGACCAAAAATGTAAAAATGCCAAATCTCTATAAAGTCACAAAATGCAAAAGGCATCCTCCACGCCCGCTCCAGTAAATTTCTCCCACGTGGATGACTCTAGTTTAAAGTTTCAAAGGCAAGATGAATGGTTCAAATTCAAAGTTACAAAATGAGTGTAATGGATGCATTATGAAAAGTCTGGTTTTTTTCGCCATTGGCATTTTTCTTCGTGAATCAAGAATCTGAATGGATGAATGATTGAAAAAAAATTGTAAACCATTTCTTGCTAACAAAGAAGAAGTCAGTAACCATTTCTTTGCAAGATATTTAATGGCTTTCTTCATGCTATCAGTAAGGGTCGGGCAATTGATCTTGTAAACTCAAGAGTGCATTGTACTTAGAGAAAGCAAAGGAGATAGCCATTTTCTTCTACTTTCCTCCATTCTCAAATTTCTTCCATTTCACATTATGTACAACTTGTGTTTAAGCATCAATACAAGAAGAAGGATTTTTAGCTTTCTCTTTGATGAGGGATTTTAGAAACTTTGAGTTCACAATCTTATCTTGGTCTTGTTTTATTTGCAGAGGTTGTTTCTTCTCATAAATGCATGTGTTGAAGTTTCTAACTAGTGTGTGTAGGAATATGATTTTCTACCTGCAACATTAGTTCTCCTACCTCTTTTCTCACTCCCTTTCCCACCTTCATAGAAAATTCCCCTCATAGATAACTGCAAGCATTTTTCCGTAGGTCAAGTGGAGTGCCCCTGTTGGATCCCCACCAAAAGGCCACCACAAATCCCACTTTTTCTCATGCATGCATACATGACAAGCTGCACCGGTTAAGTAGAGGGACTTAGATTCCCAGAGAGCATTGGCAAGGAATTCAAATTTTTCCACCCAAAAATTTCCTCGCCAACAGTTTTTGGTGCCCACCGTGGGGTAGATTTAGTAAAGATCTGCACTTGAATGTGACCGCAAGGTCAAAAATTCAAAATTCAAAAAAGAGAAAAATTTTTGGAATTTGAATGGCTATATGAGCCACATGGATTCAAATCATGGCTATTCTAGGAAACCCTCCTATTGAAAGACCCGAATTTCTCTTCCACATCCAAGAAGATGTTGCTTCAGATTTGAGGGAAGCTATCTGGCATAATAGACAAAGTGCCAATCACTACTTCATTGCCACATGAGAATTCTGGACCTTGAAGAAGAACGCGCTGCTGAATTAGAGAGGCAAAGACAAATTCCAGCACCACAAAGAAGAGCATAGATTTTCAAGCTGGTGGATAGAAGATACACCAAAAACAGAGACAAGGAGGACAAACTGATCCCATTTTTGAGGAACTTCAAAGGAGACAAGAGCTACTCTGGAATCCAGAGGCTTCCTTTTCAAGAAACCGGTCACGTTGGGAACCTGAGTGTTGCCAATCCTTTGAGATGGTGAATTTCCATACATCAATGAGAACCTTGTAGATTTCACTGACGTGGAGAGAAGAAGAAGCTAGAGAAAGAGAGGTGAGAGCCGAAGAAGAAATAAGAGCTCAACTCAAAGAAATCGAGAGACTTCAAGCCGAGGTAGATGAAAGAGCAAAGAGTAGAAAGCCGCAACCTTAGCAAGGTTGGAAGCTAGAAACAAAAATAGAATGGGGGATCATGATCATGAGCGTGAATGTGATCGTGAGGCCCGTAGGCCTAATGTACCATGGGGAGGAAACACCGGTCCACTGGCTCTTGCTCAACCACTCCATGAGCTACCGAGAGGCTCGAGAAAAAACTTCCCAAAATTCAGAGGGGATGGTTCTCAACTCCCTGAAGAGCATGTAGCAACATTTATCACTGCTTGCGGTGTGTTGGGTGTTGAGGATGAAGATGTGTCAGTCGACTCTTTGTGGAGTCACTTCAAGAGAAAGCTTCGAATGGTTCTACATGCTACCCCCGAGGTCCGTCACCTATTGGGAAGATATAAGAAGTGCATTCAAACACAAGTTCAAGAGCACAGAAGATTGTTAGGATCTTTTGGTCCAATTGGTACAAATGAAGAAAGAAACCTCCGAGTCAATGAGGGACTTCATAGCAAGATATGATAGAGTGATAAGAAGGATCCCTGAAGATGTGGTGCCTCTGAAAATAATTTGAAGAGGTTTTTCATCAGTGCTTGCCATCAGAAGTAGGTTTCTTCCTTAGAAGAGCCCAACCAAGAACATTGAGGGAAGCCAAGACTATGCAATAGAAACCGATGATGATCTAATCTTTTCGAAAGGTGAAAGGCCCCAATGGAAAGCAAAAGGGTCAAGAATTCAAACTCTATCACCACAGATCCGATGTTCCAAAAATGGAAAATGACTTGGTTGCCTTGAAGAAAGAAAAGCTATCTCAGATCACAATGTGGAATGCTTCAAGGAAACCAAACCCTCCAGATAGGCCAAGGATTGCTCCACCTCCTCATCGGCTTGCTCTTGAAGCACCACCATTCAATGCCATCTGTGACACCAAAGAGCCAAGAGGAGGAAGAAAAATTGATGAAACTGAAGAAGAAAATATGGAAGACTATGAAAACTATCTTGAGGTCGAGGAAGTTGATATGCACAATGGCCTAATTGAGTACGTTGATGATGAAGATGAGGATGATGAAGAAGCTCCAAGTTTCTCATGTGTTGTTTTCACTCATGCACAATCCAGGAAAGGTGCTTCATCCTCAATGGTTGTGGTAAAGGATAAGAAGAATAAAGAAGATTCTCCTCCAGAGGTCACACAAAATAAAATCATCAGCAGAGGATCACCATTACCACCTTCTATGGAGTCGGCCAAAGAAAAACTAGACTCACTGGTTGTCAGGGATCATGCTACTATGCCAAGTAAGTCATCTAATTCTTCTCCCAGCTCAAAAGTTGCTAAGAACAATTCTCCTTTAAATGTTGTTCCTGCAAAAACATCTAAGGTTCAATCAAAAGCTACACCCTCACCCCCTTCCAAGCCAATTGCTACACCCAAAAAGGAGAATTCAACACCCAAAGTAGCAAAGCCTCTACCATGTAAATCTTCCTCCATTTTCGAACCTCTTCCTCACTCACCATAACCCCATTTGACTTTGTGGAACATGCAAGCAAAACCAAAGTCCAGCTCTCAGAAATAGAATACCTACAAACACACCCTACCTAGTTTGACAAGTTCATTAATGCAGTTCGTGGTGGTAACCCTGTATCCTCGAGTCCTAATTCTAAAGGCTTACTACCCACACCATCCACACCACCTTCCCAAAACATGCTAGCCCTCAGTGCCTCCAAAACCAACAAGGTTGAACCTTTCTACCTGTCACTCCTCATTAAAGGCTTCCAACTAAATAATTGTATCATAGATTCCAGAGCCTCAGACAATGTGATGCCAGCCAAAGTTGTAAATGCTCTAGGCCTCACCTTGACCTAGGTAAATGGCACCTACTACTCAATGGAATCCAAACAAGTGCCATTGGTAGGAAGAATCAAAGATGCACAGGTAGCACTAGCTGATTTTCCAGACAAGAAGGTGCTCCTAACCATACTGGTAGTAGACATCCCAACATCCTTTGGTATGCTATTGAGTAGGAGTTTTCTGCAGAGACCTGGGTGGAGAGATAAAAATGGATTGGTCATCTACAACTATCCCAGTAAAAGGTGAGATGAAGAAGTTGCTACCAGTAAGAAAGATGAAGTTCACAGTACGAAAGTCTGATGATCCAAAAGCAAACATTCTCTTTCAAGATTGTGGGCTAGGAAACTACTTCCTCACATCAAAAAAGAGGAGAACTTGCCACTTCTCATGGAGGAAGAGGAAGATCAAATTTGGACAATGGAATTTGATGGTAGTCATTCCAGTGTGGGCTCTGGAGAGCTGGTGTAGTATTGTACTCTCCTTCCAATGAGTTGTACCCATTTTCCTACAAGCTGCAATTTGATAATACAAATAACACTGCAGAGTATGAAGCACTACTCTTAGGCATGAGTGCAAGCAGAGGACATGGGAATCAAGAAACTGAGATGCCGAGGTGATGCAGAGGTTGTAGTAAAGTAGGTCCACCAACAATATCAGTGAAGAATCCAAGACTCTGGCATTACAAAAATAGAGTGTGGGACTGCATTGAATCTTTTGATGCATTTTCCATTGAAGCTATTCCAAGGGAACATAATGAAAAGGCTGATTCTCTTGTAGTGTCAGCTTCCCTAGTGACACCTCATCCTTCTTTTGGTAAAGACAAAGTGACCATTGAAATGGTATTCAGGCCTAGTGTACAACATAATGCAAATCATTGGCAAGTCTTCAATGATGATAACCAAATTCTAGCCTTTTTAGAGCAAAGGGATAATTTCAATAATCTCTTCTTCAAAGGAGGTGAAAATCCACACCGAGAAGCAGTCCCCAAAGAAGAGAAAGAAGGAATTGAAGGGATTGATGATGAGGGAGTAATCAAATTGAAAGGGAACAAAATTCCCAAAGGCCTAGTCTCTTTAGAAGACCTCTTTGACAAACATGACAGATTCATTCAAGAGAAAGAAAAGCAATCTTCTCAATGCCCAGCTGATTTTGATAAAGAAAACATTGGTACCCTGAGGAGCCAAGGATGGTCAATATTGGAAAATGTTGCTCTCACCGAAGAAAAAAGAAGGTTTGTTGCATTACTCAAGAAATACTCAGATGTCTTGGCCTACTCTTATGATGAACTCAAATCCTTCCAGCCAAAGGAAATGCATCACTCAATTCCTTTGAAGCAAGGTGTTAAGCCCTTCAGAAGAAACAAAGGCCATACAACCCAAAGATTTTTGATACCATCAAGGAGGAGGTAATGAAGATGCTTAATGCAAGGATCATCTTTCCCATCCACCATTCAATGTGGGTGGCTAACATTGTGCTTGTGCAAGTGTGGAAGAAGAATGGTGAAATAAGGATATGTGTAGATTTTCGCAACCTGAACCAGGCATCACTAAAGGACAATTATCCTCTTCCTATCATGGACCATATCCTACAAGTAGTCACTAGATCTGAAATGCTTTCATTACTTGATGGATTCTCAGGATATAATCAAATCAAAGTGGTAGAGGAGGACCACACCAAGACAACCTTTACAACACCTTGGGGCACTTTTTTTTGCCTACAACAAGAATGCCTTTTGGCCTAATCAATGCAGAGCTACATTCCAAAGGGTGATGGATTTGGCCTTCAAAGATCTGAAGCATTACATTGTCATATATCTTGATGATCTCACAGTATTTTCAAAGAAGAGGGGAGATCATATCTATCACTTGGAACATGTACTTGCAAGGTGTAGGAAACATGGCATATCACTAAATCCAAAAAGTGCATTTTTGGAGTCACATAAGGCAAGTTATTGGGGCACATTGTGAACAAACATGGAGCACACATTGATCCTGAGAGGATTAGATCCATTCAAGCATTAGCCCTACCCACAAGCAAGAAAGGAGTTCATTCATTCTTCGGAAAGGTGAACTTTTTCTTCATCATTTGTGCCTGAGTTTGCTGAGTTGATGAAGCACATCACTTCCATGATGAAACCACAAGAAAACTTCAAATGGAACAATGAAGGGAAGGAAACATTTGAAGAGATCAAGAAATCCATTGCCAAGGCTCAACTCTTGTATCTCCAGATTTTAACAAAGAATTCATCATGTATTGTTATGCATCAGAACATACACTCTCTTCATTCTCATTCAGAAAAATGATGAAGGCGTGGAAGCACCTATTGCTTTCATGAGTTGTCCTTTGAAAAAAGCATGAGCTAAAATACAACCAATTGGAGAAGCATGCCTATGCAAAGTGGTCAAGGTTATAAAAACTTCAGGTTTTACATCCTCAATTCCCATATGGTGGTGATGGTCCCCGAGCAAGTGCAATCAAGTCCATCTTGACACAACAAGATCCCTAGAGCTAAAAGAGGAAATTGGATTGCAAAGACTCAAGAATATGACTTGGAGATTTGACCCTCCAATCTGGTAAGGGGAAATGGCTTGTGCAAGTTGATTGCTGAAGATGAAACACTCAAAGTTCAACATGGTGAAGAAAATTGTGCTTGCTCAACTTGTTCAGAAGACAACCCATATGTTCTCTTTGTCACCACTACTGATGAGTGGTATGTTGATATTGCCTATTACCTGACTTATGGAGAATGCCCTCCCCATCTTGATTACAAGAAAAGGAGAACACTCAAGCTAAAGGAAGCTAAATTTGTAATCTGGAATCATGCGCTTTACAAAAGAGGCCTGGATGGTTGTTTCCTCAAGTGCGTAGATAAAGAGCAACAAGAAAAGTTGTCTTAAAGCATACCATGACCAAGCATGTGGTGGACATTTTTCAGCAATGGTCACTGCACACAAGATCCTCCGAGGAAGGTATTATTGGCCCACCATCTTTGCAGACACTCAAGATTGGGTTTCTAAATGCAAAGCATGCCAACAGTTCATTGGAAGACCACAACTCGTTGCATTACCACTCAAGCCTGTGGTTATTGAAGAACCATTTCAAAAAGTGGGGGCTGGACTTCATTGGTGTTCTAAACCCTCACTCAAGTGCAGGGCACACCTATGTACTCACAACAACAGACTACTTCACCAAATGGGTGGAAGCCATTCCACCAAACAAGCCAACACTAAAACAATATGCAACTTCATCAAGGAGAATATCATAGTCCATTTTGGAGTGCCACAAAAGATTGTAGTAGATAATGCTACCTATTTCTCTTCAAGAGAGCTGACCAAGTTTTTCTATAGCTATGGAATCTCCCTATCTCATTCTTCTGACTACTATCCACAAGGAAATGACAGGCCGAATCAAGCAACAAGAACATTGTGACCATTTTCCGCAAGCTTGTAAATGAGAATCAAAGGAATTGGCACAAAAGGTTATATGACGCATTGTGGGTGGATAGGATCACTCCCAAGAAGGCAATAGGTATGTCACCATTCCAACTATTGTATGGAGTCAAAGAAAGAAATTCCTCTCATGATCGAGATGCTAGCTCTCAAGCTGCTACAGCAATAGAAGATGGTCAGTACAAGGATTCCATTGACAAGAGGATCCTCTTTCTTGAGAAGCTGGAAGAAAATAGACTCCAAGTGGTGGATCACATTAAGGAGCACCAATTGAAAGTAAAGAATATTTTTGATAAGAAGGCCAAGGCAAGAGAATTCAAAGTTGGAGACTTCATCCTGCTATGGGACAAGAGAAGAGAACCAAAAGGCAGCCATGGAAAGTTTGATTCATTATGGCTCGGCCCATTCCAGATTCATGAAGCTTCATGGTGAGAACACTTTTCTTCTCTCATATTTGGATGGAATGCCACTGGAATTGCCTCAGAGTGGGAAATACTTGAAATTGTATCATCAAGTGAAAGTGGGTTGTCCCCCGCCTTGTACCATAGGTGTGTTTCCCTTTCCGTTGTGTGGTTTTTTTCCCTTTATTTGTGTCGTGTGTGTGTGTTTCCTTCTGTTGTGTGCTTGTGTGTTTCCTTCTTTTGATATTTACTTTCTCAAAGTTTATACATGACTCTGCAAGGCCCAATGGATAAGGCACTGGTCAATGAATTACAGGGTCTAGAGATTGAGATTCTGGATTCCCATGTCATGTCTTCACTATGCTCAGTCCATGTCATGTCCCCAAGCTAGAGCCAGCTATTGTCACCCTCAAAATCCCCCTCATTTTTTAAGTCAAATTTGAAAATTTTGAGCTCACGCCTCCAAAAGTGTTCAAGTAAAGTTGGAAGTCCAAAAAGATAGAGAAATTCATGCTTTGAAGTTGTTTAAACTCTCCAGTCTACACGTTTTGATAAATTTTTTGTTTTCCTATCTAGACGCGTGAAAATTTTATTGTTGTCCTCATTTGAATGAAATTTTCAATATTTTCTATGGCCATGGATCATCAAACCTTGTATTGTTTTCAATTCCTTGGTTCATGAAAGAAATTTGAAAATCGGGCGTGAAATGGTGGAGTTTTCTTCTTCTCTGCATTTTTCCATAGTCGTGAATGATGGGCATTTTCTTCCCCATCAAATTTTGGCCCCATTATCCATGGGTATGTGGACATATCTAATGGAGAATGGGGTCAAGGAGAACTTCATTTTTTGTTTTGAGCCTTTTTTGTAAAAAAAAAGGGCTAAAAGTCATAAAGTGACCCGACCAATCCCGATCATGGATTATGAGAGGAAAAAGTCAAATGTTGAGCCCACATCAAAAGTCAAAGTCAAAGTGGGAAGGGGATCATCATGAGAGAATTTGAGGTTTTGAGCCTTTTTTAAAAAGGGCTAAAAGTCATAAAGTGACCCGCAACCCGATCATGCTATAAGGAAAAAGTCAAAATTGAGCCCGCATGAAAGTCAAAAAGGGGAAGTGGGTCATGGGGAGATTTGAGAATTTGAGCCTTTTTTTCAAAAGGGCTTAAAAGTCAAAAGTGACCCCAACCCCATCCCATGCAAAGGAAAAGTCAAATATTAAGCCCACATCAAAAGGTCAAAGCGGGGAGGTGGGTCGGTGGAGCAATTTGTGTTTTTGAGCCCACATTAAAAAAAGGTAAAATTATAAAAGTGACCCCATGACTCTTCTCCACTCAAGTGAAGGCCACGTGTCAAGACTTATATCAAAAAAGTGGAAGAGGGACCAAAATGTAAAAATGCCAAATCTCTATAAAGTCACAAAATGCAAAAGGCATCCTCCACGCCCGCTCCAGTAAATTTCTCCCACGTGGATGACTCTGGTTTAAAGTTTCAAAGGCAAGATGAATGGTTCAAATTCAAAGTTACAAAATGAGTGTAATAATGCATTATGAAAAGTCTAGGTTTTTCTCACATTCGTTTCTTCACGAATCAAGAATCTGAATGGACACGAAATGATTGAAAAATTGTAAACCATTTCTTGCTAACAAAGAAGAAGTTGTAACCATTTCTTGCAAGATATTTAATGGCTTCTTCACGCCATTGTAAAGGGGTTGCAATTGATCTTGTAAACTCAAGAGTGCATTGTACTTAGAGAAAGCAAAGGAGATAGCCATTTTCTTCTACTTTCCTCCATTCTCAAATTTCTTCCATTCCCACATTATGTACAACTTTGTTTAAGCATCAATACAAGAAGAAGGATTTTTTAGCTTTCTTTGATGAGGAGATTTTAGAAACTTTGAGTTCACAATCTTATCTTGTCTTGTTGCCATTTGCAGGGTTGTTTCTTCTCATAAATGCATGTGTTGAAGTTTCTAACTAGTGTGTGTAGGAATATGATTTTCTACCTACAACATTAGTTCTCCTACCTCTTTCTCACTCCCTTTCCCACCTTCATACCTCAGTAAATAATGCAAGCTTTTCCATAGGTCAAGTGGAGTGCCCCTATTGGATCCCCAACCGAAAGGCCACCACGTAAATCCCATGCTTTCTTGATTTGGTTAAGTAGAGGGACTTAGCATGCATACACGAAAGCTACACCGTTAAGTAGAGGGACTTAGATTCCCAGAGCATTGGCAAGGAATTCACAAATTATAAAGGACCAAGCTCTAAGAATCTATTATCATCACCTAAGGTTGCATCAAAGGCATTACTAAGAGCATCAAAGCATCCATCTAGCTATCATTCAAGGAACAAGGGATTGCATTTTTCCATGCACACATCTATTTACATTACTACATCTAGCTATTGCTTTCTATCATGTGTATCTTGCAAAAGAGACACCTAAGGCATGATCTACACACACACACACACACACACACACACACACACACAGAGAACTATATAGAATCCTAAATGTAGTGTAGCACTCGAATCGTAAGTTCACTCAGTCAGGTGACCGTCGAGGTCATTCTAACTCCCCATTTACACCTTTTTCTTTATAGGGTTTGATGTGTTTTGGGGTTTTATAGGTTCTCTTTCTCTTTGTAGGTTTCGGGGAAAACTTGGTGATCATTCATCAACTTATAGTCAACCAATAATGACATTTAGCGAACATCTTACGACATTGTAAAATTTAGATTCTAACCAGTTTCATTGTCACGGAGTTCTAGAGCAGTCTTTAGACACCTAGGTGCCTCTAACCCATTCCAAGTAGATCCAATGACCTCACAATTTTTGGACACAATAACAACAATTCCCTCCTCTTGTTTATCGAGTTTTCTATTCAAGCCACAATCCAGGATTAATTACAAAATTAACTAAGTAGTTTATCCTTTCTCTTGCACTTAGGATTTCAAATTTTAATTGTTTATTGCTTAGGTTAGATATGTATTGTATTGTTATATCATTACGTTATGACTCTACAATTAAGGTTTCAAAAATTCTATATTTTTAAAATCATTTGGTGAACCCATCTCATTTGGATACTCTTATATCCTCATTTTTCTTCTCTCATGGCTCATAATGTATCTCAAGTCTCTTTGCTTCGATTGCTTCAAATGCACCCATTGATTAAGAAAATATTGATAAAATAGATGCCTAATATTAATTACGTAACAAGCGGTGTAAAGTAAATATGCGATGAAATAAAAATTTGACCCAAACAAGATAACCTAGAAATTATGAAACCCTATTTGCAAAAGAAGAGATAAAAAGACTTAGTTGATTCATAATTAAAAACCTGGGTGTGTCAAAGTGACAAACTAATGAATAGAAAGGGGTAAGTATTCACACCAAAGCTTAGAAAATTGTGTGACGCAAGATCTGTCTGACTAGGGTACTGGAATGGGTCGGAGGCACCTACGGTCACTAGTAGACCTACTTTGGGCGCCTATGACTATTCAAAACCTCATAAAACCAACTTTGAAGGGTCACGAGGTATTTATCGTCCTTCGTTGTCTATCACTAGTATGTGGTATCAAGTTCATAAATGTCACTTGTAACCTGTAATGAATAAATGACCTATAAAACCCTAAAAGCACATCAAATCCCAAAATGAAAATAATGCAAATGAGGGGTTGAACTATCCTCGGATGTCAAACAAGTGAACTTACGACCAACCATTGTACTACATCTCAAACCTAATGTAGTTATGTGTGTGTGTAAAGATATTGTGCCCTAGGTGGCTCTTGTGTGCGTCACACTTGATAGCGAGCAATAGCTAGATGTAGAAAATGTAGATAGATGTGTGCATGGAAAAATGAACTTCCCCTCCTATGAAGTGTATGCAGAATAATGTAGTCCCTTGCCCTTGTGTGGATGCTAGATGGATGTTTGAATGCTCTTGATAATGCCTTTGGATGCAACCTTAGGTGGTGATAGTTAATGCTTAGTGCTTGGTCCTTTATTATGGTCACATAACTTTATATTTATATGATTCCCTTACTTGAATTTGTAATTAACCCCGAAAAGGTCGATTACCAAAAATAAGATAAGATGCTCAAACAGATAAAAAGGACCCAAAAGATGTGAGAAAAGTATAGATAGGTCGGGGTACCAAGGGGGATGGGGGTGCCTAGTCTTTGGAGTCTTGGTTGGGCTAGTGTCAGATGAGAAATATCGAAGTATGAAAAGATAGACTGGGAAAGAAGGAGTGTAAGACCAAAAGAGGCAACATAAAAGCAAGCAAAGATGGCCAAAGACATGGGTCAATTAGTAATTTTCTTACTTAGGAATCATATGAATAATAGTATGTGATCAGGACTAAATAGATACCCAAAGTGCGTGATTTAGTGTCTACATTTTCCCCACTTTATGTTGTTAAGTGAATGCTTGATAACATAAAGTAGATAAGAGATGCATACCTAATAACCATGTAGATCGATGGTGAAAAGTGTGTCGAGAGATAAGAAAAAGCATGAAGTGATAAAAATGTGAAGCGTGGAAGCTAAAGAAGAGGAAATAAAAAAGTGATGATGATGATGACCCTAGGGTAAGAGCATATGTGTAGATGTCACAATTGTACCTGTTGTTGATGTCGATTATTGTTGATGTGGTGTGATATATGTATGATTGATGTGACTACTACTTCCCATAAGGATAGGACTGCAAAAGAGAAGAACGAACAAGTAGTCAAATACGTGTATATATGATCAAAATGTGTAAAAAGTGTGTAAAAGTATGCAAGAAAATGAAAAAGGAACATGTGCACTTGATCCATGATGAGTAAAGAGTGTAGAAAGGATCCTAAAGATGATGTAGAAGAAATGAGTTTTTCGGGTGATCTCATGTCAATTGTGTTGTTAAATGTGAGTTTTTTTGGGTGATCTCACGCCAAAAATGGAAGAAGTGTAGGGAGAAAATTCTGGTGTCATCCTCCAACCTTTAACTGCTTCCCCTGTAATGTGAACACCACTACAGATGGTGTGTAAAAATTTGATCCGTTTCAAACAATTTTGATCCAATGCAAAAGTAGAAAAGAAGGTGTAGTGTATGCATGCCAAGTCTTTGAGAAGATTTGTATGTCCTGTAAAAGTTGTGTAAGTGTTAAAAACTATGTTGAACTGAAAAAATTGTGTAACTTCCCCCTAGTCATAGGTGTCCAAGAAGGGTCAGGGGCGCCAAAGGGCTACTTTCGAGTCTAGGCACTGTGTGATATGTTTCTTTGAGGACCAAGTCAGAATCTGGGTCATTGTTGAGACTGAAGACTATGTTGTACTATGTGTGAAACTTGTGATTTGTAGATTATTATATGGGGTGACTGATTCACTCAAATGATGCCCCCTCATTTGGGGTGCATGCGACATCGTTGAGGAGTATGTAGCCCAAAGGAGGACCAACATTGAACTAAAATTGATGCCCTATAGGGGGAAGGAATTTTCTTAGTAGAAACCAAGGCACACCCAAAAAAAGTGGCTAGGAAACAAGTGTTAGTGCAAGCAAAATAAACACACATGTAGAAGACAAAATGTAAACTATCAAGTAAGTAATAAACAATGCATAAAAGCAATAATGCAGACAAAGTAAACCACGAAAAGTGAGTTTCAAACATGGGACATCACTCATGATGTGCAAGACAATAAGGTCGATATAGAATAAAAGCATATAGTGTGCACAAGAATAAAGGGAAAATCCCACAAATAATGACAAATGAAATGGCAAGAAATAATAAACAATGTAACAAACAACCATGGAAGTAAATAGACCTACAAGACAAATGATGCACATGAATCACTCGTTAGCATGTTAGAAAGATAAAATGTATGTAAAAGCGTATAATCTGATATATTAATGTGTTATGAAAAATGAAACAATAACACTGTAGTGTATACAAAAGTGGATGCCCTCAAGAGCCATTGTGGGACTGGTATGAGGTATTACGCCAAACATCCATGCTTTGTGTGTAAACGATCTATGTAAAGTCTGTAATCACAACTAGAAGGCAAGTGAATGCGCATGTGTGTATAGAAAGATAATGACATACAAGATATCTTACTAGCATGTGTAAAAGTGTACATGTAAGCATAAGTAAGCAAGAGTAAATGTGACCAAGATATGCAAGTATGTTGTGGATGAGATGGAATGAAATGTAGTGTGAGTGTGATAGGAGTCACTGCCCCCTCGAACAAGTGAGAATGAATATACATGTGATGAGGTTCATTTATAAATTCCCCCTCAACAATCAAGAATGAGTTGTAGAAAAAAAGTGTGTCATAGGGAAATGGTTTGAATTGTGTACTAGAAAGATGTGATCATGAAAGCATAAAGTGTAAAGAGTGTGTGAGCACATGAGTGAGTGAGTGAGTGTGGTGAGGTTCATTTTTAGATGTAGACCTTCAAGTAGTCGAGTATGAACCACAAAACTAGAGTGTGTCATAGGGTAATGAGCACAACGTGTAAAAGTATATAAGAAAGATATGTCGTGAATGTGCTGAGTGTGAAATGTGTAGTGTGTATGATGTGTAACAAAGGATGTGAAGAAGAGATGTGATGAATGTGTGATGTGTGAAGTGTGCAGTGTGTGAGGTTCATGTGTATAGTATTCCCTCAATAGTCAAGTATAAACCAAAGCACGAGAGTGCATCATCGGGTAATGACGATACAAAAGTGTATCAAGACATGTATAATGCATGTGAGATACTAGATGTGAAGTGTAGTGTATGTAGACACCTAAGAATGATAGAAGGGGGTAGGAGAATAAGTACGATGCCCCCCTGATGTGAAGTGATATGTATTTTATCTGATGAAAGTGAAAGATGAGGGTCCTCTCCCAGATGCTTGCGGAGCTAAAGGCGTGTGACCATTCTCTAAGATTGGTGATGCATGAGACAAATGATGTGTGAATGAGTGAATGAGACCTATGTGAAAGGTGATAAACACCTACGTGAAATATAACACGGAGGTGATGGACACCTATGTGCGAAGTAGCACAAGGTGATGGAACCTATGTGAAGAAAATGTGAAGGGGGTGATGTATACCGATGTGAAGGAGTTGTTTGAGTGATGGACCTAGAGATGTGATGGATGACTAAGCGATGATGAGACCGTATAGGCCATATGTGAATAGGTGAGCTATGAGTAGATTGTGCTTTAGATTTGAGAGGTCACGGGGACCTAGATTCTCTAGTGAGTGCAATGATAACCTCAAGAGGAGGTTAACCATCGACCATGGTGTGGATGGAAGAACACCATTGATAGTGATAACTTGCTTATTATGAATGAACTTTAGACATAAATGATTCATGGAGATGATGGCATGAGTTACATGGAGAGCTAGGGAGAAGAGCATGTCACAGCATCAAGAAAAGGAACAAGGATGGTAAGAGGACCGATAGTGATGATAGGAAGCTTAACAAAATCGTATGATTTAGGTATCGAATATGAGATTTGAGAGTGGAGCCGATGAAGTGAAGAAGTGCAATAGAACATGCGCTAATGTGAAATGATGGATTAACTATAGTGTTATTAATAGGAGTGGATTTAATAGAAGCAATAATGTGTAAAGTGATTAGAAGAGAATGTAGCATGATATTCATGATCGAGAGAAAAGCGATGATTGGTGGAGATGGCTCAGCGAGAGAAACTAGAAAGTTAGATCCCCCGATGCAAGAGGAGGAACTACACACGTGATATGTATGATTAGTTTGAAGAGTCAACCGCTTGCTTTTCATGTTTCGGAAGAGGATTGTTGAAGATTTTGAGCTTGTGATTTTCATTAACTAGTGCAGAAGCCACAGGCTCTAGAAGCTCAATTAGCATTATTATCAATAAGATCTTGAATAAGATTGTGAAGTTTGAAGCATCGATATGTAGAATTTCCAACACATTGATGATAGTCACATCTGAAATTTTCATTTTAATTATGACCTTTTGGATGAGATGGGTCCAAATTGAGTGGAGGAGGAAGCGTAATAAGATTTCTCTCGATAAGTTATGGTAAGAGAATATGTGGAGCATGATAGTCAATTTTGTATATGTACGCTTAGGTGGTTGTCATTGAAGCTCTTTAGTATTAGAGACAACATTGACAGTTTCTTTAGCTTTAGTAGGTTTTGTAGTTGGCTTAAAAGTTGATTTACTTTGAAAGTGCATAGAAGATGAAGCATGTTCCTAATACTTAAGCTTTCCTATAGATAAGAGTTTTGTTTTGCGTAGCTTAAGAGTGTGACATAAATGATCGAATGATGGAGAGGTCTCAAAGATAACACTCTCCTAAAGAGGTGGTAATAGAATTTGAACAAATAGATCTTGAAGCTTAGATTCTTGAGCACATTAGACATCTTAGCTAAGTTGTTCTTATATCGTAAGACATAATCTACTAGATGTTCATTAGATCCTTGTTTAAGTTGAGCAAGTTGAGCATATGAGATCTTAGAGACAATATTGATGGAGAAATGAGCTAGAAAATCATCGGTTAGATGTGTAAATGAAAGATGTTCTAAGTGGATAGGTAGGTCATAGAACCAACGCATTGCATAATCATGAAGACTATGAGGAAAGAGCTTTGCTAGTAGAGTGTGATCATCCACATAATCTAGATATGTTACATGAAATGATCAGAGATGCTCTTGAGGGTCGTCATGGCCTTTAAAAATGGGTAACTTAGGAGTCAAAAAGTTTGGAGGAAATTGGTAAGTGAAGATGGTGGGTGTGAAAGGAGTATGAAGTAACAAAGTGGAATCCAAATATGGAGATGGAGAGTAGCAATTAAAGTTAGCAAATTGAATTTTACAAATTAAATAATTAAGATAAGGTGTATTTGAAGAAGTTTTAGATTGTGCATGAGAAGCATGAGGTTGAATGATGGGAGTGGTGGTAGTGGGAATGGAAGTAGGAATATGAAGGGGTTGAGTGGAGGCCATGGTGGCCGAGGAAGAACCAACAAGAGGTTCCAAAACATCATGAGAGTTTTTAGCAATAATCAACACATGAAGAATATGCAAAAGATGAGTAGGATTATCACGCAAAGCTTATGAAAAATTGTGAGCTTATCTAATTTTATTAATCAACATTCGTGTCTTCATCATATGAGTATTCACTATCATATATTTTGATTTCATGAGGGAACATTTTGAGATTTGGCAAAAGGATTTTCAGTTTTAGCCATTGATGCGGGAACCTCACATTAAAATTTAGAAACCCAATGGGAAGATGAAGGAACTCAAAATGTTGAAAGACCCAAAATGACCACTACGGGTGATG
Source organism: Taxus wallichiana var. yunnanensis (assembly GCA_018340775.1). Taxonomy (NCBI): domain Eukaryota; kingdom Viridiplantae; phylum Streptophyta; class Pinopsida; order Cupressales; family Taxaceae; genus Taxus; species Taxus wallichiana. The sequence goes on along the minus strand of CM031240.1, from coordinate 301,924,416 downwards.
GGCATAAGAAGAAAACCCTAAAAATAAGGTTGGAATCGAGCATCAAGTTCACCAAATGATTAAGCAAATATTGAAATAAATAAATGTCTAATACTAATCATGTAGAAACATTATAAAATAAATATGCAATGAAATACATATTTGACCCAAACAAAATAAGCTAGAAATTATGAAACCCTAGTTGCAAAAGAAGGGATAAAAAGACTTAGTTGATTCACAATTAAATCTGGGTTGTGTCAAGTGACGAAATGATGAAGAAAGGGATAAGTATCACATCAAAGTTCAAAAATTGTGTGACCACAAGATTTATGCAGGACCGAGGTGCACTTGGAATGGTTGAGGGCACCTGTGGGTAGTGTAGACCACTATGGGTGCTGTGACTATTCAAAACCTCATAAAACAAACTTCAGAGGGTTGTGAGGTATTTTTTGTCCTTCGATGTATGTCACTAGTATGTCACATCAAGTTCACAAATGTCGCTTGTCACATCAAGTTCATATGTAACTATAACCTGTAATGAATAAATGACTTGCAAAACCCCAAAAGTGCATCAAATCCCAAAAATAAAACAATGTAAATGAGGAGTCAAACAATCCTCGGCTATCAAACAAGTGAACTTACAACTAAGCATTGCACTACATCTGAGACCCAATATAGTTCTATGTGTGTGTGAAGATATTGTGCCCTACGTGGTTCTTGTGCACATCGCACTTGATAGTGAAGCAATAGCTAGATGTAGAAAATGTAGATAGATGTTTGCATGAAAAAATGAACTTCCCCTCATATGAAGTGTATGCAAAATAATGTAGTCCCTTTCCCTTATGTGGATGCTAGATGGATGCTTGAATGCTCTTGATAATGTCTTTAGATGCAACCTTAGGTGGTGATAGTTAATGCTTAGTGCTTGGTCCTTTATTATGGTCACATAACTTTATATTTATATGATTCCCTTGCTTGAATTTCATAATTAACCCTGAAAATATCGACTAAAAAAGATAAGATGCCTAAATGGCTAGAAAGGACCCAAAAGATATGAGCAAAGTACAAATAGATCAGGGGCACCCATGGGGAGAGGGCCTACCATTGGCGTCTAGCTGGGTGCTAGTGTCAAGAGTTAGAAGTGTCGAAGTATGAAAAGACAGACTGGGAAATCAAGAGTGTAAGACCAAAAGACGCAACAAAAAAAAAAAAAAAAGATGGCCAAAGATATGGGTCAATTAGTACTTTTCTTACTTAGGAATCATATGAATAGTAGTATGTGATCAAGACTAGATAAATACCCAAAGTGTGTGATTTAGTGTCTACACCCACCTTGTAAAGATGTTCTCCACAAAACCCTAGCCATTATGTATCTCCCTATCAACATTTCACCTTCATAAGTCAATGCCATCTTCAATCATATCTCTCCGATGACTCTATCGGTTATAATGCGTATCAATCAATCTTTAAGTCTATTCAAGCTTTACATTCTTTATTTCAAGACAAATTTAGGCTATGGAATCCACGATTACATCTCTTAAATATGAAATCCAACATCTTAAGGATGCTTCTCAATCTCATGCTAGTTCTTCTTCTCATCCTCATTCTATGTCTTCTACATGTGCTCATATCAAGTGAGCCTCAAGTCTTGTCATTACCAGAGCCTCTCACATTTAATCACAATGCTAAGAAACATGATATTCTTACTGAGCTCCTTATTCATCAATTGATCACTTTTCCATCTACTCATTGATATCCTCCTTATCATCTTGCAAAATATCAAGGTCATCCATATTGTAATTATCATCGAATCAATGGACATAATGATAATGACTACTATGCTTTACAATGAAGAATCAAACATCTTGAGTGTCAAGGATTTATCTCATTCATTATACAACATTTTTTTGCATGCCCATCTACAAATTCTACATCCAAATGGGCTCCTAAATCTTCTCCTTCTCTATGCCTAATGAGCATCATGCCACCACTTCTAATGTGCCTTCTTCGGTCACTTAAGCACCGCCTGTGCAATCCACTCAAACTAAGCAATCACCTCTCAAAATTAGTCTCACTCCACCTCCTCTCAAGTTATTTATGGCACTACCAAGTCAAATAATGCAACCACCTCCCAAAATAAGTCCACCCTCTTCTCTTATCAAGTCTTCTACAACATTACCCAATAATCCACCACTTCACATCAATCATTTTTTTAAAAGAAACTACTCCTTATATTGATGGCCAAGACACATTTCAAACTCCACCACCATGGCATGGTCCTATTGTTGCTTCTACCTACCATTTTTTTGGATCTCTCTCTTATTATGACATAGATAACGCTCTCCCACAATGGCATGGTACCTCTCGCATCACCACATAGATCTCTATCATTGACACACTGGGGGCATCACGTTTATTCTCCCCCTTCTAGCATTGTCAAGTGTCTCACATTTCTACTTGTCCACTCTATACCTTGCATCTAGTCTTCCTCATTCATCTTACACACATTTTTATCAACTTGTATCGGCATTACCCGATGACGCACTCTTGCGTTATGGTTCACACTGATTTGTTGAGGGCTTACTACATTCATGAACCTCACACCATTCACACTACACATTTCACACTCAACACTTTCATGACACATCTTTCTTACATCATAACACACTTCCCTATGATGCACTCTAGTTCCACACACTTTATCGATCATATCTTTCTAGTACACAATTCAAACCATTTCCCGATGACGCACTTTTGTTTTCTATTATTCATTCTTGAGCCGAGGGGCATTTTATAAATGAACCTCATTTCACTCATGCTCATTCACATCCACTGGGGGAGCAATGCTCCTATCACACTCACTTTGCATTACATTCTATTCACACTTACAACATACAACATATCTTGGTTGCATTTACTCTTGCTTACTTATACTCATATTTACACTTTTCTTAGCATGCTACATATATATTTTATACGTCATTATCTTTATCATACACACATGTGCATTCACTTTCCTTCTAGTTGTGAATGTATACTTTACATGTATCTTTACACAACACGGATGCTTGACACGGTACCTCGACAAGTCCCACAAGTGGCTCTGGGGAATCTACATTCATACACACTACAGTGTTTTTGTTTCACTTTATACTATTTCCTATTCATATTAGCACACTACTATATCAGATCATACACACTTTGACATACTTTTTATATTTCTAACATGCTAACGGGTGCTTCATGTACAATATTTGCTTTGCAGAACTATTTGCTACCATGGTTGTTTGTTACTTTGTTTTCTATTGTTTTTCATTGTTTTGAGGCTTTTCCCTTTGTCTTGTGTGCACATTATATACTTTTGGCCTCATCAGCCCTAATTGTCTTACAACATTGTGAGCGATGTCCCATGTTTGCAACCCACTTTTCATGGTCTACATTGTCTTCTTGCTTGCTATATTACACATTGTCTTCTACATGTGTACTTATCTTATTGTACTAACACATGTTTTCCATCCACTTTCTTTCCATGTGCGTTGGTTTATACCAAGCATATTCCCCTCTGGGCTTCGAGTTTTAAATGTACATTGGATCCTCCTTTGGGCTCGCATTCTCCTAGTGATGTCGTATGTACCCCAAACGAGGGGCGTGTACATGGGTGAATTAGTCACCCCATACTGATAGTTCATAATTATAGTACAAAATCAACACAAGTATACGAGTCTTAGACAGGGCTCATAATCTAACTTGGGTCCTCAACACAACACAAACACCAGCACCCATCCCCAAACATTAGTGTTTGGGCACTCCTGACCCTTCTTGGGTACCTATGACTAAGGAACAATTACATAGTTCTTCTCTAAGATCAACACGTTTGTCAGATCTACACAAAAATTTTCCCAATACAAGCACAATCCTTCAGCAAACAACAAACATGCTTTTGCCTCTTTTCTATTTTTGTGTTGGATCAAAATGGATATGATTTGAACAAAGCACGATCACACCATCTACATTGGTGTATAAATCATTAAGAAACAATCAAATGATGGAGAATAACACTAGACCTTTCTCCCTACACTTCTTTTGTCATGGCATGAGATCGCCCAAAAAACTCACACTTGGTGTGAGATCACCCAAAAAACTCATTCTTCTACAACATTTTCAGGATCCTTTCTATCTTTTCACTCATCACAGATCAGGTGCACATGTTCCTTTTTCACATTTTTGCATACTTTTTAAACATTTTCTACATGTTTGATCGAATTTTTCATATACACATATTTGACTACTCATTTTCTCTTTTCTTTTGTAGGGTTAGTCTTTGTGGGAAGCAAATAGTCACATCATCAAGCATCAAACAACATCGATAATAGGTATAATGCAACATCACACATACACTTTCACCACTAGGGTCACTTCCTCTTCTCTAGCTTTCACGCTTCATTTTTTGTCATTACTCCACATTTTTTCTTGTCTCATCAGCATGATTTCACCATCGATCTACATGGTTATCAGGTACGCATCTCTTATCTACTTTATGTTATCAAGCATTTTATCAACAACATAAAGTGGGGGAAAATGTAGACATTAAATTATGCACTTTGGGTACATTTCTAGGTCCTAATCACATATTATTATTCATATGATTCCTAAGCGAGAAAGGTACTAATTGATCATGTATATGGCCTCTTTACTTTCTTTTTGGTTTTCATATTGGGCTTACATACCCCATTGCCTAGTCTCGACCTCCATTACTTTAGCTTTTCAAGTCTAAACACCAATGCTTAACCAAGACGCCAATGCCTAGCGCCCAGTCCCCTCTCGGCACCCCGACCTCTTTTATATTTCTCGAATCTTTTAGGTATTTTCTAGTTGTTGGGAATCTTGTTTTCTTGGTGGTAGGTCTTTTAGTGGTTAATTACGAAAATCAAGCAAGGGAATCATATAACTATAAAACTATATGAACATAATAAAGGACCAAGCTCTAAGCATATATTATCATCACCTAAGGTTACATCCAAAGGCATTACTAAGAGCATCAAAGCATCCATCTAGCTATCATTCAAGGGACAAGGGACTACATTCTTCTGCATATACTTCATAGGAGGGGAAGTTCATTTTTCCATGTAAACATTTATTTACATTGCTACATCTAACTATTGTTTGTTATTAAGTGCATCTTGCACAAGAGCCACCTAGGGCATTCTCACACACACACACACACACGACACACACACACACACACACACAAACACATGGAACATCAAAAAATGAAATATAAAATGTAGTGTAGCTCCTAGATCATAAGTTCACTCAATCAAGTGACCACTAGGACAATTCAACTCCCTATTTGCATCATTTTATTTTTAGGATTTGATGTGTTTTGGGGTTTTCAGTTGTTCTTTTTGCAGCTTTCAAGAAAACTTCGATGATCAACCAATGACTTACAGTGACCAACAACAACATTTAGCAAACATCTTGTGATAATGTAAAATTTAGATTCTAGCCAGTTTCACAGTCATGGGTGCCAGGAGTTAGCCTCTCTGCAGTGCGTAGGAGTCCACGCAGATCGACAGTCACACAATGTTTTGGGCACAATAACGATAGTCCCCTCCTCTTGTTTATCAATTTTCCACCCGGCAAAGCCTAGGATTAATTACAAAATTAGCTAAGTACTTTATCCCTTCTCTTGCACTTAGGGTTTCAAATTTTAATTGCTTATTTCTTAGGTCAAATTTGTACTTTATTGTTATATCATTGTGTTGTGACTCTATAATTAAGGTTTCACAAATTCTATATTTGTTAAATCATTTAGAAATTTGATACAACTACCCCTAGGAAAAACCATGTGGGAGGGTTAGAACCATAATATGGTCCTAACCAAACTATACGTTTTTGAACCTTTGTACATTTTTGGATTTATGTTCTTGAAGTTTTTTCTAAGTACTTATATGTTTTACCATGGTTCTACTATGTCCGGTATAAGTGTAGAATACACCCAAATGAATGCCCCCTCTTTTGAGACATGTACAAAAAAACCATGTTGAGCATGTGGCTCAAAAGAATAGATGTGTTCCCGTGCACTAGATGTTTGAGGAGTTGTAAGAAAGTGTAGGATATTAAAGAGGTGGACACTTTGAATAACCTACACTTGTAAAAAAGAAGGTTTTGTGCATGGTGGTAACCATGGGGTGCATCAAGAGCAATAATAGCATCAAATAAAAACATTAGAGACAATAGTAACATAATAATAAGGCATGCATGAGAAAACAAGTGTAGTAACAATGAATTCAAAGTCAATAGTAGACAATCCATGTCACACAAAAGGCATAAATCCTACAAACATAGGACACCCACAATGTTACAAGACAATCAAGGACCATAGGCTTACAAACAAGAGCATGCAAGATGGACATAAAGCTATAAACACGAGACACCACAATGTCACAAGACAAACAAGGCACTCATTCCACAATCGGTGAAGAAAAAAAGTAGTAACACACACAACAAGAAAGTATGTATGAAAACTATGATTGTCATAACATGATAAAATGATACATCAACTAATATAGAAATAGGCAAGTGAAGCAAGAGGTATAAAGGTCACACAAGACATGTGTGTTATCCATGTTAGCCTAAAAGATAACATGTACATAATATATGAAATCATGTGTAGTGAGGAACTAGAAAGGAACTATAATATAATAGTAGCACATGTATATAGTGTACAATAAATGCCCCCAAATGTATAGGAACTATAGGTAAAGGTACTACCAACACATGTCATCATATAGTGCTCTATGTTTTCCATGTATGAAGTTCGATATACTAGGTGAACACATGTGTGTAAATAAGAAAGAAATATGTTATCTATCAAAGCCATAGTGATAAAAAACATGTGTAATGTAAAGTGCAAATAACTCAAGCTAAGTGTATGGTAGTTGATTTTGTATTTTTCCAAATATATGAATGTTTTTGTATTTTGAAACTATGTTAATGTTTTTGTATTTGTTAGCGAAATAATTTTTTGGGTGGGAAAATTAGTGAACTCTCACCAACAATGTGCGGGACTAAGTCCCTCTACTTGAATGGGGCAGCTCCATTTATTGAAAACAAGAAATATTTACATTATTCTAATTACTTAGGGGTGGTATTTCGACCGGGGATCACACAAGAGTACTTCTTCCGCACCTTTGATAAAGTTCTTGTAGATTCTACAAGGGAGGAAAAGTCTTGAAGGAGAGGTGTGAAGAGAATAGTAAAGGGGGTTTTGCACAATAAATAGTAAAGCAAAGTTTATTGTCTCAAAACTAGAATATATCCATGAATTCAATGAGAAGACACCATTCACATAACACAAGGAACAAAACACAACAATCACAAAGTCTTAATGCATAATATTTAAGAAATACATGTTCATGGAGTATAGTTGAGATGGAGAGGAAACATATGAAAAGGAGTTAGAAGAAATTTGATCACTTGTTCCTAGAGAGAATATGGGAGCTAGTAAACAAGAATAACCATCCCTTGAAGTGAGGAGGCTCTCCCAATTTATAGCTTTACAATGCAACTCTTCATCTACACCCCCACATGACTCTTTGCATCCCTATTCCACTTGTGACTTTTCAATTACCCTTAGAAGAGACAAATTAAGTACCTCTCTTATAATTTGAGAGAGTAATTTTACATTTTACATTTTACAAATATTTCATTGTCACTTAAGTAGATAGGACAAAATGTCATGATTACATACAATGAAGAATTAGAAAGGGGGAGAGAAGAGGAGAAATAATGAAGAGAGGAGAGAAGAGAAAATGCTCCAAAACATGGATGAAGATTCCTCCACCTTCGATGAAGATCAGATCCAATGATGTTGAAGATGGAAACTTGATCCATGCTGACCCTCCACTATGATGCATCGATGAAGAGATCGATGAATACCTTTGAATACTTTTTCCTCTTTTGAAGACTCCTAGAATGATGCACTTCTACACACTACCTGGATACATCGAGAAGAGGAGTGATGAACACTTGAGAAGTAGGCCACTGAGAGCATTGAGAAATAACTTCCCTCATTGATAAGATCCATAAGATCCTTAATAAATTACCACATATTCATGATCAATCATTCATATGATTTTGTTTACACACACATGATCTTAATTCTACCCAGCGGAAGCATTGATGGTGAATGAAACATGAAACAAAATATTTATGATTCCAAAGGAAGGAGAAAGGGACCAAAATCAATTCCATCCATCTAAAAAATTCCCTAGTGTGTTCTTCAACCATTACTCTATCTAGGGTCATAATTGCATCCAAATATGCTTCACTTCATGATAATGTCTTGGGCATCCAAGAAGGTTTTCTCCCCGTATGAGCCATGAACCATTACAATCCCTCAAGGTAGAAGTTTATATTTAATCATTATTTTAGATAAATATTCTTGTGTGATGATGACCATGTTACTTTTAGTAGGGATTAATAGGCATTATGAGATTCCCTTTAGTGTGATAACTACAAAGAGAGAGTTGTCTTCGACAAAGATGATTCTCGTTGCAAGATCATAATGCCTTACACAAACTATGACTAACTTAGTGATCTGCACGAAAGTGGATGTCCTCCTACTTTGTAGAGTCATATAGTGAAAAATTCTCCTCGTGGTTCCTTCATCGTTCTGGTCTTTAGATCATCCAAGTCTGGGGTGCGCTACATCACTATCTCCTACATTCAGGTACTTAGTGGCCAAAGTGGAAATTGACTTGAAATTGGTGTATTTGATCTTCATGGATGACATAGACAATGAGGAGATGAGGGGATGAAGGTGTGTGTTAAATTTGGATATGATTGGAGCACTTACTATTTTTAGCAAGTCACACTCCTCCTATAGTTACCATTTTTAGCCAATTTTTCCAATTTTCAAGTTTTGTAGTTTTCATAGTTCTAGACTTGGAGATTGTCGAAGGTTTCATAATTGGTGTTTCTTTGTCACCAAAACTTACTATTTTTAGTAATACTCATATTCCAACATACTAAAAATAGAACCTTGTCTTCTAGGTGTCCGATTGAGATGAAAATCGTTTCATTAGATTAGGAATTTTAATTTGATTTCTGCTCCAAATTTCAAGTGTCTTTGTCCTCCAGATTTTCCAGGATTTGAAAAGGCAAGTTTTTCTTTTGAAATATTCAAGGGTGTGCTGTAAAAAACTCGGGGATCAATGGAAATGTTGTTTGGATCATCTTCAAAGCATTCAAGAGTAGAATCTACTGGCAAAATCTCATGGGAAATGGAGCAAAAATGAGGGAGTTATGAGCAAAAATGTTGATTTGGCCATGGGTTTTGGAAAATTTGATAACATAATAGTAGCTAGAGAGGGAAAGGAAATATTAAAAATATCTCAAAAAATGGCTAAGTGTTTGTTTATACTCACCTCTTAACACTCACCTTCTAACTCACCGTTGACCATTCAAGCTTAACCCAAAGTTACTTGGCACATGAGGGTGAGTTAAAAATTTCCAAATGGTGTTTTAGTGTCCCCATGTCCATTACCACATTTAGTAAGGAAAAAATTCACATCAGATGATGAAAAAGTTCCAAGGGGTGAAGGCTTCATGAGAGGGGGTTATAACATCAAGTTGGGGTGTTTGAAAGTCAAGCCTAGTGAGCATGTTACAAGTCTTAAGTGACAAAGGAGGGAGAGCTCACATGGTGGTGCACTCTCATGTCCCCCATGTACCTTTGGTAACGGGACAAAGGGACAAAAAGGGTGAGAAAGTTCTCCAAGGGCCAGGTTCTCATAAGGAGGGGTCATATTCAAGTGGTGAGTGGATGACTTGTTTCTAACACATGAGGTTGTGTTTTAAGTGACAAAAGCTTCTCCTCAACATGGTGGAAAATTATGATGTCCCCATGTCTATTTTACAAGGGTTAAATGGAAGTAAATCCCTCATAATTGTGCATAGGGTCCACCCATCATGAGGAAGGGGCCAAATTTGAGTGTGAGTGCATAACATCTTCCTAACACCCCAAGTGAGCATTTAAGTGACGCAACTCGAAAAGTGATTCTCTCACCATGGTGGTACATTATAGTGTCCCCCATGTCCCCATTGACTTTGGTAAAAGGTACAAATGGACATCATGGGTCTCCAAGTGTGCCACAACTATTTATAGAAGCATGCCTTCACCAAACACTGCTAAAAATAGCCATATGAGAGTGTCTTCTTGCCCGAAAGCTTCCCTAAGAGTTCCATAGGAAAAACTTATATGATTTTGACTCTAAAAGGGATTATGATACAATTATAACCATTTTAAGGAGCTAACTATTCCTGCAATTTTAAAGTTACCCCCATTTTCAATTATGCTCAAACTTGTGCGCCAATGAAAGGAACTGCCACCAAATTTTATGATGATAAAAAGGATAACCAACACATTGGGTGTGAAGAGGGCCTCACATATGTCATATTTACCTTTGAATCAAGTATCAAATCTTCCGGAAAAACCCCATAATATTCAGTTGAATCTCCACAGGATTATAGGTCTTCATCTGCACTACCTAGCCAATATCTCAAAATATGAAACTTAGAATTTCCTGAAACATTTTTCAATATGAATTAGGCCTTCTTAACTTTCTGATGAGTATATTATTTCTTTCCAAATCATCTCGAGGCTCTTGAAACATTGAAACAAGCTAACTAGCTTTTTAATTGCTTTCATTTCCTTATACCATTCCATAAGTAGCTCGGTGTTACACAACTTGTTCCTAAACCTGATTTTTCTTACAAAATTTCCTAAAATACCTAATATGATTACATATCTTTGTAACTAACTTCCCATATGCTTCACCTTCTCCCTATACATTCCGGGGGGTGCTCATTAGGTGCAAAAATCACTGAAAATAAGGCTTTTTGGGCCTACGGGAGCACTTATCTTCTCATGGATCCAGTACCTTTAAGAAAAATCACATTAGTACATTCATCCTAGCCATAATGAGGGAAACATAGTGACTAAATTGGTGGAGGACATGTTCACATTGACCGGAGAAGGGTTTTCAAATGTGTCTTAGGTTGTGATGGGAAAATTTTGAGTTTTTCAGGCTACACATTTTTCATGGAAACAATATTATTTAAAATGAGTAGCCATGTACAAGAAATAGGGGTAGCATGAAAGTTATCCATTGAGAACTTCTTGAAGAAGTGGAGTAATTTTCTGGAAGATAGAGGCTTAGGCCTCAATTGTGACTCAAATACATGTTGTATAATAGTAGTAATGTGTGTTAAAGAAGGTGTGGGAGATGAAGTAGATGTATAGGTAATATGTGAAGTAGAAGACTTGTGTGGATGACTAGAAGAATGAGTACGTTGAGACATGCCACGACACTAGAAGACTCGCGAGAAAATGTGGAGGGAGAATGTGCACTAGAGGAAAGATGTATAATCCTATGGGAGTGATAAGCTGTGAGAAAAAATGTGTGAAACGAAGGCCTATCGGGAGATATAGTAGAGCTAGAGCCATGAGAGGTAGTGTGTAAACCCAAAGGAATGTCATAGGAAATAACCTAGGAATACTAGATCTTCAGGGACATTGTGTGAAACCAAATACCTATATGTGGATGCACTGGGGTAGGAATATGAATTTTAGAAAAATGACTAGGAAAACTAGGATTAAGAACCTCAAAGGGAACACCTCTAATTGTGACAACCCGCTAATTATGAATAAACTTGACACATTGGTGAATTACCAGTGGAAAATCCCTAACAATGTGTAGCCAAGGGAGACCTAAATGTAATACACTAGAGCTAATAGTATAAGTAACTAAGAATGTAAATGATGTAGTTATAGAACCAATAGTGATAGGTAGATTGATGTACCAAGAGCGAGGATTAGTATCAAATGTGAGATTCTATGTAGAAATGCTAAGAGATTGAAATAATATGAGAGAGAAGACATTATCCTTGTTATGTGGATCAACCAAAACACCACATATATGTACTTGATTAATAGAGACATGGATGGATAGAGTATTTGAAATAAACATGTCATCTATATCAGAGTCATCAAAAGTGATAAGTAGTGTAGGAGATGATGTGTGAGTGATAATGCAAATCATTATGTCTAAAGGGTGGTCATAAGAGGGTGGTGGTGGCACTACATGATAATTTTTATGTACTTCAAGTATATTTATCAATGGCATGCTTAAGAAATGGACCATTAAAGATATTCAATTTGACATTATCATTGGTTGGCTTAGAAGATTCAAAGTGGGCTCATCCCACAAAATGATGTTTGAATCAATAAGATCTTGAACTACATGATAAAGCTTGATACACTGATCAATGAGGTGACCAATACATCTATGATAATCGTAGTAAGCATTGGCATCAAAACTCTTACTTTGAGGCTTGATCACATCAACCTCAAATGATGGAGGGAGAGACATGAGATTACACTCAAGAAATTGTTTTAATACAATGTGTAGGGCATATGTTAAGCTAGTAAACTATCATTGTATGGGCTGAAGTTGGAGCTTATTTGGTTGAGCAATAACATTGAAATTGTTTATAGAATCAATATTGATATGATTAATTTTTCCTTTGAATGTGGATTAACTTGGAAATTTGGCATTGGATATATTAGGAGATGTTAGAAGCATACTTGAGTTTTTTCATATGTAACAACTTAGCTTTGTGCTCTTTGAGTGTATGGCATAGATGGTCAAAAGATTGAAACTTGTTAAATATGACTGATTCTTGCAAAGGAGAAAACAAGCTTTGTGTAAAGAGGTCTTGTAACTCAATGTCAGCTAAGATATTGTTTATCTTAGTAAGCATGGTCCTTGATTGTAAGCCATAATCATTAATAGGTTCATTGGATATTTGTCACATTTTAGATAGTTGTGCAAAAGAAACTTTGCCCTCATTTTTGATAAATAATTATGCTAACAATTGATTTTCCAAAGCAATAAATGAGCAAAAAAATCTATGGGAGATCATAGAACCATTGTAGTGCAAAGTCCTTAAGACTTATAGGGAAGATTTTGGTGAGTAAGATTTTGTGAGAAGCATAATTAGAACAAGCCATATGAAATGATCAAATATGTTTGGTGGGATCCTCTTTTCCATCATAGATAAGGATTTTATGAGAAGCAAAACCAATAGGAAAGGGTAAGAAACCACTTCAAGTGCAAGTGGATTTTGAAGCTGTGTAGAATCCATAGCATGAGAAGAAGTGGATGCACCTTAGTTGTAGTTGTAAGGTTTGTGCTTGTAATGTATGAAGAATGGTTTTAAGAGCTTGTGTGTTAGATGAAGAAACATGCAAACCATTACGATTGGATATAAGATATGTAGTAACAATAGTGGTTATAGGAAGAAATATAGAGACATTTTGTGTTGATAGATTAAGTGCTCCCAAGTATGTAGGAACTCTAGATGTAGGGATAAAACATGTCTCTATATGAGATAATGAAGCATGCTTAAATTATTCTCTTACAACATATAGAAGAATATCAATATTAGAAGGATTCTCTTATAAGGAGTGTGTAAGATGTTGTGCCTCATCTATGGGTAGATCACGTCGGATTCACCAAAATGTTTACACCCTTATCATATTATGTGAAATCTAAGAATTAGTGAATTAAATACACTAAAGGATATAAGGGGAGATACAAGAGGTTATTATGATTAGTTAACTTCTAACATTAATCATCCAATACCATAATAACACATTAATACTTGTAATTAATGCATGAAACAAGATATGAACATGAAAAAATAAGAGGATAGGTTCACTTAGTTGATTATAGATGGATCCGGGACGTCTAAGTGTGCACACCGCTAGAATCGGGAGATCTAAGACCAATGGTGCTTCGTTTGGAATTATGACTGGAAACTAACTGGAGTAGGACTGCATAACTCTGTCGAGGACCATCTCTAAGGTCTTGACCCTTCTCTACGGTCTTGGACCTACTTGGATTCTAGATCTGTAACTTCCTAAGAGTTTTACCTCCCGAAAATGCTTTTCCCTATCAAACAATAGTTTTCGGTCATATTGTGAGCCCTATGAACATTATGAACAAGATCTTAAACCCTAACCATGGATGGAAAACCCTAAAAACAAACATTAGTTAGGTTTTGGGCACCCCTATGCACCCATGATGTTGGCACTACTCTAAAGAGGTCTCAAATTGTATGTCATTCTCCACCTAGCATGTAATATCTCAATGAATGTAATTAGATGTGGCAACCTCTTTGAAAATGTTTGAGTTGAGTTTAGCTCTTGTTAAAATACTTGGAGAAAATATCTTTGAGTGTTTGTGGAGGAGAGGGGATGATTCCTTGACCTGGTAAAAATCTTTAAACTTGTAGTGATTTTTCCCTAATGATTGTGGATGTGCCTTTGAGATTTAGGAGCCTTGGGTGCCTTTTGCAAGTGTTAGAAGTGAGTGTATCAATGTAGTGCCATAGTATTTCCAAGTTAGCAAATGAGGTAGTGTTAGCTTGTTTATATAGGAATCTAAAGGTGATTTATCAAAGAAAGGTCAACCCATAGGGAGTAAAGGACCCATAAGAGAATTTGGAATTGAAAGCAAAGATGGAGGATATGCCAGTGCAAAACCATATAGATAGTTTAGGACCAGATATAAATTCTTGACCAAACTATATAACCTCAACCATGGATGAAAAACATGATAAATGAAATTTATGTCTTGTTATGTTAACTTAGTATGTGGATTTTATACATTGCACCCTCATAATGTGTTAACATATCAATTTGCAAGGATAAACAAGCTAAACAAGAGACCTCGAGATGTACTAAACAAGAATAGAAAGGTGTGTTTATCTTAGCATGAGTGCATTGTCAAAACCAACAGTGTCAACGAGTAAATTATAGAATTTGAGTGTCTACATAAATCATGTTTAAGGTGGAAGGCCAAAGTTTTCATTTCAAATGATAAATTTCAAATTTTAGGTGTCTACATTCCAGCCCCTTTCAATGTGAAATGAAAATTACATGCTTAAAGGAGAATATATCCGAGTGTGTACACGCACTTTGTCTTCACTGGAGTTGATTATTTCACTTAGTTGTTGGCATGCTCCATGATGAAGCCTACAACATAGAGTGTAGTCAATGCCCATAAAATAAATAAAATTGTAACTCATCTTTGAATACATATTTGTAACTTTGAAAATTTATTTACTTTGTCGAGAGAAGCTCCTAAATTTGTTGTGTTTAAAGATTATGATTTGAATTAAGATACTAAAGGATTGGGGTGAGCAATTACTAATTTTAATGAAGGATGTGTTGGATTCACATAAGAATTGAGTGTATTTTGACCCAATGTCAAAAGGTTCCATAATACTTTTGTCCTAAAAACCTTTAAATAAGGAAGGTTGCCACGGGGTTTTCTAATCACCATGATACCTTCAAACAAAAGTGAGAAGAATGTTTCCATGATGTTTTCTAGTCACATCAATATCTTATAATCCAAAGGACCACACCAATGTACATGGATCTAGGCCCAATTGTACATTAGCACAAATTTGAAAGGGAATGACTAGTCTCATGCCCCCACCATGTGATACAACTATGAGTCTCAAATATGAAATGTTGAGTATAATAAAAGGAGAAGAAGGCCCATGCCCTCATACCCTATATTGAAATTGTGTCGAGTCATGTAGTGTCGAAAATGAATGAAGCACTCAAACCCCACACATTATATATCAAGATGTAGAAGACCTTGCACCAAATTATGTAATTTATTCATGTATCTATATAAAAACTTGTAGTTATCTATGAGAATTTGTAAATTCTATATTTGTTGAAAATCTAGCCCAAGTGTAGTCACAAAATCACACACTTATTATTACATTTATACCACCAAATATGTTATTTTATATATGGATCTCGCGTAAGAAAATTATTCACTAATGACCTATCCCCTAGTCCTGTCGTCAGTTAGTTGGTTGTCGTCGTCATTTGTCTTTGCATCGTACGAGTTGTTTGCATAGTTACAGATAGTTCTGGTCGTCTCTCGGGAGTCTCAAGTGTCATTATTTGGTCATTTGTAATCTATAGTCTTTAAGTAGGGTGCCTAAGGTAGAAGTGGGTCACCCATGAGCACCTCGATCCTTATTTTAGGCACCTTGGTCTCGATAGTACTTGCGTCTAATTGAGAGTTTCGAGGTCGATCTTTGTAATTTTCCCTCTCATTCCCCTAGGTACTAGTCGACATGTCGGGTCATTAGTGTCGAAATTTGAGCAAGAGATCCCTATATAAACATAACATACCTATTATCTTATGGGTGGACTATCTACTATCAAGGGATAGCTATCTACTAAGGCAAGGGACTGTATTTGGGCATCATTGCATCACACACACACACATTGCATAAGAAGGGTTGTATTCATTCTATTCCATCCACCATTTGCATTTTACATCTAGTTATTTCCCCTATCTCTACATCATTGGCACTAGGGCACCCTAGGCACACAATTGCACACACAAGCACACAGAACTACATTGGGTCTGGAATGTAGTGCATCACTTAGTTATAAGTCCACCATTGTG
This sequence comes from Taxus wallichiana var. yunnanensis, assembly GCA_018340775.1. Classification (NCBI taxonomy): domain Eukaryota; kingdom Viridiplantae; phylum Streptophyta; class Pinopsida; order Cupressales; family Taxaceae; genus Taxus; species Taxus wallichiana. Next base: position 301,907,869 of record CM031240.1, on the reverse strand, counting down.
GCAGCTAAGGTCAATCCAACCCCTTCATATGCATATTTATTTTTTAGGGATTTGATGCTTTGTACGAGGTTTTGTAGGTAGATCTTCATTACAGGTTTACAACAACATAAGTGAAGTTACTTCGATAACCACGTGATAAGGATCGAGACATTGCAAAGATCTAGTGACACTTCCATTCGAGTCACGAGTTGTTACGCAGACTAGAGTGCCCAAACTACGAGACTTGGGTGCCCATAGTGCCCGATCCTCTCCCATGTGCCCCAATCTAGTTGAATCTCCATCTCTGTAATTTTTGGGTTGTATCTTAGTCATACTCGGCTTCATCCACACATCATCTTATTTAGTCCCGAATCACAACGAGGTAATTTATTTTCAGGGTAGTACCTTATCTCTCATATTCCAATTATTTAATTTCATTTAAATATAAAATAAAATTAGTTAGCATCTACATTTCAAATTACACTATTTATTTCATTGTTATACTATCTAGATTAACTCCCAAAATCCATATTTTAGTTAATCATTTTGGTGAACCATACTTTAGAATATCTTTCCCTAGGATCCATTTCAAACCCTAATGGCTAAGGATAGTTCATCTTCTTTTCCCATCATGTCTCATTTTAGTATTAACCATATCTATGATGAGGTTGTCATCGCTAAGCTCACGGCTCTCTATAGTAATCCTACTCCTATTCTAGCTCATATCAAACAACAACTTCTAGATGGTCAACAATATGTGCCTACTCATTTTGAAGATTCTCCCATTGGCATTAGTATTGTTAAGGATCCAATAGCCTTCACTCATTGTACACCATGTTATATGACTACTTGTGATCCTCCTTCGATATTTCTAAGGAAATTTTAGATGATTCTCTTATTGATTACATGTTTGGTATTGATCATCATTCACATGTACATATTGATTCTTCTTCTCCTAGTTAGGCCACTGTTATAGTTCCTTCTCATGATTCTCCTACTTTTGATATTGCTTCTCATGATACATCTCATACTAGCTTGCATACTCCTTCATATTATGTTGATGATCCTATTGATAGCATCCTTAGTAACATTTTCATTTTAAGTCTCTATCTGATACTGATGAGGCGGTTGATAGCCATGGTTCTCCTTCTTTTCATATTGTTGAGTGTGAATCTCCTATTCCATCACTACCTTCTCCTGAAATTGCATCTAGCACTTTGCATGAGTCACCTCCATCTATCACTTCTTCTTCTCCTATCATTTCATCTCCTCTTATTACATCATCTACACCCATTCATTCATCTTCTCATATAGATGTATTTCCATCAGTCACCTCACCTATTAGGGATGTTTTCGATGCTAGTCCTACCACTGCTATGGATATTCCATCTACTATAGCTTCTTTGGCACCTACTACTAGTGTGCCCTTAGCATTAAAATCTCCTTTGTCATCTCTAGATATTCCCATGATCACTCACAATGGAAAATTACAACCTCTTAATACATTGTTTCCATCTTCCACTATTCCTTCACAGGATATCATATCTCTCATGCATGTCATAGGTCAATTACAATCTCAGGTTTAGTCTCTCACTTTAGAAAGTAGGGCTTACTATGCTTTTATTGATAACAACTCATTACATGGTAACCATGTCCCTAAGAAGATTCATAATTCTGCATTTCCTAAGGACTTTATCATGCCTACATTCACATGTTTTGATGGTACTAGTGACCCTCATACTCATCTTCTACATTATCGCATGCTTATGACCTCTTATTCTAATGATAGATTATTACTTAAGGCATTTTGATACAATCTTATTGATGAGGCATTATAATGGTACACTCATCTTCCATTTGGGTCCATTAGTACTTTCTATGACATGGAGGACACTTTCCTCCATTAGTTTATCATCAACAATAACCCTAAAGTTACTTATGACCACTTACCTACTTTACATCAGGGCTCATCCAAACCTATCAAGGATTATATCTTACGGTTTAATGCTTGTATACATCAACTAATATTCCAACATATTTATCTAGAAAAGTAATTTATTTTATATTGTGGTATGATTCCCACACTTAAGAAAATATTACAGTATGATACATGTGAGTCATTCATTCTTCTATGTTATAAAGTTATTGACTTAGAACAAGATCTTCTTTCGACACATATTATTGATCCTCCATGTGTCTCTACTATTGTTGGCTCATCTAGTTCTCCTCCATTAACATCGGTTGAGTGTCCTACATGATCTCCACCCTTGCCTCACAAGCAAGCTCAACCTACTCCACCACCACAACATACTTTTTCTCCTCCTCCGCAACATGCCACTTCTCCTTCCACTCCATCTATGTCACGTGAGCCATTGCATTTCTCCCATCATTTCTAGACCTCATGATGTGTTGTTTTCCTTACTTGAAAAGTGCCTAATTCACTTACCATCCAACTAGCATCATCCACAACACAAGCTACAACGTCAGCGTGACCAACCTTATTGTAATTATCATCGCATAAATGGCCATAGGGACAATGATTGTCTTGCCCTTCATGATAGATTACAAAAATTAGAGGATAAGGGCATCATCTCCTTTAGATCTCTCGCTCACATGAGCGATCCAATCTCCTCTACCTTGTCGATATTTTTTATTACAGTTGATTCATATCCTCCACTTAGTGCTCAGGCCATAGTACGTCCACCACCACAGTTTGTTACTCATGTGTGCTCTCTCAGCCATGTCCATACACTGCTGCATCATCACATCCATCACATTCATGTTCCATTCATTCTTCACTTCACTTTGGCTTCACATTGGCTTCACTGCGCGCATTACGCATACCACCGCAACTCCATATGACATTCAGTTTGGCACATATTCACATGTTGCTTCCATCCCACATGCTTCCACCGCTTTGTGTCACCTTGGTCTTTAGTAGGTGATTACTATCACCTTACCCCCCGATGACACACTTGTGTTCTTATGATTCTTACACGACTATTGAGGGTTTTCTCTAAGAACCTTTCATCACGCACTTCATCATTCATCTAGTGCATTCAATCATTTCTCGATGATGTACTCTTTTTTTCGCGGTTCATTCTTGATTGTTGAGGGTCTTAATTAAAATGAACCTAATCATCCATATGTTGGGGGCATTGCTAATCCTCCCCATTTATCACACTAACATATTACGATTACATTACATTACCACGATACACATTCCTCACAACACACTAGTTCGATTATCATCTCTTGTACATCATCTCTTTTTACATTCATTATACTCTTATCATTATACTAGCTACGCATTACAAAATTCCATTTAATAAACATTAAATCATCAATACACCACAAAATAAGCTAATCATATATAAATCACATGTGTCCATACATATATAGTGAATACAATCATCACGGGAAATTCCCTATATCATATACAATAATACTAATTACACCTCATCATCATTATCACTCTTAGGTACTGCGAGAGCCCTAGAACTAGATGCCTCGCCATTAACTTTGTACCATTATTTATGGCCTCGATATCTCTCCACTTGCCTACATAATAAGGTGTTCTCCGTAGACTCCTCAAAACTGACGTTGCAAATCCATGTATCGTGCAAACACATCCTGCGCCAAAGGACCACCACCTACCACCTCTCGGGCTCATTGAGTCTCCTCACGTGCCTCATCCCTCTCGCCTAGCAATACAGTACATGTCACCACTACTATGTCCACTAGCTCAAATAAATGGGCATGCTCGCCCACTATATCATCCACTCGCTCAAGTATACCTCCACCAAGTATATCGGTTGGCACATTCCATGTCAATGTGTGGATAGATGTGTCTACTATTAGGGACCAATACGCATCACCTAAAAAAAAAAAACACAACATGTTAGATAATCATCACTAAAACATAGCCCAACAACAAAGTACACAATGCAATTATACAAATACTCACGCTCAATTATAAATCTACTACTACATTGTTGGGGGCATGGGCTTCCCCCTCTCCTACTCCTCCCTGTGGTAACCCCATTAGACCTATAAATAATGGGAACAACAATACCCATTGGTGTGTCGCCCACCATGCGTAGTACTCCTCTGTATAATCCACATCATCTATGTCTATCAACTTTATCGTCGCGTCTACCTCATCTGGCCTGGGAGGTACTTGGATGGTTTGTTGTGGGCCCTGGTCTCGCTCTAGCCCTCCTAGGTACTCTGATAGATCTCAACCATATATATGGCTCTGGGGGCACATCTTGAGCCATGTAAAATTTTCGTGATACTCTCTCCACCTAGAATAGTTGTACCACTCTGGGAATCGATCCTCCAACCACATAGTCCTACGAATACACATAACTCTACCACATCCTCAAGTCATCCTCCATAATCATGGTATGGCCTCCATGTGACTGCCTCGGGCCTCATCCTATCTATCAGTGCCCTGTAGGTATCATGTCCATCTTACACCCATGAATATTAATCCACCTCCTATATATATCTATGCACTAACATAATCTCCTCGTAGACCTCCAACTAGTCTCAACACGGCTATATGCTCATACACCCATATGTGTAATAGTGTAGTGGCTCCTATCCCACCACCATGCTCATCATGAGTAAATTAGTATAGATCTCTATATAGGTGGGCCAACACACACCGTGCCCACACGTATCTAGTACCCTCCTCCTTTATCCATCGATGCATATCATGCATCTTATACAAGATGCCTACACCTCCTCCCTCCACTGCTATAGATGAAGCAATCACAACTGCTATGAACTTCCACAAGCGAGAACCCCAAACCATAAGATAACATCTAGACTGATATGGGCCTCGGTAGTACTTGAGTCCCCACAAAATATCATCTAGAAACACGCATATGTCTCTCTATGTCCTCCAATGGCATCACTTTTACTCTCTCTCCAACAACCGACAATCACAATATGTGATATACATCCTCTAAAGTAATAGTCATCTCCCCGTAGGAAACTAAAACATACATATCTACACACCACCTCTCGCATAGTGCAGTCAACATAGGCATATTATGGGGCACATCCCCCATCTATGTTATATGCCACAGGCCGACATAGTCCATGACATCCCAATCCTCATCTAACAAGCCCAATCCAAGTAACATACTCAAATGATGACCACCATGGAACTCCCTCGAGTGAATATCCCTATACACATCACAAAAACAACAACAAACGTAACGTTAGAACACTACACAAATCAAAACACACTCGCTTATCACATTACTACGCATCCAAAATCACATTTTCACCATTCTAGGCCATATACACACTTTCTGGACTAGGGCACCCAGATGTAGGACTAGGGTGCCAGGAGAAAACTACTAGCGCTGGATTGGTTGTCTTAGGGGTCACTAGCGCCCTCACCACTCTTGTCTAGGTCTCAAATGTTGAGAAAATTAAAAATCTCCAATTTGTAAAAATTCAACAAAAATGACTACTACACCATACATTTTTCAAAAAACAACACACTTACCAACTCTCGCAGTCATGTGTGACACTACGGTGGTCGCCACCATCTCAAACCGGCTAGGACGTGTTGCTCTCACTTGTGACATTTTCACTCACTTCGTGCTCAATCTCAAAATTGCGTAAACAACAAATGAAGTGACTAAACACTTTTTCACTTCACTATTTATAGTTACTTTTTCATCACCTACTTTACTATAGTCATTATTTTCGCTGCTTATTCTCACAACTAATACACACTACACCGTTTTTGTCATATCTTGAGTGTTTCTACTCCGATTTACACCTCATTTATGGAATTCTTTTAGGATTCTACCTACCACTGTATTGTCCACATTATGTATGAATTATCTCCTCAACATTGTATTCCTTCCAATTCATACACATTTTGGTGATTTCTCACTTTCTATCTATTTTGTGCTTACTTTGACTTAGCGTTCGTTCTTCTCATCACTTCCCCTTTCGCAAAAGGGGGTCATATCGTTGGGGTCATCCTATAATTCCCATTACATTACCATGTGATTAATCAACACTACCAACTCATCATTTTCAAACATTTACTAATTCATCACATGACATCTCACCATTAATTCCCCTAATGACCTAATATAGGGGCAACAAATATACAATTTTTTCTATGAGACATTTCATCACTTCCCCCTAATGACCTAATTGGGGGCAATAAGTGTTAAAATATTTTCCATGTGATCATTCATTGGTTTCTATTGATTCCCCCTAATGACCTAACTTGGGGAAAATAGTATAAAACCTCTCTATGAGTAACCAATCAAACCAATCAATCAATCAACATGTTCAAATTTCTAACAATCAAAATCATATCATCAATACAATCAACCTCCCGATGACCTAACTTGGGAGATTACATCCATTATTTTTCCCAGATGACCTAACATGGGAATTTATTCTATCCATTTGGTGTTTGCTTCCAAATGACCTAACTTGGAAGCCATTATACATTTCACATTTGCTTCCAGATGACCTAACTTGGAAGCCATCACATTGCGGTGACACCCGTGGAGTGGGGGCAAGAGTGCATTTCCTATATCACTCCTATATGGGTCAACTATTTGATTGAAATTATTTGGATCCAAAACCACAAATGTTTGATTTGAGTCTGTCTGTAGTGGATAGATCTTGAGGATGTAGTTAGAGATTGGAGAATAATGCACTTTTCTCCCTACACTCTTCCTAGTGGCGGGATGCCCAAATCCTCGGTTGATTATTCATGTACACACATTCGAGTCGAGAACTAATCACTCCCTACCCCATCTCATCATCATCATACAACATTCAAAATCATCAATCATCTAACATTTATATCATCACTCTCATTTAGTACACTTCATCACAACATTACACTTTTCACTACATTGCATGGATCAACATGTTGATCCATGGTTCAACACACTATATGGTTCTTTCAACATGCTTTTACTACCACATTTGTGCATTCTACTACAACATGGGCTTCTCTAGATTTCTCTCAGGTATGCATCTCTATCTACTTTATGTTACCGAGCTTTCCACTCACCAACATAAAGTGGGGGAAAATGTAGTCACAAAATCATGCACTTACTATTACATTTATACCACAAAATATGTTATTTTATATATGGATCTCGCATAAGAAAAGTATTCACTAATGACCTATCCCTTAGTCTTGTCATCATCAATTAGTTAGTCATCATCGTCATTTGTCTTTACACAATTGTCAGTTGTTTTTGCACATTCTAGTCGTCTTTTAGGGAGTCTTAGGTGTCATTATTTGGTCATTTGTCATCTCTAGTATTTGACTAGGGCATCTCTAGGGTAACCTAGGGGCACCCATGAGTGCTTAGAACCTCATTTTAGGAACCTTGGTGGTCGGCATCACTTTGTCTAATTTAGAGTTTTGAGGTCGATCTTTGTAATTTTCCCTCTCATTCCCCCCTAGTACTAGTGACATATCGGGTTGTTAGTGTCGAAATTTGTGTAAAAGATCACTATATAAACATAACATACCTACTATCTTATGGGCGGACTATCTATTATCAAGGGATAGCTATCTACTAAGGCAAGGGACTATATTTGGGCATCATTACATCACACACACTACATAGGAAGGGTTGTATTCATTCTATTCCATCCACCATTTACATTTTACATCTAGATATTTCCCTATATCTCTGTTTCATTGGCACTAGGGAACCTTAGGCACACAATTGCACACAAGCACACAAAACTACATTGGGTTTGGAATGTAGTGCATCGCTTAGTTATAAGTCCACCATTGTGGCAGCTAAGGTCAGTCTGACCCCTTCATATGCATATTTCTTTTTAGGGATTTGATGCTTTGTATGAGGTTTGTAGTAGATATTCATTACGGAGTTTACACAACATAAGCGAAGTTACTTGACAACCATGTGATAAGGATCGAGACATTACAAAGATCTAGTGACACTTCATATTTAGGTCTTGAGATGTTTTGCAGACCAGAGCACCCATACTACAAACTAGGGTGCCTACAGGTACCCTGATCCTCTCCCAGATGCCCGATGCCCGGTTAAATCTCCATCTCTGCTGCAATTTTTGGGTTGTACCATCATACTTTGCTTTATCCACACATCATCATGTTTAGTCCCGAATCACAGTGAGGTAAGTTATTTTCAAGTTAGTACCTTATCTCTCTATTTCAATTATTTCATTTCATTTAAATATCAAATAAAATTAGTTAGCATCTACATTTCAGTTTACACTATTTATTTCTTTGTTATACTATCTAGATTAACTCCCAAAGTCCATATTTTAGTTAATCACCATAACATTTGGTGGTTTCATCCCTATTGGATGGTTTTGTAAATATGTAAAATTTGTTCCTATTTTGTATGTAACTCTATTTATGAGTATTTATACCTTGTTGAACATTATGTTCCTAAGTTTTGGATTCTATTTGTCTAATGTGCATAGATATTTTTGTGATAAACCCCAATGAATGCCCCCTATTTTGAGGTGATTGAGATTTGCAAATAAAATTCTTGGCTCAAAAGAAGTGATGTGTATCCATGTTGGATGTTTCTAATGGTTAGTGTTGGATCACATGAAGGTCTGGATGACCACCGTTAAGATCATATTCCTTCAAGGGTGTGCATGGTAGAAAACAGGCACATTAAGATAGAAAACAAGAAAGCAATAAAAATCATAAAATCAATCATGTATAGTAACAAACAAGTTCGGATGTAATCCAACATATAAGTAAATAAGTAATGTCACGTACATTAGTCATAATAAAGGCAAGAGCCACAAATAAGGGTCACCAAAGTTTTTTTAGACACACATAGTAAAGGCCATATGCCACATGCATAAAAGAAAGCATATAAATAAACCAAATTAGTGAAAAAATAGTAAATAGTAGACCTAAGGCACATATATCAAGATAGGCCGGACACATGTTAGCCATATTAGTTCAAAAAATATCATATTTCACAATATATGAAATTGAGCATAACGACAAAGTGAAAGTAACTATATTGAAATAAAAGTAATTGAATAATGTAGGAGATACCCCTAGATTAGCAAGGCCATTGGGAAAGACTTAGACCAACACTTGTTGTCATTTATAATCTCATGTGTATCATGCATCAAGCTTAAGATACCTCGTGAATGCACATGGTTACGTATTACATAGAAAATATGTTATTTATCAAACTTTATGACAAATAACATATGTAAAGTGAAAAGCTAGCAAATCGAGTCAAATGTAGGTCATCATTTTTATTTTTAAAATATTAATGTTTTTGTATTTATTTGATTATTCAAATACTTCGTATTTTGTAATATTTGTGTAAAAATCAAGGGTAAAGTAAGAGCTACTCTATGAAAGTGTCAATGGGGGATGGGTGGACCCATCAAACAAAAGAGGCTCAAACCTCAAATACTCCACACGTGTAGTGGGAATAAGACAAACCTAAGGAATTTAGGGTTGCATAACATGTTTGGGAGCCATCAGATATGTAGTAAGAGACCTAAGATGAGGTGTGTGATGGATATACCCACTAGAGGTAGCGTGTTTAGGTGTGAAATGATTAGGTATGATAATTTTTTCTTTTTTAATAAAAGGATTGGGCAACGAGGTCTCATATGGGATACCCTTGACCAAAATAACTTCCTTATTATAGCTAAACTTGACACATTGGTGTAAAATAGTCGAGATAACCTTAAGAGTACAAAGCTAATGACAACCTAGAAAATGTCACATGATCCAAGGAAGAGGTGTATAGACATGGAATAGCCATAATAGTATAGCTAAGCCTAATAAGTATAACAATATGCCCAAGAGAGGTCTTAGTATTGAATGTGACTAAACAAACAATGACCATGACAAGAGAGTTAACCATAAGAGGTATAACAACATGCCTAAGATATGTATTAGTATTGAATCCCATGTGTCACTTAGTATAGCTAAGAGAGAAGCAATTTAAATGTGCACATGTTGCATCTGCACCACTATTAATAAGAATGTTATAAAGAGTGCGTAGGTCAACAAAATCTTGAACATAAAGTGTATGAGAGAAAATATAATAAAAAATATCCAAATTATCAAAGGTAATAATAGGCATAATATGTAAAATACAAGTGATAGGTTTAATAAGAGAAAGTTGATGGATGATCATACGAAGGTGGAGGAGGCTAAGCTTTATAAGTATGTGCACTTCCACATTGGATTAAATAGCATTTTGATTAGGAAGTAGGTCATTGAAAACCTTGAGCTTAATTTTGTCATTAATAGGCTTATATTTCTTAAGAGAATAGTTAAATTCAATAACATTTGTATCAATAAGGTCTTGGATGACATGAAAAAACTTGATATATCCATTAATAAAATGGAAAACACATCTATTATAATCACAAAAAAACATTAAAGTCAAAATATTTACCATGAGGTTTTCTTGTATCAACCTCTAAGGGTGGAGGCAGAGATATAAGGTTACACTCTTGCGATTTTGAAGGACCATTTAGGGTAAAGAAGGCAATCACATAAATTACCTTTAGGGAGCAACTTGTAATTGAAGCTTTGGTAGGTTCGAGATACAACATTAACAATAGCTTTAACATTAATCTTGTTATCATTAGATTTTCCTTTGAAAATAGGTTTTCCTTGAAATTTAGCATTATATGTATTAGGAGTATTGAAACATACTTAAACTTGTTCATTATGAGTAGCTTAGCCTCCCATTCATTTCATGGGTGACATAGTTGATAAAATTAATGAAACTTATCAAAGATAATCAACTCTTGTGAAGGATCCAAAAGGATTTGAGTGAATAAATATCTAAGTTCAGTGTCATCTATGATATTATTCATTTTAGTAAGCACAATCTTGTAACACAAAACATAGGCACCGATGGGATCGTTGGATCTTGTCATATCTTAGACATTTGAGTATAGGACACCATGCTCCCAATATTGATTAAAAATACAAGGAATTGAGTAACCAAAGGGGTAAAGGCCCATACCAAGTGAATAGGAAGGTCATATAACCATCGGGTGAATGTATATTCCTGAGGATTCTAGGAAAAATCTTAGTAAGTAGTAAGCATGTGACATGAAAAGCGCAAATATGTTGTTCAAGATCAATTTTTCCATCATAGATAGGAATCTTAAGAGACACAACAACAATAGGAAAAAGAGAGGAAGCCATTTCTCATACAAGTGGGATGTGAAGTAATTGAGTAGAGTCCATGACATTAGAATAGGTAGATGCACTCTTGCGTAATATCTAGGCTTACAAAATGTGAACATGGATCACAAGAGATTTTGTATTGGCAAAGGGATGGGAAGTAGGATACATATACAAAATAGATGTGGTAATAATAATAGACATGCATAGGCATTTTAACACTACGAAGGGGGATATGATTTTATATCGTACAAATAGTACTGATAGATGTAGCCATAATAAACATAGCCATAATGGAAGATGTAAGAGTAGACTCGGGGCTTATTAGATGTGTTTATATGCTTTTTTCATCTCAAACAATGTATAGAAGGTAATCAATGTGCTTTGAGGATTTTGCTTTATAAAAATCACATATGTTTGTTCATCATCCTTGATAAGGGTCATTTATTAGAATCAAAATACTCATGAGAACCTTCTCCTTATGAAGGCTCAACAAATATAATGGAGATAATATTAAAAACACACAAGTAATAGGGTTCATTTGTGTATACATATTATGACCCATATAAAAATAGGCTTCATATGTGTTATCACACTCATATTGAGAAAGGTCGTCGGATGTATCAATAACGATCTCACACATGCCTATATCGACTAGTGACATAGATATGAGCTCATTGGTATATGAATACGAGGAGGGCACTAAAAAGTAGGCCATAAAAACACAAAAGATAACAAAACCTAGAGTGATAACATGGATCATACACCAATGCAAGAGATAAAACACTAAGGTAACCAAGGTTTGAGTAAGGAAAGAGATTGATTAAGGGTCAAGTTCCAAATCATTACACCCTAAATAAATAAGTGTTGGTGTTATAACACATTTCTTATTTATTTAAAAGTATAAGGGCAACAAAGGTTACATATTCATATTTATTAATAAAGATTGACATATAAATCATAATATAACTCCCAAAGAAATTTATAAGATTCCTCAAAACATAAGAGAAGTACACTTAGTTTATTACATAAATAAAGATGTGACATGTGAGTGCAAAGTGACTTTATAGGTTGAAAATGACCTAGAGATGCTTCATTTCTGGAATTTTGATTACAAACTAAGTTGATATGGAACCATAAGGCCTATCCAGGAGTAAAATTTATGATTTGGTCCTAAGTTTTACTGGTTTAGATTGGGATTTTTTGGCATTATGTAACTTTTAAGTAGTTGTGAAACTCTTCAATAACCTTTAAATTAAAACCTAAGTGTCACACATCTACAAAACCCTCATTGTGATGTAAAATAACTCCAAATCCTAACCATGGATAAAATATCCTAGAAAAAGGTTAGAGTTTGGATTGAAACAACCCTGCACTGCCTACATTCACACTACTATGAAGAAACCTTAAACCACACATAGTTCTCCAATTAGCATGTGAAATCTATAAAGATGCAACTACTTTGGGAACTTGATCTTTTGACAGTGGGAGATAATGGCTTGGTGCATTTAAGCTTGGCTTGGATTGAATTGGAAGGTTTATAGAAGGAGAATCGTGGATCTTGTACTTAGTTTAGTTGGCTTCAAACACATGTATGGTTTACTCCTAGGATGTCTTTGCTAATTTGAAGGCATTAAGGAGAGTTTAGAGTTCTTTAGGAATGTGATTTAGAATGAGCGATCTTGAGAGTGCTAGATGAGTGTTACGCATGGTAAATAAGTGACTTGAACTTACTTTTATAAGCATTCATAAGTTTAATATTACATTAAAGATGGCCTATGTGACATGAACCTACCCATGAAAAGATATCAAATTTGAAAGATGACCACCGGGTGTCAAGAGATAAAACTATTTGGCTTGAACCCAAACCATGGGATGGTTTTATACCGGATACACAATTTTTGACAAGTAGTTAAATAGATTGTGCTACTTTTTGGGACTAGTGCCTACAAAGCTTAAACTATTATGGACAAATTTTATTGGTTTGATGAGAAATTAAGCGGTGTGCATAGATAAAAAGTCACAAAATGAAGACATAAATAAGTCACTTGGGCTTGGAATAATTCATATATAAGATCAATGCCAAAATTGTCATTTGCTAATGATAACTTGTCAATTTTAGGTGTCTACGTAAGAGAGGGAGATCCTTATATGCCCCTAAGTATTCCAAAAGTGATTCTTCATTATAAAACACATCTAATATGGGGATATTAGGTGAGGCACTATGCATCGATTAGGTCATGTTAAATGAGTTGTAAGGTGGAAGAGTGATGTATCTTAATAACATCCTACAAATGTGCTTTTGAAACATGGATGAAGGCCATAATGAAGAAGCTTTATGTGTTATGTGGGGTGTGTAGCAAGACACTATTATATAGTAATGAGATAATGCCCTATCAGGTATGGAAAACCCTCTTGTTGGGTACGAAGGTACAATAATTATGGGTGTTATCAGTATATATTTTGGGTGTAGTAGTAGGGTGAGTTTCCTCTATGTTTGTTCTTCCATTAGATAATTCCCCACAAAATGGGATGCGAGTAGCGAACATGACCAAACATGGGTACCCCTAAACAAGTTGAGGATCAAACTTGGAGAATGAATAACACATGTTTCCGAGCATCATGTTCTCAAAATAAAAATTAGTAATGATAGGTAACACAATAGGATCACATATACCTTACTCGTGCATACCAAGTCTCTCGCCGTGAAACCCATTTGTTATAAATATTTATAGCCAAATCAATGTGGATGGAAGTAAGGTGTAGAATCTTATGTGGATGATTGTTTATCATCAAGGAGTACTTAAAAGGCTCGTGATATGTAGGGAAGGTATATACAAAGTCTTGATGATTTAATTTTAAATAAGAATGTAAGGTGGATGGGACAACGTGCATGATATTTATCCATGGTCATCCCAAGGACTTATAATTAAGGTTGTTAGGCATAAATTAACATACAATGGCAATGGTTTATTTACCCAATAATGTGATTTGCCCATTCACTTTTCAAGGTATATTATCAGAATCATAGATTTTCATACATTATGGGGTGAGTTCATATGTGGATATACCCAAAATATTAAGAAAATTATATTACAAATATTGAGGCAAGATCCACTATCAATGAAACACTCATTTAACCAAACAAATTTGTACTTCGAATTGAATAGACAAGGGGATACAATAATCGATGATATGTTGGGAAGGGAGGTCCTTTACATCGAATGAAATGCTCTCTTCTATTGAGTGTGGACTATTTAGAATGGATGCCACATATTGGGGTTACGTGTAGGTGGGAAGTATTATTTATTGTGACACCCCATGGAAAATATATTTATATAAAGGAGTGTTTTGAAGTAACTCAAAAAAGGATATTGTAACATTAATGAATTTTAATTGTCAAGCAAATTATATGAAGAAATATGGTTTATAACCCATGGTTGTTAACCATACCCCTTTGGGTTGACACAACATGGACCATGGAGTCAATTGTAGGTTTGTGGCCTCTGAGGATCATGAGATGGTAGTCCATTTAGAGAGACAACAAGAGGAACCATGCATTTATATGAGTATCGAATGAATGGAAAACTAGGGTTTTGCAACAAAATACCTAATTTGGATAGGAAACCTAAGCCAAACTAGGTTAAGGATTAGATCGATAAACGAATTTTCTAAATGATTAAACCTAGAAAATAAATAAGTTTTGGGAAAGAAGGATGTGATTCTTCACTTATTTAAATTTAAGATTAGGGTTAGATACAAGATGTATATCCAAATAATTAATTAAACATGTTAACACTCAATACTAAACATACATATATTGCATTAGATGACAGATTAATAGAATAAAACATGTGAGGATGAGTGTACTTGGTTTTTGATTGGTTTGAACACTAATATAGGTGTGATAGAGTGATGAACTAGCTAGAAATGTCCTACATATGTTTTACCTCGATTTAGAACTACACTTTCGATGGGGTAAAACTTGGTGTCCTCGAGATTTTTCCCTCAAATGGGACTACCCTTTTTAAATTTTTGTTCTTTTCAAGTAATGGGTCATGTTTTGTGTTTGTTTTGCCTACAGATTGTTTGCATTGCTTTAAGGTATCCCTAGAGAGTCATAAAATCCAAATTTGACAAATACCCACATGCCAAAGCTCACTCAATCCCTTCACCAGTTTTGCTAAAAGTATTTTATTTATTTTTATATTAAGTAAATAAAGTTATTTTAAATATAGATTGAGCTAAAATTAGAGGATTTGGGTTATATAAAGCACTTCACCCCATCATTATTAGCATAGAACATTCACCCGGGGGGAAGAATTTTTGTAGATCACTAATTGGAGGAATTTTTTGAGCAATTACCCGTAACCTCTTTCGGGTTTTGTTTTTATTTCTTTTTGTCTGTATTTTTGTCTTTCCCCATTTTCCATCCGACAATCCCCATAGCCTATTCATTCTTCCGATAGCTCTTTTCGGGCCTAGGGTTTTGAAAAGCTATCAATGTTTTTATTAGCTAATTAATTTGTCAGAGGTGACTAGACATCGGGATTCTTTCGGGAGATTGTAAGAGGTTGCTTGGTCCAAAAAGGTGCAATAATGAATTTTATGAAGATAAGAAAAATACTACCACCAATGCATAGAGATCAAGAAAATATGCACTTTCAGTAAAAATGACACCTAAAATGGAGCCACGGAGTGAAAGTTATGACACTTGCAAGTTTTTTTGCTACATCTTCCCAAACCCTTTTCAAAAGGAAAGAAATGCTTCTTAGACTAAAACGTAAAAGTGCAAGCTACCGACACTTGCTATTTTCCATGCCAAATTTGGAAATTCAATTACAAAGCAAGTCTCACTTTCTAGAAATGGGTAATTTCTCTCTCGAAAGTCATAAATGCAATTGCCCCTAATTTGGGAAGTCAATTTCAAGTGCAAGTCACACTTTTTGGGGCTGCTTGGAAGGTTAGAAATTAACACAAATCACTTAAGTGAAAAGTGTGAATTTTGGGGCTGCTGGAAGGTTGAAAATTAACACTTCCTTGCCCTCATGTTTTTCACACAAAAGAGAATTAATTCACCCATGCAAGTCACACTTTTTGGGGCTGCTTGGAAGGTTAGAAATTAACACAAATCACTTAAGTGAAAAGTGTGAATTTTGGGGCTGCCTGGAAGGTTGAAAATTCACACTTCCCTGGCCTCATGTTTTTCACACAAAAGAGAATTAATTCACCCATGCAAGTCACGCTTTTTGGGGCTGCTTGGAAGTTTGGAAATTAACACAAATCACTTAAGTGAAAAGTGTGAATTTTGGGGCTGCCTGGAAGGTTGAAAATTCACACTTCCTTACCCTCATGTTTTTCACACAATTCCTAGCCAAAAAGTGCGACCTATTCTGGCATAACTTAATGCCTAAAAGTTGATTTCTTTTAATTATTTTTAGCAAAGGTTGGTGCCAAAGATAGGGAGGAAGTCATTGCATGCAAAATCCCTTTAGAGGCTTGTGCATGTGCTCTAAATATTCCAGTTGAAGCCTTCATTGAGTTTACTTATATTTGCCTTCATCCGGAGTGCTTTCCAGAATTTAAAATTGCTCATATGCAATTAAAAATAAAAGGTGATGAGTTTTGTCTGAATTGTTTATGATAAACATTTTACTGGTGCACGCATCTTAGAGAAGAACTGCAAAAGCTTCAAGAATAAAAGGAGAAGATAGGTCGAGGCAACACCAGAAGAAAATCATAGTCAACTACTTCTAGATCCAGTTTGGTGAGAATCAAAGGCAAAGATTCAACCACATGTAGGAGAAAAAACATCTTAGATTCAAAGTAGAGATATCATCCAAATCATTCATGAGGCGGAAGTGCAATACAGGTTGGATCATCATGCAGAGTATGGAAGAAGAACAAGACTGGGAGTGTTGCAACTTTCTTCTAATTTCTTCTCCTTTTTTCTCTTATTTTCTCCGACAAAGCAATTGAGTAATCAATTGAATTGTAAGCCTTAAGTGATTGGTGTAAAAGCCGTTATTTCAAGTTACTAGAAGAAGTTAATTACTTGGAAATAAGTGGCAAACATGTAGAATAAAGGTTCTATTTTCAAGGTTGTAAAGCATGCATATCATGCGAAAAGAAAAGTATAGGGAAAATACTACCAATTGCTTCCCCTTTTCGTAGCTTCCACATGTTGTAATTCATTGAAAGCTTCCTATTTGTATTTGCCCCTATACACTACGAATAGAGGAAGAACCTATGGGTTAAATGATCATAATTTTGCGAGAGCATTCTTGAGTTTTCGAGTCTTTGTCTTGTAACCCTTGATATTATTTCGTAAAAGTTGGGGAATTGAATAAAGGGTGGATTTCGAGAGAACTTCGTGTCTATGGTGTTTTGCTTCTTACTTCTATTTGATTTTTGATGAACTTTGTGTTATCTGAGATTTAGGTTAGAAGCTATTCCTTTTCTTTACTTTTAAATATTGTGAGATCTATTTGTTTATTTGATCTGTGTGGATGAGACCAACTCTATAAACTATTGGTTGAATCACATATCTTCCTTTCTTCTTTCCCAAATTCTATTATTTCCTCCTACAAAATATTCCAAAACAAACTACTTACTTGTTGTAGAATGCTAAGCTATGGTTCAGAGCTTTGTAATTAAAGTAAAACCCCCCTATAAATAGTTATTAGGATTCATACTTATCATATGGATAAACATCTTACACGGGAGCCTTGGTAAATGAGGAAGATTTTTCTCATGATTGCCTAGGTTTTTAGTTGTGCAGAAAATCTAGCCAACAAAACCATTTTGTGGACCTAAACAACTAGTGTTTTTGTCCTGTTGGATGATCTGTTATGGGATGTAAATGGGGCTCTGTAATCGACACCTTTGAAAATGATTGAAATGTATTTTGTTGTCAAATATTAAGTCTCGACAATATCAAAACCCTTTATAATAAATTATTTTGACCCAAAACCCTAACCTAGGGTAAAACCCTTACAAAAGGTTAATGGTTTGGTTGAAGTGTAATCAAGTGCACTACCTACATTGGCACTACTTTGAAGAGGCCTCATATTGCACATAGTTCTCCAACTAGAGATGTGACATAATACTAAATGAATTCAACTATCTTTGATAATTTGAACCGTTGATAATGCTATGTATTGACTAGACTTGCTTGGGCTTGACTTGGTGGCTTATTGTTTTGGGAATCTTGACTCTTGAACCTAGTTTGGAGTGCTTCAGGACCTATCTTGCGATGCTCCTAATGGTTGCTTCTACTTTAGGGAAGTTTAGGAGAGATTTGTATGCCTTTTTGAATTATTTATGCAAGGTAAGTGTGAAAATTTCAAGATAGCGCAAGAAAGTAAATGAGTGTATTAGACTTGCTTATATAGGGTCCGTAGATATAATTATGTTTTAAGGTCGAACCATAGTGAAAGTACTAATCCATAAAAAGATATAAAATCGAGAAAGTGACCACCGAGTGGCCCTGGATGAGATCATTCAACCGGACCAAATTGGATGGTTTGGTCAGAGAAAGATCAATGTTGTAAAGTTATGTGTAAGACAATTATGATAAGTGGACTACTTATGACTAATGTGAGCATTTATTTGAGGGACCGAGCAATATAATGAGGATATCAAGTCTTTTAATGAGACTAAGAATGGATTAGGATATAACAATTAAGCTCGAAATTGGCACAAAAACCATGATTTAAGAGATTAATCCAATATTGACATTATCAAGTGATAAATTGCCAATTATAGGTGTTTACACATTCCTATAATTTATTATCTAAAATGTATTAAATGTGCTCCTCAAAATAATTACGAATTCCATGGGATCAGGGCTTGAAATTGACACTCTGTAAATTGTTTTTTGTGATTTAGACTATATACGATCAATAAAAATTTAAGATGACCATAAATTAATAATTTTTTAAATATTCTTTAATAAATAAATATATAATTTGAGAAAATATAAAATTTGTTAGTATTTATGGATAGGGAAACATTACAATTTACAATCACCTAAAAAGTTAACCATATTAAAATTCTAGAACTTCTAATTGGTCAACAATTCCAAGAGAAAATCTAGGTAGCCCCCTCCCATAACCTTGGAGAGGGAATTACAAAACAGAACTAAAAGAAAATTCATGTTTGAATTGAACGGCACAAAAAGGGCAAAGGGCAAATAGAAGAATCGGATTCTAAAGTCCACTTCAATGTATTTAAATCAGCCGTCATTTCTATTAACGCATCATCCACGGGAAAGTTCATTCCGAGCTGAAATATTCTCTTCAATTCGATTTCATCTCCGCGATTTCTTTGCCCATTGCAACTCTGTCAATTTCGTTACTGTGTATTATTATGTTGCCTTGCCTTTGCACGTGCCATCGATGATTTTATCTATTTAATGGTTCACCATGGTTGGGATCTCATTTAAGATTGCTAAGACTGGCACCAAATACTGCCCTTCTTCAATAAAAAAGAAGCTTCTTTCAAGCAGATGCCCCCTTCATCTGATAATGTCGACAAGCCTCCTGAAGCAAATCTACATAAGAGAAAAAGAGCCGAGGTAAGATTTATTTTGTGCCCATCTGACTTGGAGCTTATTTTAAAATAGGGGATTATTATAATTTAGGGTTTTGATGATTGTAGTTAGCTAAATCTGGGTCAGTTTTTGGTTTGGAAATCTTTAGGGAATGTTTGCAAATCAGTTTTACGTTTTGAAAATTTAGGGCATTGTTGCTATATATAGAAAGTTAATTGCATTAGCTGATTAAGGGTTTGTAATGGGTTTTGGGAATATTTGGGATTTTTGGTTGTTTTTGGAGAATTCAATAGTAATTATAGTTGTTTAATGTCGGATCAGTTGTCAGTTTTGTATGCAAAAACATAGGGCCGCCTTTTTTTTCTTCCACCTATCTGCAAGCTCAATTGTCGGTAGTCAATATGGATTTTGAGAATTTCAGGTATACTTAGAAGTTATAATTTGCAAGGTTGATTTTAGTTAGACATTACATACAATTTAGGGTAATTATGTGTTAATCAGGTTTAATTGTAGTTACCTAATGTTGGGTCAGCTGTGAGTTTTGAATTTTTTTGGTATTTATTTTTCAATGTGCAAGTTTAATTGTAGGTAGCTGACATGGGTTTGGATAAGTTTAGGGTATTCTTATAATTGGCAAGGTGAGTTCTAGAATTCTAGTTATTTGATCTTGGACCAGTTATAGAATTTTAAAAATTCGGTTGTTTCTTGGAAATCTGGAAGGTTGATTGTAGTCAACCAACTATGGATTAACTGTAGGTTTTGAAAATTTAGGGTACTCTGTACAATCTGTATGGGTGGTTCTGGTTAGTTGATGCTGGATCAATTATGGTCTCCATAAAATTAGTTTGATTTTCCAAATCTGCATGTTCAACTGTAGTTTAGCTAATACGGGTTCTGGTAACTTGTGGATATTCTTATAATTTGTAACAGTAGTTCTACTTAGGGGATGTTGGGTTAGGCATGGGATTTAAAAAATTCAGGTAATTTTTCCAAATTTGGAAGGTCGATTATAATTTATAGCTAGTAAATGGTGGTTCAGCTGCAGGTTCTGAAAATTTATTGTAGTTTTTATTATCTGTAAGGTTGTTTCTTGTTAGTTGATGCTGGATCAGTGATGGGTTGGGCGAATTTTAGAGTTGTATTCCAATTCTGCAAGCTGAATTGTAGTTAGCTGACATGGAGTTGGGACATTTTGGGGTATTCTTATAGTTTGCAAGGTTATGTCTTGTTAGCTGTTTCTGGGCGGTTATGGAGTTAAAAAAATATAGTATTTTTGCAAATGTGGAAAGATTGAGTTTAGTTAGCCAATGTTGGTTTAGTCTGGGTTTTGAAAATTTTACGGTGTTTTGAATATCTGTACGGTTAGTTTTGGTTAGCTGATGTTAGTTCGGTTATAGGTTTCACAAGTTTTAGGGTATTGTTTAGTCTGCACGGTAAGTTTTAGTTAGCTGATGGTGGGTCATTTTTGAGTTTCAAAAATTTATCCTATTTTATGGTAGGCTAGGTTAATTAAGTAATTTGAGTTATTCATTGCTGGAATCATTATTTTTCTGAAAATTTAAGATTATTTTTTGAAGGACATAAGGTTAATTACAGCTAGCCAGTTCTAGATTTATTGAGATTTTAAATATTTGATAGTGTACTTTGCATTTTGAAAGGCAATTTGTATCTAGCCAATGCTGGGCCAATTGCGCATTTACAAAGTATTAGGGTAATTTGCAACTTGCAATGTCATTTAGCTAGCTAATATTTAGTCAATTGCAGTTGGTTATTGTTTTTTCAATTTCTTTTCATTTTTGCATTCTGCAGGTTTAGTCATTGATAGGCATTGCTAGGTCAGCTGTGGGCATTGCAAATTTAGCATATTTCGCAATATGAAATGTTAGTTATGGTTAAAGTTTAGAGATTTCCACAAGTCATCATTTTGTATTGTATAGCTGGATTCAACTGTGTTATATCCACTTTTTATTTCCTACATTTGGGGTTTAACTTCTAGACTCCTCTTTAGGGTTTTTTTGGATCTCGTGATAGAGGGGTCCAGAAGCTAGACCCAAGATGTCGGAAACATAGTTGGATATAACAGTTGTGGGTTTTGCAAATTTTAGGATATAGTGCAATATGGATGATTAGTTATAGTTAGGAAATGCTGTGTCATTTATGAGTTTTGATTTCAGGTATAGGTGCAATCTGCGAGATGAATTGTAGTTATACTGTTACTTGGTCAGTTGTAGGTTTGAAAATTTTAGATTACTTTACAATTTTGATAAGGTCGTCAGTTTTGCAAATTTCAGGGCTTATTTTTGAAATATACAAGGCTTATGTTTGGATCTTGCGTTTTTATCCACAGAAATCTCTGTAACATTTGAATCTGTTTCCATATATTTTTTCTTGATTCCAAACATATTTATATAAATCTGGCTGACAATAGAAACAAAGTAGCTAAGTAGCTGATCCTGTATTGATGCAGGTACATGTATGGGGTTCAGGTGTGCTGGTATGATGATTTTTTGGGGCCTGGGTATGGCTTTGGATATGGTCGTACATTTTTTTGATAAAACATTAAAAACTATATCCAAATAAACAAAATTAATCATATGATGTGCAGAGTAAACAAAAAAAGTTAAATAACAAAACATACTGATAATTCAATATGCCAAATGTCCTGATATTTAGATCTTTAGTGGTCAAACTTAGAACAAGTACATTGCACAAATGTTACAATGTATACACAAAAATCAAGTTAAATCGGCATATTGTTAATATTCATAATCATAATACTCTTCAATGTCTTCATTGAGAGCATCAACACCTCCATGTGGTTCATTAGGACTACAAGTAGTAGCAATCCCACTTCCACTAGCTTTGCTATGCAAGTCGTACGAGGAACCCCTCAGCCCTAAGCACTTGAAAATATGAATGAGAGGGAAGTATGCATTGTGAGTTAAATGTGTTGTTTTAAAAGAGTGGGAGAGTGTTTTTTGGGGTTTGTAATGTTTTTAAATAATTTTTGTTTGCAAGTTTGACTTTTTAAATTAAAAAGGCTTTTACCCATAGGTACCTATTGGGTACCATACCTATTTCTAGACGAACTTTCCGTACCCTGTTATGTTGGGCAGTACTCGGGCGGTACCCACATGTGGACCCAGGTACGTACCATATTGGGATTGGCCCTTGGGTTATGGTACTCAGTTGTAGCAAAATAGCTTCTAATTAGGTGTTGGAAGACCAAGAAATGTGTAAAATCCAAAGCTAGAAAGATGTCTTGGGAAAAACAAAGGCAAATTCTGAAGCTTCCATTTATAATACCAAAAGCGTAGTCCCTCCACTAAGCCTCAACCAAATAAGCATCACTTCAGTTTAGAATATGCCCACAACGATATACAACAAGAAAATAGGACGTGTGAGTGTTTAAACTTCAACTACTAGAAGCTAATAATTAAATAGATGGAAATAAAACATAAGACACGGGAAAAGAGATTTTGAAAGCACGTCAACCATGTTTGTGCCCCCATCAACATCCACCACCATATTACCGGCCTTCTTAATTTTGACACCTATATCAACCATCTCTACAAAAGTCTCAAAATGCTAGGACATAGCTACATCATCCACTATGTGATGTAGTCACGGTTAGGGGGTCAATCTAATAACCACCTTGGACCATTCACTCTACCACTACTTTCACATTGGGAATAGAACACAACAAGCTAATTCTTTATTGAACTTAGTAACACTATTACAAATATGCAAAAGGTTACACTTCTCTAGGCCTACTTTGCAAGGCCACTGAGGTTATCACAATCTAGTCCCAACAGGGGCGCACTCCCTTATATAGGGACTTGCAATACAGTTACATGTGCTCGAACAATTCTCAACATGCTTGAATTCATGACCCCTCCATTGAGAAAGCTGTCTCATTTAGCCACATGCCTCGGGAACGTAATTGTAGAAAGTTGTAGTTTCAGTGTGGAAGTTAGTATCTTTCGACTCCGTGTCGGTGATAGTGTTCAATGTTGTTAGGGCGTTAACATGTGACCTCTAGTGGACAAATGGCTTGTTAGGACACTTGGTGGTTGAAAGTAACACTCATCCAAGTGGGGTGGGACGTTTTACAGAGCTACAATCATTGCTCGACCAATTGCACGAAGTGAATCTTTTCTTGTTGTGTAGGAATCTATCAAACCTCACAGAGGCTTGCAGGCTTGTACAAAGATGCACACTTGGGATGATGAGCAATCCCAAGAGGCTTCACGATTTCATAAGGATGCGTGTCATCTTGCAAATATGAGAAAGTGCAGGAATTTGCACAAATTTTCCCATTTTGTGTGCGTTACATAGGAATTCACAGGATTTATAGAACATCACAAGATGTTTGGCTATGGAGATTTGGTCCCAAGCCGGTAGAAAGTTATAAGCACTTATTGTACTAACTACTTGTTTTTGGGTGATGTAGGATTGCCTATGAACTTGGATATTCTTGCATCATACACCCTAGGTAAGTGAGTTGAACCACGAGCTCTCACTCATGAACACTCCTGTGTTTGGGTGCATAGATTTGGTCCCAAGACGGTAGAAAGTTGCAAACACTTTTTGACTAACTCTACTTGTTTTTGGGTGATGCAGTATTGCCTATAAACTTGGACGCTCCATAGCCCCTTTTGTCTCCAAATTTGAACTTAGGTGAAAATTTAAATCCACCAAGAAAATTTGGTTATAATTGATTAAATTCAGTCCATTTGAAGTTGTGAGTGAATTTTATAAGTCTATAGGGCTCAAGAAATTAAATTTTGGCCAAGTGTTGAAAGAAATAGGCAAAAGTGGGATTTCAGAGGTTACATGTAAAAAAGGGGACTTTTCAATTATGAAAGCAACTCAAAACTTCAAGTTGGAGTTTTGGACTGCAAAAGTAGCCCAAAACCCCGAGTCAGAGTTTTGGATTGTGAAAGTATCTCGAAATCCTGCAATGGAGTTTTGGACTGTTAAAGCAGTTCTTATCCTCGAGGTGGAACTTTCAACTACAAAAACATGTCTTTTTCTTGAATGGTGGATTTTCGAGCCTACGAAGACTTTGAGCAAAACTGCAAAATGAATGCAAATTGTACCCCAATCCCGAGTCTTGAAATGCAAATATTTGGCATGGAGATGCAGAAAATTAGTATGTTACAAACGACATGAAAAGTTCAAATTGTGCCTAGCTTAAGGGGGTGCTGCCCATCAACTCTGCTAGGGGCTGCCACCCTTAGACCCCGCTCCTGAAACCAAAAAGAAAGAATATAATTGTTTGGAGAAATCGCACCTGTATAAAAAGGTCATAAATTTGAAGACACAAGTCAATAAAAAAATGTGTGGGGGAACCTCTTGTAACTATTTATTGCTTGGGTTTTAGGTTGTGCACTTTTGTGTTTCTAAAATGTCTCTTTATTTCTCAAAAAAGTGCACATTAGTTTCACAATTTCTTTTTTTAGTAAATTTGACTTGGTCAATCTCGTATGTAGGTGAAAAATAGGGAGCTCTTTCCTATAAATTTGGATTTGTAAATCATTTCAAGGGGCTTTTACACAACTAAAGATTTTAATGTATTGAAAGGACTAGTTTGAGAAACTTCTTGAGGGGATTTCTTCAATGATATTTGAAGAGATTTTGTGCTATCTAGGATATTGTAAAAGGACTGTTTAACATTTTTTGAGGGAATCTGAACTGCTGGAGGCTTGAAGGAATGTTTGGATAGGCATTTAACTGTCCAAACTTTTGTACAAGAGCTTGTGTGAGAAGAAAATAGTGTATGAAGCTTTGTATTCATTCTCATAAAGAAATACAATGAGATTTGCTGAACTTTGTGTCATGGTCTCTTTGGTGGTAGCATGTGTTCTTATGTTAGATGTTTACCTTTCTTTATTCTTTTCATGCATGTAAGATTCCAATGAGAAGTGTTTCTTATATTAAATGATCTCCTTGCAAACTAGAATAAGCTTCGAGTTTACTTATTTGAAATGCAAGTTTTCCTCTCCTTCTCTCTCTCTCTTTCTCATTTCTATTCCTTTCTTCTCACTTTTCAGTTTATATTCCTTTCCCTAGGAGTAAAATCCCACCCTTGCAAGTTAGTGTAGATATTGTACATATTCTTTCTTATTCGGTTTTGGCTTTCAATAAAGGGCGCCTCCCCTCACAATAGAGGAGGGACTTTGTACAATGCATTGTTGTCGAAGTACCATATTTTGCTAATTTACTCCTTAGATCTTGCATGCTTCGCAACTTCGGATGTACTCATCCATATTGTGTCTTCAATATCTCTGTATTCTTCTATTTTATCAAATGCTCCTTTTACTTCTTGCCTCATGTTTGCGTAATGACTTGAGAGTCAATTATCTTTTCAATCTCCTCTTGGCTTCTCAAGTAGCTGCTATTTCCAATCCACCTTGGTAGAATCTGAATATACATTCTTGCCGCTTGCTTCCCTTCATGATAATAGGTACAAATTTGCCACATTGAAGATATGTGAAATGTCTATCCCCTTTGGTAGCTTGATCTCATAAGTATTACACCTTTCATTAACGCCTTGCAGGGTCTAATCTTATTCCAGTTTAACTTGTCATTGGTGCCTTTTGGGAACTGTTCTCTTCTTAGATGATCTAAGATCAAGTCATCGATCTCAAACTCACCTGGTCCACATATCTTGTGATCTGCGTGTTGTTTGAACTTTCGCAATACTCTTCTTCAATTCGCACTCGCACTTATTCAATGTACTCAATGAAATCTTTTGCTTCCACACTTATTTCTACGTTGTTGGTATCTGTTGTTCCATAATCCCTTGTGGGCTACTCCCATATACTATCTAGATTGGTGTTCTCCTAATACTACTATTTACTGAATTGTTGTTCAGGCAATTGTTGTTTCATATCCACATTCATATAATATGAATTTGCGCTCTCGCCGCTTGTTTGCCTTTCATGAAATGGGTTTAAATCTACCATGTTCAAGATAGGTGAAATGTCTATTGCTTATGGTTGATTGATCTCATAAGCATTGGACACAAATTTCCTCAACACCTTGCTAGGTCCAATCTTCTTTCATTTTAACTTGTTATAGGCCACTCTTGGGAACCATTCTCTTCTCAAGTGCTCTAAGACCAAGTCATTGATCCCAAACTCTAGTCCTCGTCTCTTGTGATCCACGTGTTGTGTTTACTTTGCAATACTTTTCTTCAATTTCTTTTGCACTTGCTGGTGCACTTATCTAAATGTACTCATCAAAATTTAATGCTTATGCATTTCTTCTTTCCATGTTGTTGGTATCTTGTAGTTACGTAACCCGTGTGGCTACTTCAATATGTTACCTAGATTGGTGCTCTCCCAAAGTGCTCCTATTTACCAAATTGTTGTAGGCAAATTTAGTTTGCACCAAGATTAAGTCCCACATTCATGACCTCTCTCCATTTTGTGCATTGCAACAGTTTCTCAAACTTTTGTTGGCTATCTTTATTCACCCCTCTGTCTAAGGATAATACACTGAATTGAAGTGCAACCGGGTGTTAACTTTCTCCTCAACGCCCTCTAAAGAATGTCCCATAATCTTGGTATCTCGATTAGATATTATGTTGCACAACAACCCATGCGGCTTAACAATTTCCTTGGAAAACATGCTAGATATGTGCGTAGAATTGTTAGTCTTGCATGCAATAAAGTTTGCATTCTTTGAAAATCTATTCCCCACAACAAAGATATAATCACAATCTTTATGCGTTTTAGGTAATTCTAAACAATGTCCATGTTGATATGCTCGCATGGCCTCTGGGGATTAGCAATGGTTGATCAATCTTGTTCGACTTCTTCCCTTTGCCAACCTGGAGAACTCTACATCATTTCACAAATTTCTTCACATTCGTGCTTGTCTTCAGCCAAAGTAGCCTTCACTAAGCTGCATCAATGTCTTGTCCAGGACAAAAATGACCAGTTATTCCTTTGCTTTACTTCTACTTGATCAAATTTTCTCTCTAGTATTTTTGAGGTATACACAATTGTCTTCCTTTGAACAATAAACCCTTATGTAGATGGTGATCTAACCATGGTGTCTAGTCCATGATTGCAGGATTTTCGCATACGACCAATGCATTTCGAAATCCTCATTTGTCTTATATAGTGCCTTCACATCATCAAATTCAATTACTTCCACACGCATCTCATTCAACAAGAGACAATGTTCACTCAAGGCATTTGTGACCTTGTTTGATTGCGCTCATATACTTCAACACAAAGGACTAACTCTATAGGAATTCAACCCACTTGATATGCCTTTGGTTGAAGTTACCCGATTGTTTATGATTTGTAGCGTGATCATTATACAACAATGTTTCGATTAGTTTACACCTAAGATATATAAATGTAAACAAAATATAGAATTAATTTAGACTATATAATTATGTCATTCAAGTTCAATAGTTTGAATTGTTAAGCAAGTAGATGTTGCGATTACTTGATTTGGAATTGACAAAACAATAAAAAATGAGTCACTTAGATGATTTTGGTTATATCTTTTCGCAGAAGGTGCCATAGGTGTTGGAAATGCTCTATTAGGTGATCAAATTGAGAACAAGGGCTGATAGATTGTTTGGACACAACCGGAAAACTTGGACCCCAGTGCTTGGACTCAACAATGTCACACTTTACTAGCATTGTGTGGGAGATATTTGGGGGCTTGTAGCTTCTGGGAGAGCTTCGCCTCTGCCTGTAATTTGCTTTTGGATCTTTGGGAGGTCTTCGATCGAGTGCAATGGTTACCTCTGTTTCCTTTTCTTCATCCAAACTCTAATCGTGCTTGAAAGGCCACAAGGGATCCTTAAAAAGGGTTAAGGTTTAGGGTTGGACAACCTCACCATAACCTCCAATCAAAAATAATATTGTCTTGTGGCTCCGCAAGACTTTCGCACAAGATTATAATTCAAAACGTTCAGTTTTAATGTACCTCGCAAAGGTCATTGCTCGATGCAAATATCCCCATTCGCCTCACTATCGGACTCGCCAACATAAGGTACAAGCGAAAAACATCACAAGAGCAACGCCCACCCATAGTAGTTATAAGTAAATAGGCCTGTCAAGCGACGGATAAGGATCCGAACGAGAAAAACATTCATCCTTTTAGTTCGTAAACCAGCCAGACCACGCGCTCGGTATGTCCCAATGTGGGCGATTTTTGAATGCAAGTGTTGAGCCATGGCGCGCTCACTAACGCTGAAACCAAATCGGTATTTTAATGTTTCCAACGTCTCACCTCGCAAGATTTTGCACAACGTTATATTCAAAACGTTGAATTTTAATGTAGCTCGCCGCAAAGATAGCCATACGGCTCACTGACCGACTCGCCAACATTGGGTACAAGCAAAATCATCCGACGAACAACCTCTACCCATAGTAGTTATAAGTAAAAAGGGCTCTCACACGACGGATAAGGAATCGAACGAGAAAAACATTCATTTTTTTTTAGCTCAGGGCAGCTCGACGGCGAGCTCTGCGACGAGCTCGCTATGTCCAATGTTCGCGATTTTGGAATGCAAGAGCTGAGCCATGGCGCGCTCAGCAAAGCCCCAACCGAACCGATATTTTCACGTTTCCAACATCTCACCTCGCAAGATTTTGCACAACGTTATATTCAAAACGTTGAATTTTAATGTAGCTCGCCGCGGATATTTCTCGCCGCAAAGATAGCCATACGGCTCACCGACCGACTCGCCAACATTGGGTACAAGCAAAATCATCCGACGAACAACCTCTACCCATAGTATTGCCTACATATCAATACTTTGAAGGGGGATCAAGTTGCATGTACTTCTCCCTCCTAGATGAGTGTGTAAAATCACGTGTTCAAACAATTGGCCTTCCTTTAAACTTTGACGTTCGACATCATGCAACTTTGACCTCTGTGAATTCAGATTTGATTTTGTGGACTTCTCAAGGGCCGCATCCTTGAGAGATTTCATATATGCTACGACTTTGATAATGATCCTCAATGTAGTGAGTGCTTCAAGAGAGTGAGGTGTTTAAGAGGCGAAGAAGGTGAGTAGTGATCTCACGAATGTTTTGTAGCAACCTCATCAATATTTTGTATATATAGATCACTCTTCATTAATTTCCCACGATAGCTGACCCATGAAATGTTTCTAGGTTGACCTAGAGTGTGAGGTGTCTAAAAGATGATGAAGGTGAGTAATGACCTCATCAATGTTTTCAGTATATATATGATTGCTTGATTTCTTTCCGCGAATGAGTCATGAACGTGTCTAGGTTGACCTAATTGGAGATTGCACAATTTGAAGACTAGTTGTTGAAGGCTCCTGACACTTTGCCATTGAATGGTGACCCTATGATAGGATCGACAATATTCAGTGTCTAAAAGATGATGAAGGTGAGTAATGACCTCTTCAATGTTTTTTATATATATGACTGCTTGATTTCTTTCCACGACCGAGTCATGAACGTCTCTTGGTTGACATAATTAGAGATTGCACAATTTGAAAACTAGTTGTTGAAGGCTCCTAGACACTGCCATTGAATGGTGACCCCTATGATAGGTCGACAATATTCAAAGTTTTTATCGGTAATGTCTTGGGAGTGCAAAACATAGATGTTAAGCATGGAGAATGTTTGTCTCAGGATGCTAAAGGTGTTCATGTATAGACCTAAGTAACAAGGTTTGTGTTTGTGTTTGGCAAAGAAAACATTCGAATTAAGTTCGACAAAGATAACATTTGAAAAAATCATGATTAAATTCAACTTAATGTAAATTTGTATTTTTTTACTATAACTATTTTAAAAGTATTAAAAATTTAAATAAATATATCAAATTTACATATATTATAATAAATTTAAAAATAGTAAAATATAAATAAGTTACAAAATTCAATTTAAATATTGTAAATATGTAAATTTAAATTATAAAAAAGTAAAATATAAATAAATAAAAAAATTCAATTTAAATATTGTAAATATGTAAATTTTAACTATAAAAAAGTAACTTTTTTAGAAACATTATAAAAACTTAAAACATTGATAAAAATAGGAAATGAAAAATAAAAAATTGTTATAATATTCCAAAGCGACGTAGTTAGCTCAAAGTCAATTAACTTTATTAAATCTTGGGTCAATTAACTTTATCAAATGTTGGGTCTATTAATGTTATTAAACCTCGGGTGAATTAACTTGTAAATGTAATTCAATGACTGGAGAAAAGGATCGCTTGTTTTCTCCTCCTCGGTGTGCTTGACATAGTCACCTCGCCACGCTAGTGTACAATGATGTTTTACCAATTTACAGCTATGGAACACTAGGGAGTCACATGGAACCACGCCACATGTAGAGATCACACACAAAGCCGATTAGTTATGAGGCCACATGAGAGCTAGTCGGTCATGGAGCCACTCGCAAAGTCATGCCACACGAAGAGGTACTCAACATAGGCATATACTGACACTTAAAATCGACTCTCGTGGGGTAAAGATTTGTGGAACAAGGAGAAATAATAATGAATGAAGCCCACAAGTGTTGGTTTTTAGGAAAATCCAAAACCCTAATAAAAATACTCTTTTGAAATATATTTTAATAAAAACTCTAAGCCCTTTTTTGTACTGATTTTAGGGTGACAAACAATTTTTTTGGCTTTTGTTAAGTTCGATGTGTTCAAATTTTTTTACTTGATGTTTAGAACCTTATGACTTAGGTATAGGCTAAGCCGATCTTGAATATATATGATTGGCGAGATAGAGGTGGCTAAGACAATAGATGGGCAAACCGATAAGAGGGTAACTACTATGTTGAAGAGACAAATATATGTGATTTGTCTAAGTGTGTAAGATTATGTCAAAATTGATGTTGCTAAAGTCCAAATTTAGGTGTTTACAAACACAAAATCCTTTGCAACAAATTGTGCCTCCACTTCGAAGAGTTTGCACCATGGCATAGAACTCCTAATCATAAATTGAATATCTTTGCTTGGCTTTATTTATTTTCTCTCTAAGTTACGCGATAGGCTTACTTTCTTAACACCGCTCCAATAGCAGGTCCACTTTCGTTGCAATCAACTTGGAATACCTTCTTCAAGTCCAATAATGCTTAACGTCGGTTGCGTAATCACCTTCTTCAATTTTTGGAAGCTATGCTTTGCCTCGACTATTTAGGTGAACTCTTTTCTATCTCTGCATGTCATCTTAGTGCGCATGAATTCACTATCGAAACTTGCATTTGGGTGATGTCAATTCTAGGACTATTGGGCTTCGTAATCTTAGTGCGCATGAATTTACTATCGAAACTTCTACACCATCTCATTAGACACGAGATTATTTGTGCTACCACCGTCGATGATAAATTTGTAACACTTACCTCCAAATTTGCACATGATCCTGAGCGAATTCTTTCTTTGCATTGGTCCATTCTTCTCATTTGCGAGGCTTTCATAACGCCCCCTTCATTATAAGAGCTTCATGTTTTGATTCTTCTGCGCAATCCAAGGATGCATTGTTTCGTCGATTTGTGCAATGTACAATATGATTGCTGGCCTCTTTTATCCCACCGGTTTAGTGCTTATTTGGGCATTTGAATTCTCTATGCGATGTTTCTCTACTTCTAAAACATGTATCTACCTCTTCTCTAGAAGGGTATCCTCTACCTTGAGATGTACTACATTGGGTTTGAGAAGAGATGTACTTCTTAGGGTTTGAGGAGTACAATCTTCTCCCTTGTGCAATTGTTATCATTTCACTCGCTGGCTTGTTCGTAACCTCTTCCAAACTTTCCTTTTCCTCTTTGGTGTCGTTTTGTTTCCTTCTAAGCAACTTTTTCTTCGCTTTCAAAGTAACTTAAAAATGTCCCCAAGATATGACATGCCATGTCATATCCGATCAATACACAAACTTCGTGAATAAGTAGGAGTGTCCAACCTTGGTTCACCTCCCATTATGGCGATAGCTCTAAGTCTTTCTTCCTTCACGTCATCGTCATTGACTTTCGCAACTCCTTGTGGTTGTGTAGTCTTTATATCCAAAGCCTCCAATTGGGCTTCGATTTCTCTTAGCATCACTTTGCTAAATATGCGACACTTACTACATTCTCTGCTCTCCTAGCAAGTATGGCTTTGTGTGCCATCTCAACGCGTTTTGTCTATTGTGCATGACACTTGGACGAAACAAAGTTCGGAATTGCTTGAGGGCAAGCAATTTTGGGAAGAGACACCGTAATATCCCTTTCCCAATCAAAACTCTTAGCCTATTTTGTGTACCCGACGGCTAATGGGTGATCACAAGGGAGACTTAAGTTCTATTATTTTATTATAAAGTGCAAAAATAAAATAAAACATAAAAGAAGCACTTATAATAAATTAATGGACTTAATAATAAATTAAAACATAGAAAAATGAACAAAAGGATAAAATCAGTCATATAAAATGTAATATCTATGGAAAAGTGTGACTTGCACTAGGAGGTAAAATAAATGGAAAGAAAGGCAAAAAGCATTTGGACCAAAAGTTATTCCCTCAAGGAAAATGCGACTTGGTCTAGAGAAGAGAAATAGAGGGAAGAAAATACTTAATGAAGGAGCAAGGTGATTGGTCTCATGTGTGGCTACTTTGGGTCACTTCCTTCTTTAAAAGGACAAGCCGACTTGTGTTGGGGACACACTTGATCATTTTCTAATTCTTGAATTGTATCTGAAGCTTTGAGCTTTTGTCTAAATTATTCTAAGGACGAAAACCCTTAGTATTTACCTCTAGAGGACGAAAACCCTCTTAGAGCATTTGAGGATTTCCTACCCAAGGTTATTCATTGTGATTACAAAGATTTTTCAGTTTATTCCAGCAGTGAATAAAAGAATTTTTGCAGATTTTTGGATCAAGGGGTTGAAGCAAATTTGCAGCTGTGTTTTCCAGCCTTATATCATATTGTACGACCCACTTCTAGGTTACTTCTTGAGGTAATTAAAGGGGTTTTGATCTGATCTGGATTGGTGTTAATAAATTAGGTTTTTATGAATTTTTCCAACCCAAAACCCCAAGGGCGAATTGGTGTTTTGGCTTTTTAGGGCACTTGTGGTGGTCATTTGCATGAGTGGGTAACATCATTGCATTCTCCCTATTTTTTTTTGAATCCGTGCATAGTTTATTTGTGTGGATCAGAGCATTTTTGAGTGAGTTATGAATTTTTGAAGTTGCCATAGTTAATTTCAGCCTTCTTGTGCATCAAAATATGTATGTTCTTTCATATTTTGGCTTTATAAAATTGGTAGATCAGATTTGAGTGGAGAAGTTATAATTTATTGGCTGATTTGTTTGGGTTTTTCACCTAACCCTAGTCGCATTTCCCAAGTTAAATTCAGATCTGCATATAAATAAATTGTTGCATCTTTTATAAATTGTATTTGGGAATTTGGGATTGGCCTTAAATCCATTTGGGGTCAAATATGTCCATTTGGGGACATTACATCTAAGTCTTTCTTCCTCTACGTCATCCTCATTGACTTTTCGCAACCCTTGTGGTTGTGCGGTCTTCATATCCATAGCCTCTAAGCTGGGCTTGGATTTCTCTTAGCATCATTGCTAAGTATGCGACACTTACTTGCTGTTCTTGCTCTCCTAACAAGTATGGCCTTGTGTGCCATCTCTATTTCCCTCAAAGAACACAATGACCCTTTTCTACTCAATACTTCTTATCGGAAGGTGTTGTCATCGTTTTCCACCAATACTCGAAAATGCAAAAAACCATTTCTTCAACTCACTCGTAGGATATAACTATGCTCGAAACCAAATGATGTAGTTACTGGTTAGGGGGACTAGTTAATAACCGCCTTGGACCATGCAACCCTCACATATCCACTAATTTCATGCAACGAATATAACACAAGAAGTTAATTTTTATTGATATTGGCAACACTATTATAAATATGTGCTAGGTTACTATCCAAGTGTTACAATCTAGTTCTAATAGGGATGCACTCCCTCCTAGGGACTTTCTGTTTTTTGACGTGCGCTCTATCAAGTTTCAACTTCATGAGCTATCCTACTATTTTATTTAGGAGAGTCACTCTTCCCCTCTACAAGTTAAGCATCTTGACTAACTCAATGTTCGATTGAGTACTCTATCCGTGAGCTACAATTTGAATCCTTCTGTCAATCCCTCCATCAAGAGAAACTATCTCCATTTATTTGTATGCCTACTTTGAGATCATTAGAGTAGAAAGCTTCAATCTCTAGGCGAGCAACGCGGTATCTTCCGACTTCGTGTCAATCTCAATGTTTAGAGTTGTTAGGGGTGTACACATTTGACTTCTAATGAACAAATGGCCTGTTAGGGCATTTGGTGGATGAAAGTAACGCATCTTGGTGTGATGGTAGTATCTTATGACTCCGTGTTAGTGTCATTGTTTAGAGTTGTTAGGTATTGCTTGTTAGGGCACTTGGAAGATGAAAGTAACAAATATACACGTGGGACAGGGCACTTTTATAGAAGCGACAATCATTGCTACCAAACCAATGCCACATGTCGTTGTGAATCTTCTTCCGTTGCGTAGGATAACCTTGCGCAAGAATCTACCTAAGCAAACAAAGGCTCGCTTAGAAA
This sequence comes from Taxus wallichiana var. yunnanensis, assembly GCA_018340775.1. Lineage (NCBI taxonomy): Eukaryota > Viridiplantae > Streptophyta > Pinopsida > Cupressales > Taxaceae > Taxus > Taxus wallichiana. The sequence goes on along the minus strand of CM031240.1, from coordinate 301,872,544 downwards.
GATGTAGACTCTTGGGATGGTGGGTGACCCCACGAAGCTTTCTCAGCTGCATAGGACTTATCCCATTTTATGTGTGTTGCATAGGAAATCACATGATTTTTACAACCTTGCAAGGTTTTTGGCTGTGCACACTTGGTCCCAAATTGATAGAATGCTGTGAACACTTATTGTACTAACTCTACTTGTGTTTTGGGTGATGTGGGGTTACCGGTGAACCTGAATGCCCTAACATTACCATGAGAACGCCCAATTTTGTAAACTCATGAGGCTAGATTGAACCTTTCATAGGGCCTCATCCCTTATATGGAAAGTTGGCATCCACCTACTGTTATCTTTCTTGACAGACCTTTTAAGACACCAACCCATTTAGACCCAATGTGCTTCATGACAGCTTGGGTATTTCACTTGCTTGTAATTAGTGTACTTGGAGTGACCAAGAGTTGTTTGAGATGAACATCCACTATTTCCAGTGCCTTGGGAACTTAGATGTAGGGTTTTTATTATACTAGCGACAATGCTTCACCATTTATAGGACCACTTTCCCATCTTTTAGGATCAGATATGACATGCCAAGATGTCAATAATTCACATCTAATTTGCCACATTTGGTGAATTCATATAAAACAGAATTTGCTGAATAACAAGTTCGCCTGAAAAATTCTTTGAAATCTATTGGTTTTTTTGTTTGGATGAATTTGAGGATGAGTCTAGTGATATTTGGTATTGACGGTGCTAGTGATGATGACCTTGAGCCACATGCTTTGACAATTTGGAGCGTTTTGATGTAACCAATCTGCCTCAGCCCATAAAAGAATGTTGAAGCATCTGATCTAATCACATTCGACAACATTACAATTGGTATTTGACATTTGAAATTATTTAGAAATGTGGATTCATTCTTTTTTGTTTAATATTTAATCTGAAAAACAAGTGTAGTTTTTTTGGTCGAATTTAATCATGAATATTATTGCTGTTGTTTTTGGCAATGAATTTTATCCTCCATGAATTCGAATGCGGCAACTTATCTTCACATCATTATACTTGTATTTGGTAGTTATGGAGCTCACATAGCTAGGAGGAAATTCTATAGATAACAATACAACAAATTTTACTGCACTATTCCGTTAGTTTTGAGGTTCCTTTAAATATCTCTACAGTTCCTAAGATGCATTCTCTTTGAGAGAATATCAACTCTCTTCCTCTTTAACTAGGAGTAGTTAACTGATGAAAACACTTTGCAAACGGCCTTGTGAGCTATTTGACCTCATTATATGTGTGTTTGTCAGCTTGAATAATGGAAACCATTGCTAACAACCTCGGGAGTTACTACTCCCTTACTATTATGCATGATAGTGTCCTCTGCATGTCCCCATGACCACCAAAATTGCAGATCAAATCAGCGACTTCAATGTAAAGAGATGCCATTTAATTGAGTTAAGAAAACAATAAATTGAAAGGCAATGCTTTGAACATATGTGGTATTTTATCATAGAAAGATTTTGCCTTATCGTTCTGCCACCACCATTAAGACAAATTTTTCAGGAGTGATTAGGTTTCGTCAGGGTTTAACCGTTTCAATACTGACTCCCAAGGAAAATTTGTCAGAGTTTTAGCTGCAACAGATCCTATCCTCTACCATCTTTCTTCATTATAAAGGGGTAAGAACATAGGAAATTATTAAGCAGAATTTCATGTTACCCTAATGTCTTGGGAAGACAAAGTTTAAGGAGGAACTATAAACCACGAAAGGGTCACTCTTAAGGTATCTAAGTCGGGATTCAATATGGGGTCCATGAGAATGATCCAACCACCAAATTCTTCTTAAGAACCCCATGGTAGGAAAATTCAACTTTTATCAGGGCAATATCAAGAAGTCTATCTACCACTTTTTTACTGCACTTTTGATGCAAGCGAATAAGATAGTATCAAACATAGAGGTCCTAATGCCTTGGGAAGACAAGTTTTAAGGAGGAACTATAAACCATGAAAGGGTTGCTCTTAAGGTTTCTAATTCAAGATTCAATATGGGGTCCATGAGAATGATCCATCCAGCAAGCTCTTCTTAAGAACGCCATGGTAGGGAAAATTAAACTTTTATTAGGGCAATATCAACAAGTCTACCTTCTGCTTCATTTACTGCTCTTTTGATGCAAGTGAATAAGACAATATCAAACATAGAGGCCATGAATTGAATATATCTTCAATGATACAACTTAGAGATTGACTACTCTTAAGGTTAGGGAGAGGGCTATAATTTTTCTTAATCATAACCTTTGAACTTATTTCTTATCAAGAAATCTGAAAGAGTTCTGCAAAGCTTCCCACACTTCTTGTTTTATAGCTTGAGCCTCTGCCACATCATGAACATTTCAAATGATGCCTCCAAAGCCAAGAAGCTTGATGGTCCAGTATTTTCTTTGAATATGGATTTCAACATTGGATTTTCTTCATTTTTTTGTTGATAGGCCTTCCCCTTATTAGGAAATGCTATGATATTTTGAATGTAAAATGATCTGTACAATTGAGGCAATTTTAATTTATAATAATTTTTTATTTAATATTCAGCTACTATTTAATTGAGAATTTAGTAGATAACATACAAATCGTATGAAAGTGACGAGTAATTGCACAGATAAATTTGTGTTTCAGCTCTATATGCTTTGTGTCAGTATTTTCCGTGACAAAAATTCATCAAGATTTTTGCCCTTTTCCATTTATTTCAGAGTCTGAAGCTATGTGTCAACCTGTAAATGTGTGCTTTTAACACACTCAGGATATGTGGGACATTTTATGAGAGAAATATAATGGCTTATTCTAGACAATGAAATTGCCAATAGAAAAATTATTTCCAAATGGCTCACTTTGAGAAATCTTATTTTACGTTTTGTTCGGATCTCTACCTTTCAGGGTTTGTTATCCATGGATGTTATTAAAGGATCTAGGCAAAGTGCTCTGCTTCCTAGGATTGTCTATCTGGGCCCTCCTAGCCTATCAAGTTCTCCTATTGGCATCATTGGATCCTATATTGACGCTTTTTGCAATGATGGATGATGAAGTTGTTGGGCCTCCAACTTTGGACTTTACACAAACTATTACCAACATTGATCTCCAGCTCTGGTCTCCATCGATTCCCTTCTCATGTTTGATGAGGGATCTTCCTTTTACAGGACTATTTTTACTTGGATCAATATAGCTTTAATTTTTTGGACCTTTCTAGGATGCCTTGTTTGGAATAATCTCCTTGAGTTTGGCTTTGTCATTGTTTTACTATTAGCTACTTTTTCCAAACTCGGAGTTCCATTCTCTACCCTATATATTATTGTAACTTGCTGTACTTTGGAGTCCCATTAATTATCTTTGTTTATTCACGGACATTAATGAGGTAATTTTCTTTCTTGTGGTTGGGCTTGTATTGTTTGACAAAGAAAATACTACCTGTATCAAATGACATTTCCCTTTATAGCGATCACTAATGGTAGAGGGTACCAAAATTATATACTTGTGCAGGTTGCCTTGCCAAAGATCAATGCAGATCACATCGCACTTTCACTTTTATCGACAACCTCCAAAGGCTCTCTGGCAATATCTGGTGGGTTGAGCCATACTCACCTTGTTTAGGTTGCATAATCAATATTCTGTCTTATGCGTTGATATTTTAGAGTGGCCTTATTTTGTATGATAAGTTCTTTGTTGGTTTAATCCCTTTGGCAGAGCACGAGGCTTCTTTTGCTGTCAATCTGTTCCTTGATGGGTTTTCTGTTGGAAAGCCCACAGAGGTGTGTAAATAAACTATGGAATGATCTTTTGGATTTGTTATTGTGCAGCTGTATATGTATGATTTGTAAATGAGTGTTTTAGTTGTGGATCTTATGCATTTTTCTAGTAACACATTCATGGTTTGTATCATTCTGTCATTTAGCAAGGAAAACAAGTGCCTTCAGCTCAAGAGTTAATAGGCTCTCTGCACCCTTACAACCGAACAAGTGAGACTCTTTTCCAGGTGAGGCTTGTCTGTTTTGCAAAAGTCAAATTGTGACCTTTTGTAGTTGATTAATTTTGCATTCTGTTTTATATACTGTTAGTTGAAAGCTTCTTATAACATATAATATAGTCACAAATAGCTTGTAGAGAGCCAACTATTGCAATCAAATCTGTTACTCATCTTCAAGATTCAGTAAAAATAGAAATCCCCAGTCAAATTCTAAGTGGTACAGAAACAATCTGCTAGAAATCCAAGCTGTATGCGAAGGACCTTTAATAAATCAAGCACAAATCCCTATTTTTCTATTTTTGGGTTGCTCTGACTTTTGGTCATTGAAATTTTAGTGATGACCAGACTGAGGTAAGCTAACATGTAATGGCCAAAAATTGAAAAAAAGATTTATATGATTATATGAAGCCATAACCTCAACTTTTCTTTTTGCTGTTGAAATAATTGTACGTTTCTTTTGAATTTGACCTTGTTTTTAATATGTATTCTGCAATATGTTTTTTACGTATGACCGCTTGTGCCATTTTTTGGTACATTTGGGCGTGCTTTCTTAAAGTTACTTCTGGACTACGATTGAAAGCTGAAACTATAGACAAGGAGATGCTAACCACAAAAACACTTTCATGATATTGACACAAACACTAACAAAAGGAAAACGCGTGCAGGAGGTGTCAGGTCCATTTATTAAAGGCTTGTCCTGACTAAGCAGCTCACAAGAGATGGTTGAGGATGCCATCTGTGAACCTCTCCTATTTTTCTTTTGCACTGATTTGACTAGAATTACATTGTTTCCATAGGATTTGAGTTCCAAGTGCTTATTTTACACGTTCCTGGCCAAGCCTCGAGTGTCTCATGGATTTTACTTGATTAGGATAATTTCGGCATTCATTTATTTGAAGCATGACTGGCATTCATTACAAAGAGTATTGTGGTTGAGGAGTAGATATCAGATATTTTGTTCCTTAGATCATCGAATAAGATTTGAGGTTCCATCACTTTATCCCGGCAAATCAATTCTCAACGGGATTTTTTTTCCAGTCGCTTGTTTTACATGCTCCTGAATAGTATTTAGCTTGTCTACAAAATTCTTAATGTGATATTACCTCCTAGCTAATATGCAAGAGTTTGGCTCTTGTGAAGGCATGATGAGTGGAAGCAAGGACAATGTTGCCCCAACCATGTGTAGGTGAAAATGTGATGATAGGTATGTACAAGAATTGATGCAAGTTAGAGAGCGTGAGAGCAGTGTTGTCCCAATCTAAAGTGATGAGAAATGATTGCAAGGTAAATGACATTAAAAGTGGTGGTTATGTTAAAGTGTGCAGAAGGCACCAAACGCCCACAGATGCTCATTCCAAATGAGATGGGATTTAAGTATGAACGTGATATGGTTGTAATAATGGAGTGCAAGAGGTCTGTAGGTGAGATGAATATGATTTGCAACAAGAGTGTTGGTGAACACATGCGGAGCTGAAAGCCACGAGACATGAGACAAAAAGTGATCTAAAACAAGAGTTTGACCAAGATCTAAAGAGTACAAGGTGACATACTAGCCCTGTGTGTCAATGAGATCCTGTGTGCATGCGTGAAAGTTAATTGCTGCTTGAAGTGAAGACCTATAAGACAATGAGTGAAAACACAAGCCAATGTGTAGGTATGATTGAAACAAGTGATTGATGATAGATGGAATGGAAGGAAATTGTAAGTCGCGCTTTGCTCCATAGCCAGCTAGGCGTCCATAGCCGTGATGGAGATACATTTGATTCTAGTCGCAACATTGCTCTACTGATTTGATTCTTGATTGATTTGTGATGTGTGGCAGCCATCGGTTTTTCCAGGCTTTTGTAGGTTTCTTCAAAAACATTATCGTGAATCGTAGCTCGTGCATTTGTTCACGAGGGCACATTTCTCTTTTCCGCTGCTTGTGCAGGGTTCATGTGGGCACGTTTTCGTGGTTCCATACCCTATATCGTGACTCAAAATCTCTCATAATCGTGACTGAGTGGCTCGCGATTTCCTTGCTCGATTCGTGAATACTCTTTTGGTTCGGTTCGTGGTTTTGCTGCCATTGCTTGAATTGTTGCTTTTTGTTTCGTCGTGGCCTCTCTAGTTGTGGCTCGAAAGAGGAGCTCGCGCTTGCTGAATCGTGGGTGCCTTCGTGACTGTTTAACTGTTCGTGAGGGCACGGGAAGGCATGGTTTGGGTTCCTGGTGGCTTTGCCTTCGTGACTGTTTAACTGTTCGTGAGGGCACGGGAAGGCATGGTTTGGGTTTCTCATGGCTTTGCCTTTGCTCGTTGGCACAAGCTCGTGTATTTCGTGGCTTCTCGTGTCACAATTTTCAAAGATTCAGAGTGGGTGCTTTAACCCTTGCTCACTGCCCTAGATTCGTTTCTGCCTTGGTTTGTAATAGGTTTGCTCCCTGCGACCTTCCCAAACCAACATTGATCTCTCTATGCACAGGGTAACTCAATTAGGGGATTTGGAGACTCTACCGACACTCCTCTAATCGTATCACCTCTCCAAGCAGTATACCCATCCATGATGTCTCCCTCCACCCCCGCAGCGTAGGTTTCCAGCCTTGGGTCGAACGAACAGGGTCAACAGGAAGGCAACCTTCCCAACATTATTGCAGAACTGCTCAGCAGATTAGAGACTCTGGAATCCTCCAACAGAACCCTTCGGACCAAGGTTTTGAATTAACTTCTCGGGTTGAAAAGGTTGAAGTTGACAATATTTCTTTGCGAAGACAACTCGTGGAATCCAATGCATACACAAAACCTACTGTTGTTAATGATCAATTACAGGCTGAGATATCAAATTTAAAACACAAGCAAGAGGAAATCAGAACTCAGCAGGAAAATCTTCAAAAACAAATAGATACTGGGCCCAAGTGGTGAAGGGTAAGGATAAAAATCCTCCTTTAACAGCAGTAGAAGAGGTGGTTCAGGCCAAATTGGTGGAAGAAAGAGTCAGGCATGCCAGAGGAGCTGAATCTTAAAGTTAGAGGATTGCCCCTCCTCCCTCTTTTGATCCCTTGGCCATTGCTTCGGAGTTCCTCACAGGAAACTTGGGGCTGCCTGAGGTGCAGTTAGATAGAGCTTGGTTCGGACTGGACTCTACTCTTTTTCTCCGCTTCAAATCAGCTGAGGACTGGCTTAAGGCTCTCAGAGCCAAACGGAAGCTATTTTCTCTACCCAATAAGGTCTTCCTTGATGAAGATCTTACTAGAGAGCAAGTTGCCGAACTCAAAAAATCTCGGGAAATTGTCATGGCAGCCAGAAAAGCAGGGAAATGGGCAGTGATTTGTAACCTCAGGCTAGTGATTCGAGATTCCTTCCCTCTGGCTGGGCTCCCGGACTTAGTTCTAGTTCCAGATGACGGTTCCGACGGGAGAGGGCTCGGAAGAAGGGCATTTCCATCGCTTGTTGGAATGGAAATGGGTCCTTCTGGTCTTCTTCAGTCTCTTGCATGATGCTTTAGGATTCTTTGACCTCCTCTTTGTCACGGAGACACATGCGAACCCGGTCCATCGTCTCTCGGATGTCAGTGGCTACTATTGGCTTTCTGCCTCTAGATAGGAGACTTGAAGTTCTGGAGGTGTTAGAGGGTCTGGCGGGGTGGCTTGTTTGGTCAGGGACACTCTTCGGAGCAGGATTTCTATTGTTGCTGAGGATGAGTTTGCCCGTTTTCTATGGATTTGGATCAAACGTAATTCCTCCCACCTCAAGGACATCTTCATTGCAGTTTGCTATTTCCCTCCAGCTTCCTCATTTGCTATTCATAATGGCCCAGACGGAGACCCCTTCTTTGACCTTTATGTTGGTATCTCCCAGTACTCGGGTTCTGGAGAGGTCATCATTTTGGGGGACTTCAATGCACGTACCAGAAATCTTCAGGTTCCGAGGCACGACAGGACTGACGATGCGCTTTGCACTTCAGAGGTGGATCCAGAGTTGGTTGGCTTCCAGCGAGATTCAGAGGACACGACGGGGCCCCTGACATCATACGATCGACATCTTCTCCGGTGGGAATCTCATGACCTACTGATTCTGAATGGCATTCCTCATTTTCCTGACTCCCGGTACTTTACCTGCAGACCTTTTTGTGGTGGGGCTATGTGTCTCCCCATTCCTTTTGCTGATCATACGACCCTCTCCTTTTCCCTTGAGTTACCCCCACGACTTCACCCCCTCCCCTGGTCCCTCATGTACTATTTGGAAATTTGACAAAGGGGACCCCGACACTTTCTCCTTTCACCTTCGTCTGCTTCTCCCCCATTCCCCATTTTACCTCTCTTACCTCGGACCAAATGTTTAATACCCTCTCCTGTGCTATCCGTGAGGCGGCCACGAGCTCCTTTCCCCACGTCACCCTTTCCACCCTGCATCATGGTACTTACCCTATGAACAAATGGTATGACGAGGAATGCAAAGCCTTTCATTAGAAGCTCTGTTTTGCCTTTCTGCATGCCCTTCCGTCCATCCCTTCCCGTAAGTTAGCCTACCGTCGTCTCCTTTGTTATAAGAAACGCACCTTTATCTCTTATAGACGCCAAGAGCTTCATCTGTCACTTATCCACTTCCCAAACATTTTTGGCGCACCATTCTTCCCCGTCATTCACCTTTACCCCTGGACTTAGATCCCAACTCCATGTTTACTCACATCTCCACTGGATTTACGACATCCCCGGCCATATTTTCACCCACACCAACATGAGGAATGCCATTCTAACTATGAGTTGCAACAAAGCGAGGATGGGAAGGGTTCTAAGTAGAACTTTTAAACGGGGCGTAAGACGCTCCTTAGTTACCTTGTGGACCTCTTCAATCAGGTGGTTTGTATAGGTTTCCCAGAATCTTGGTCCCACCACATTATCCACCCCATCCACAAGTCGGGGCCTACTTTTGACCCCAACAATTACAGGACTATCATGGTGGGCCACATTCTCCAAGCTCTATGCCATAGTTCTTCATTTGCAGCTTTCGAGTTCCTCGATCAGTACCATTGCAAAGCTAGGGGACAGGTGGGTTTCAACCGACCTACCAGACCATTGATCACATCCTCACTCTTCGGGCTATTATCGAGGAGGCTCGTCACCGCTCCTCCAGAGTTTTCTGCTGTTTTGTGGATTTTCGGAAAGCCTTTGATTTGGTACCATAAGAAGCACTTTTCGTAGGCTCAGAGATATAGGTATTTTTGAGACTCTTCTTACAACCATTATGCGCTTATATGAGGAGGTCCAGGCCGTCTTCACACTTCGTAGGCTTGTCCGACTTCATTAGGAGTACTATTGGAGTCAAATAGGGCTGCCCCCTCTCTCCTACCCTGTTTGGTATCTACATCGATGAGCTTGAGGATTTTCTCAGGGATCACATCCAAGAGGGAGATGGTTGTCTTCTGCACCATGTTCTGATCTACATCCTCCTCTTTGCAGATGACGTAGTTCTCCTTGCTTCCTCTGCGGAGGGACTCCAAAGGCAGCTAGATGCCTTAGCCCTCTTTTGTGATCACAGGCAGCTGACAGTGAACCTTGGGAAAACCAAAGTTATGGTTTTCAATTGTTTGAAGACTTCGGACTTCCACTTCTTTCGAGGAGAGGAGATTGAGATTACTTGCTCTTATACATACTTGGGGATTCTGTTCTCTGGACCACGTTTTAGCATCTTCATCCGCTCTCCAACCTTGGGTTAATAAAGGGGTATTGTTCTTTGCGATTCTTGAGAGACAATGCTCTCGCCATCACTTTCAGGACATCCTTTCCCAAATGTCTCTCTCCGTCTCCCTTGGGTAGGCCCACGGTTTTGTACGGTTCGGAAATTTGGGGTCCCTCCCTCTTGGACTCTGATTGGGCAACTATTGAGCGTGTCCAGATCCTCATGCTTAGGCGTATCATCAGGTGCAAAGAGACCATTCCTCATAACATTATTCTGGCTGAGTTTGGGGCTCGCCCTTTTAGATTGGAGACTATCTTCAGCCTTGTGCTAATGTTGCACCGCATTCGAGGTTTATCTGGTTCTTTTGTAGACAGGAACATGTACATCTACCTTGCCTACTGCTCCTCTAAAGCTATTGCCTTCTCAGATCATAGCGGTCGATCTCGCTGTTGGTATGCCTGTGTTTCACGCCTTCTTGGATCCATTGGCATCCAGATGGACCGCCTCCCACCTTTCAGCTACTCCCTAGATGCCCTGCCCATCTCCTCCCGAACCAATAGGACCTTTACAAAATTATTAGAGATGATATCTACAGACAGTTCATTCAACACACTTGGACCAACCCTTCGCGGGGGTTGCGTCCGAAGATGTGCTTTTATGCTTCACAATTTCTTGTGATCCGCGACGGGCTCATCATCAGACCCATGTATATCTCCTGGCACTGGTTACAGGTCCTTCGTATCCCTCTTGATCAGTTCAGGGTGGGCTCACATCGACTTCGTGTGGAGACTGACCATTAGTTAAACCACTCAGAGTGGACTTACCTGCTTTGCTCTTTCTAGGAGGTTGAAACTGAAGAACACTTCATTTTTGGTGTCCTGATTACTACGAGATTAGGCGGAGATTCCATTGCCTGTTCCATGAGTGTCCTTCAAAACTTTCTTCAGATACTATTATCAGAGATGTCTTGCTCTTTATTTGCAGGAGGCCCTTAGGCTTCGGTGATGCACTCCTTCACCCTCCTCCTAGACGGATGGATACTAGACAGATCACTTCATTCTTCTCGGTGCTCTCCCGAAGAGGGGCACCAAGCGGCATCTTGACACAAGTATGGACCCACAGTTCAGATCTGTTAGGACTCGGAACTCCATTTCCTTAACCGAGAGGCTCCTGTCATTGACATGTCTGTGGCACCCCCACTTAGAAAAAGATCCACCAAAGCTTACACAGAGGCATCGTCTCTCTCTCCTAGACATCGACTTTCCGGACATTCTACGCTTTCGATTATTAGACATCAACGCATCGCGAGTTACTTCCAAACCGACCTTGAATGTTAGGTGATGTTGTTATGGGTGTTGCTCCTTCCACTCCCCCTCACCTCATCCTCATCCTCTTCTTCTTCTTTTCTGGTTTCTCTTTGTGTTTCGGCGACCCGTTTTGGTCCTCTTGCTAGGTCCTTTGTCTTTGTACTTTGCAGTCCCATTGACCTACTTTTGTGGTCATTTGTTGGTCATTAATAAAATTATCTTATCTTATTTATCGCTAGCAAAGGCCCATAGCCCCAGAGAGAGATATACTGGAAAGACCCTTGAGAGAGAGTTTGATAATGCCTCTATTTTTCTTTTTTATTGCATTAAGACTTTTGCTTGTGATTTTTTTGATTTGTTTTTGACATGATATTCAACTCTCTCGTTTTGCTAAGGGGTTTAGAACCACTAGTGGCTTGATGGAGGGAGTGGAAGTGATTATGGAGATGACATTAGCAAGCGTCAACAAATAATGCCATAGGGCCTTCAAGACAAATTTTAAGTGTGTAAGAGTGTATGGATCTCTAAGAGGATAGTCGTTCTTAATTCACCAAGTAAGGAGAGACCAAGTTCAAGCAATTGTAGTAGAGACTATTGGCTCACAAAACATGACAACAAGATAATCAAGAGTTCACCAAAAGCTATGAAACAAACCAAGATGTGGAATGTGAACGAATTGTAAGTGAAGTATGTAGTAGTGAATCGAGAAGTGGAATGAAATATGAATGAATGGAGCAAATGTGGAAGAACATCCATGAGCAAGCGTTGTTTATTGTAATTTTTGGGATATATAGATTTTTTTTTGGGATTTTGAAAGATGTTTAGCTATTTTTGGATTTTGTGTGTTTGTGTTTGTGTCAATGGTGATAAAACAAAATGTGTGGAGAATCGTGGCATGTTTTGAATCAAGATTGGATGAAAAGAATCGGGAATGTATGGAGCCCACAAAATGTGGTATGAAGACAAATGAAAGTCCCCCAATTTGTGTAGGGACTATATGAGTGAGAGACATGATGTAGAGGAGAAAGTGATAGATGAGGTAGATAATGGGATTGGATTGGAGGATGTGGATGATGAGTGAAGCAATGATGCCAAATAAAAGCCATAAAATGGTGGTGTGTGGAGGACGTGAGTGTGGGGATGAAGAAGCAAACAAGAAATATGTTGAGTGTGGTGAATGTGTGATAATGTCGGGAGGACGAGGACATGAAAATAGATCAATGGGAGAAGATAAAGTGATATGAGGCATGGTGCTAGTGATGATGTCAGGTGGAGGAGTGGAAAACATATTGATGTCTGAAGGAAACATGAGAGCCAAGGGTGTGGTCTTGTGATGAATGGGTGTGATGAGATGATGGTTGCATGGAATAGGAAGGGGTATGTAAGAATGAATGTCAAACAAATGAGAATGTGGGAGAAAATCAAAATTATGTGAAAGTGTAATTGGATGTGGAGGAGGCTTGTGAGGAAAATGTGTAAGAACAAATGGTTGTGTGGTCGTGATAGATGATGTGAACGAAGGAGGATCCGGTAATAAGAAAGGTGCCTAGATAAGTGGTGATGTGGAAGAATGCTCCAAAAGAGGGGAAGCAATGAGAGCAAGTGTAGGTGACTTACGAGGAAGAGATGTAAGAACAAGTGGATACAAATGATGATGAATAGATGCAAGGGGAATGTGAATGAGCACAATAGATGGTATAGGATGCAATTGTTTTGCCGATAGCAAGAAGGGTGCCTGAATGAGTGATGATGAAGGCAATAAGATGTGCATGAAGTGAAGACTGAATCGAGATGTGATAAAGAGTGTAATGTAGGTGTGATGATTGGTTGTCTGCGAAGTGGGGTGTATTTGATCAAAGCAAGTGATGAATTAGAGGATGTGGTGGTCAAGATAGAATCACATCATGAAGTAGATGGTGGCAATTTAGAGAGATGTGGTAACAATGTGGAGGACTCCTAAAGGATGAGGATGAGACTGCGTCCAAAGTGGAAGCACATGATGGTGGAGATTGAGAAGGGGATGATGTAGAGGATGAGACATTAGGGGAGCACGATGGTGTGGAGTCCAAGGTGGAAGCATGTGATGATGTGGATTGTGAAGTGGATGACATAGATGAGGAGACACTAGGTGCACATGATGATTGGGAGGTAGTGGGAAATGATGAGTTAGATAATGGGGACATGACACATGGAGAAGAAGTGAGAATAGTAGTAGTGTGTGAAGTGATGGGATTGGTGTTAATAGTTGAAGTTGGAGGAGATTGACGATCAAAGCAAAAATGCCCCCTTGTTGAGAAGGTCCGAATGATGTTGCAAAGTTGGGGACATGAGTCAGTGGAGTGATCGTTAGTACGATGATAGGCACACGTGTCATGAGGAGCATGCCGCAATGGTGGGGTTGGTATTAGAGAGAGAGTGATGAGGTGGGCGTCAAACAACTTGTGGAGAATATCAATGGAGTGAATTTGCGAGGGGGTTGGAAAATACAATGAGCCCTAGTAGAATGTGATGAATGCAAAGATGTGGGTGTAGAAGGAGATGAAGTGTGAGGAGGATATGGTTGGATGACATTATGAACATGGAAGTTTAATGGTGGGGGAGAAATCAAACGTGTGGCAAGGAAGGAGGACGACCAAGATGGATATCGTCGAGGAGTTGTGCCATGTGCATAACCTCGTTAAATGTGCTTAGTGGATGACTTTTTAAGTGGTGGGTAATGAGAGGAACATAACTTTTTGAAAAGAGGCCAATGAGCTTGGATTGTGGGAGTGGAAACAAGAGGCGGTGAATGAGTGCACACCGATGCGAGACAGTTGAGAATAGAATCATCATGGGATTGTCGAAGCGTATGAAGGTCAACTAGTGTTGCTTTGGGTGCAATATGGATGAAGAAGTGCGATAAGAATGTGTCGGTGTAGTCTTTTTGTTACCCACTTAATTATTGTGCACGTTGGCACCTCATCTAGACAAGTTTGGATGCTCACTTGAAGCGCATGCAACCACCAAGTCCCTCCTTTGTCAAGTCTATTAGAAGGTTAGCAATCATGTTTACCATATTCATAATCAAGATATCCAGTTATGTACAAAGAAGTAACATAACCATGACAATTCATAAACACAGGAAACAAATCATTCAGGAAGAACAACACTGATATGCCTGAACACCATCATGAGCATAATAATATTACATAACAAATAGATGATTACAATGACCTTTAGTACATTCGTGCACAGGATCTGTGTGCTCTCATACAAATTCCAAAACCCATGACTACATAACACAAAAACCCTCAAGAAGCTCTAACTCGCACCCTCTCAAAACTCGAAGTACTATCTATATATAAGGGTGGACACTTGCCTTTCACCGCTTCATGCACCTTCCTAATAATAGGTGTGTATACTAAAATAGCCTGCATGCTTTTTTACATTCTATGCTAATAATAGATTAACCTAAATATAAGACTTGCTTTAATCCTATTATTAGCTCGACCGTGCATGAGCTTTTGTCTCGCATGTGTTTTTTCCAAATATAACTTCCTTTCAGGTGCGTCCCAAGCCATCCGCTTTTATCTAATTATGAACCTTGCTTGACGCCGCTCCACCCCTACTTCTCTATTTTAAGCCATGTCTTTGGGAAAATCGGGTAAGTCTCGGACTTTGTATGGTCATGTGCAAACCTTCGTGGGCTGATTTTTGTGTGTGCACGCCCTTCACACATCCCCGCACGGTTCCAAGCCTCGCGTGGCTAGTACTTAGCCATCTTTTCGCGCTCAACACCAACAAGTTGTGTGAATGTGTAAATGCTATGTTGTGGGAGGTGAGAATACCAGTCAAGTGCTTGGCCAATGAGTGAAAGTGGGAAGGTGTGTAGGAGTGCATCATCATGTTGAATGAGGTGGCATGTGTAGCGGAAGAGATGCAAGTGATGTTGGGGGTCCTTGGTGCCATCGAATTTGTCAAATGTGGGAAGTTTGAAATGTGGTGGATAGGGGCGACATGGTATCATGGGGTGAATAAGCTCATTGCAAATGGTGTGATAAGTCGGTGCGGGTGGAAGTCCCCCAAATGTTGGGACTCAAGCTTGGCAATGCGTTCAATGAGGTGTTGGTGGAGCAAGTTGGGCGTGAATGAGCCCGGGAGTGAGTAGAAGCCATGGGGAAGGACTAGGTAGAAGGGCTAGGCGGATAACACGCAAGGGGGCGTAGCGCACACTAAGGGGACCAGGGCGCGTGAGGGATCGAAGTGCGCAAGGGGCGAGTGCTCACGAGAGGGGACTAGAGCGTGTAAAGGGGTAGAGCGCACACAAGTGTAAGGCAGAGGGTGCGCGCAAGGACAAGATGGTTGTGAGAGCGGAGTGAAATTTTTATTAGTTTTTGTATTTTTAGCAGATCTACAAAACCAAGTGTTAGACTTGTAAGCAAAATGTTAGGGAAAGATAAAACCAAACTAAAAAGTCTATAAAACCCTAAAAAGACATGATTAGATTCAAAAAACAAAGTAATTTACTTACAACCAAAATGGTCCCATTGTGGTCACCAAAATATATGCCTAGATTTGGATCACTTGCAAGATGTATTAGTTGATATAACAATCACCAAATCAATGCTACTAAAAATAATGGGCTTACATTGTCATTGAAAAAGTGAGGGACAATCATGGGTTCTTTAATGAATAAAGTGGGTAAAATCTTCCTAATTTGAATCTATAACCTACACACAAGCACACTTAGAAAAATGTTAGTAGTTTTTGGTGGTTAGGGGACCTGCCTTGGTCAGATCCCTAACCATTTAAGGAGATAAAAGACATTTTATTGAAATAAAAATGACAAAACAATGCATGCAAATGGAAAGTATACGACTCGACTCATAGCTGTGATTCATTGAAAATCACATGGAGATCACACGCCACTGATTGCATTCGACCACCTGTGTTGAAATTTCACTAAAATAGTGATGCAACAAGTTGCACTTATCCTTTGTGATCCACCTTCACCTCTCCAAGACCTGCAATACTGAAATATGCAAGCAAAGAAGCAAAAACTCAAGTATGGGCTCAAGTGCACAAAGAGTGGGGGTGTCTAAGAGATTGAAATGAGGGGGGTGAGTTGTCTTTTATAGTTTTTGAGTGTATAGGGGATTGTGACATATATGGGTGCAATGTGCATAGATGGGTGAGATGATAAGAGTCCATGATGCATTGAACATGCAAATGGGTAGGTGGGATGGACATAATTAAATGTGAGTGGGTGAGGGTTAGTAAATGAGCGATGAGGTGGCTTTTATCACCATTTTATGGGGTTTTATGATTTTTAGTTGGTTTTGTGGGATTATTTTTTTGGAATTAGGGTAAAGTGAGGGTTTTGAAAGGGCCCACAACCTTGTACAAAGAAGAAGGAAGAAGAGATAAGGAAGAAGAGCATTCCCACACAACACCAGGAAAAAGAAGAAGAACCCAATAACAAAAAGAGAGGAAGCTATCAAGCAACAGAGTTAGGAGCAAACAAAAATGAGAAGAAAAGAAGGAAGAAGACCCGTAGCTGTCCAAGATGAAGTGGAGACCATCACATGGTAAACACAAGAGTAGTAGAAGAAGGAAAAGGAGGGAAAGGATATGAAATTAGAGCTTACCCTTCTTTCCCTTCTTCGAGCACACCAATTGCCAATTTTCCTGTAATTTTTCCTCCGAGCCCAGCACATTAGATATGGCCAAAATCAGAGGAGTGTTAGTCTGTGATTCTTGATTCAGAGAGGAGGGGCCTTTTTAATCTAAATCAGAATGATCAGATTCGTGAGGTCTCTTAATTCCCGGTTTGGATCTCTTTATCGAGTGGGTAGGCACTAATTGTTGACTCTCCGTAGCATTCACAACTGTTGTTGTGGGTTGAGCCTCCACCAACGGGTGTGCACTCTTGGCTTCTTGAACATCCGCATCAGAGTCTGAGTCCTCCTCAAGGTCAGGGGGCTCCAATGCTTGGAAGGATTTTTCTTGGTAGGAAAAGCTTTTTTAGGAGGGCAAGAAGACTAAAGATGTCCCAGAGCCCAAAGCAATTTTTGCATCCGAAAGTTTGTATTTTCATAGTCCGTAGACCGGACATGGGACACATCACCCATCTTGAGGGTCATCTTATTTGGTAGTCCTTTGCTAAGGTCAACTTCAACGCATATTTTGACATAGGTGAGTAGCCCACTATGAAATCTCGTGACATCCTGTTTTATAAATTTCCCTAAACAATTTCCGATCTCCTCTGCAACAAGGTAAAAATTGAGAGGAAGATTGGGTAACCTCACCCAAACAGGAACTAGTGAAATGGAGTAGGAGCACAGGTCGAAAAGAGGGAACCAAGGGGTAGTAAACAAACCCGCCGAACCCCAAAACCATGTGCCCTTATTCAAGGCTCTTTGATAGTCCTCTTGAGCAAAGAACAATATGATGAAGAAGCCTCTGGCACAGAAGAAATGGTCACAATTTTTAGTCCAATTGGAGTGAACCCATTAGATAAATGCATTGGTCGAAGGCCAAACACCATTAAATCTGCAGATGAGGGCCTTTTTTCTAGATTATTTTTGAGAGCCAGAGGTTTTGCACTTGTGATTTCCAGTGAAGGGGAGTTAGCTGCTTGCTCAATAATATAATGCGGGGGAGGATTAGTGGCAGTAGTGGTGGATGCAACATTCTTAAACAAAGCCTCCTTAAAGGTAGTAGTGTTACGAGCTCTAGCGCCTCCCTTTAAGAAATCATCATGGAAATTGTGGAGTCCTGGGTTATCTCGTAGGAGATAAGAGGGGATTCGTCCAAAAGCATCTTGCCCGCAAAGGAGAGGCCAAAGGAGCCCATCTTAGAACCCAGTTTATGGGTGAGAATATATTTCAAATCTATTCTAGAATCATGTCGATGAATTTGAAGACATAGGGTATTACCCGAGAGTGTTCTGACCAACACTTGCATTTTCTTTGATCAATTGTCGAGCAAAGGAGCGACACCAATGGCAGAGTCAATATTATTTGGAAAAGGAAGACGATCCACCGCAAGCTCCTTCCTTTCGGATTGAAGCAGATTCCTCAAAGAGGGGAACCACTAAACCCCGCTTTACCACGACCACCGTAATCCGAGACCATGCCATCAAATACATCCGACTTACCAATCCATTCAATACGCCGCTGCTGCTAGGGTTAGGGCAGAGGAAGCTCACCATTTTTGTAAATTTCCTTTATTCTACCTATCTTGGCTTTGATCTGCCGTCGGCTCCTAATCCAACGATTTTTTTGGGATTATTGTGTTTTATAATGTTTTTGATATTTTTGAATAGGAGTCCTTATATGCAAGGTGCATTTTCTAGTGTCTACAACATGATAACTGACGGTTTTTGGGCATGTGGTTGTGAGAATCTAGTATGCAGGTTGATTAAGTCCTTGTATGAACTTAAGTAGGCTCCTCGAGCTTGGTATATCAAAATAGATAAACATCTTAGATGTTTGGGTTTCAAATGGAGTCATCCTGACCTAAATCTCTATGTCAAAAGCGATGGTGATGACATTGTGATTCTTATTGTTTATGTTGATGACCTTGCCATCATAGGTAGTGGAGATACTACGATTTATAAGGTAAAATCAGATTTATGTGCTGCTCTTGACATGACTGATTTACCTCCTTCACTATTGTCTTGGTGTAGAATTTTGGCCACATGCTCACTTGATTTTCATTTCTCAAGTTAAGTATGCCATGAATCTCTTACAAAAATCTCAGATGTATGATTGTAATTCTTCTACACCTATGGAGGTCGACTGAAACTTTCAGCTCATGATGATTCACCACTGATCGATGAATCATTGTATAGACAATTGGTGGGTAGCTTGATCTACCTCACAACTACACGACTGGATCTATGTTTTGTTGTTAGCTATCTTTCTCGTTTTTTGTCTAAACCAAAACTCATTCATTGGGGAGCAACAAAATGAGTTCTAAGATATGTCAAAGGAATTCTTGACTTTGGCATTCTGTATCAGAGAGTTGCAGACTTCAAATTGATTGGCTATACCGACTTTGATTGGGGAGGATCAGTGGATACTTGGAGATCCACCATTGGCTATATCTTCTCTTTTGGTTCAGGAGTTGTTTCTTGGCAGAGTAAGCTTCAACCCACTGTAGCCATCTCTTCCACTGAAGCAGAATACAAGGCAGCTGTTAGTGCTAGTTGCGAAGCAGTATGGCTTTGTAGGATTTTGATTGATTTTCATCTTCCTCAAGCTACTGCTACACCTCTTTCACTTTTTTGTGATAATCAAGGTGTCTTAAAAATGGTAAAGAACCCTATATACCATGCTCGCACTAAGCATATTGAAATCCATCATCACTATATCCAACAGTTGGTTGATTCGGGTGATGTTTCTCTTCATTTCTGTCCTTCTAAGGAGCAGCCTGCCGATATAATGACTAAACCCCTTGGTCCTTTATTATTTGTAAAGTTTCGAGACAAACTTAATGTTGTTTCTGGGTTAGTCATTAAGAGGGGGTGTTGAATATTTATACTAATAGTCATCAGTTAGACAGTTGGGAACTGCCTCTAACCGAATGAAAACCGAAAACTGATTGTAACCACCTCTTCATAATAAATAATCTCTGTCACGTCCATTCAGGGCAGTGTGCATATTTGCTCTTCTCATTTCTTTCTTAGTTTTCTTCTGCTAGCAATAACACCAATTCACTCACGGTCTGTGCTATATTACATAGCAACTTGCTAATAGCAAAATCTCTTGTTTTAATACATGATAAAATTTAGTCCAAGAGCACAACCATTGTATTGTGTATGCAAAAATCTTTCTATATGCTTTCTTTCTACTCATTTTTACATTCTATATTAGAACTGTCTTGTTTGTGGCTAGATATTATTTTGATATTCTTGCATTGATGTTAATCTAAAACACTTAATGACTCAATTTTTTTTACAGGCAATTAATGATGGTTGGCTACCTGGGGATATTCTTGAAGAAATACCATGCAAATATGTTAATGGAAGTGTTGTGTGTGAGGTAATGAGCAGTTTTGAGCAATGTTTGGACTGAGTTTATGAATATTTTTTTTTTTGCAGTTTGTCTATTTTAAGTGCAATGAAGTAGGTGCTTGAATTAGATTGTTTGATAGAAAGAAGTGTGTTAGAAAAAAATAAAAAATGGTTGTAGTGTTATTTGTGAGGTGATAGGTTGTGATCTTCTCTGTGAATTTCATAGGTTTTTGTATAGTGTGTTATCAGTTTTATCATTGGTTTAAGAGCTGTGAAGCAGGTGGTTGAATTAGATTGGTTATTAGAAAGAAAGACATTTTATTAGTTTGTGCCTTTGGTAGGTTACCGTACCTTTCACACTAATCAATTAATCAAAAGCTTTCAACCAATCAAAGCTATGAATTTATTTTTAATGTTGACATTTCTAATGTTGAGATGTAAATTTAACAAATTTTGAATAAAACAAATTCATTTTGTTTTGATTTATTTAGTTTTCTATTGGCCACTTTTTAGTGATCAGCAATTTTGGACCTTATTGCGGTACAACTGTTTTGTAAATTTTTAAACGAAAAATTATATAGTTGACACTTATATTAGATGTGACAAGTTTGCTTTAATGAAATAATTGATTTGAAAAGTTTACTATAATGAGACAGTTAACAATATCTTATTGGATTCAATTTTTTTAATAATCAAATACTATTAATTTATTATCAATGTTGTCATTTATGATGTTGATATTTCTGACATTCAGAGTTATAATGTAGAGATATAAATTTAACAATTTCTTAATAAAACAAATTCAAATTTTTTATTTATTTGGTTTTTTATTGGTCACTCTCTAGAGTGATCAGACAATTTTGGGCCTTATTGCAGTACAAATTTTTTATATATATATTTAGCTATAAGTTATAAAGTTGACACATACTAGCATTAAAATTGATTAATTATAGCCTGCTACCCGTAAATGCCAATCAGGGCAGCATACCTGCATATTGACATATTGGTCTTGGTACTAGCATTAAATGTGATTAATTATAGCCTGTTACCCGCAAACGCCAATCCGGGCAGCATATGTGCATATTGACATATTGGTCTTGTTATTTGCCGGAAATGTTTCCGAAACTCCAAAACAGAGCCGCACCGGGACGTTTCTGTACCATTCCAGGCCGCACCGGGCGTTTTCTGTACTGTTTCAGCAGCGCTTTTGTTTTTTAAATGCAAAAAAAAAAAAAAACTAGATACTTCTGTTTCAGCAGTACTTAAGGAAAATCTAGATGATATATTCTAGAATCTAGATTATAATTATGTACATATGAAAATTTAAGCATGTTGAATGTTTTGAACTTTCATGAATACAAAGTATTTTAAGTCTTTTATCTTCTATGGACAAAAATGAGTTATGCATTTTTTTATATATATTTATAGTTTTTTTAAGAATTTATTGTACAGATGTTTCCATGCTGTTTTGTGCCTAAGACTTTTTAAAAATTGGCATTCCTGCGTTTCAAACCTGAACCCGTACCCGTACATGTTTCCTGGCAACCTAGATTATAGCAGTTGTTTCTTCAATACTGCATTTCAACGTGATTCGCTTTAAGCTGCAAGTATCTAGAATTTTCCTTTTTGTAGTTCTAATTTTCCTCCAGTAAATCTGCAATTCTATGAGGCAGGAACTTGCCGCATCGTGGCTTTTGTTAACATCGACAAATGGGTAAAGTAGTGGAAACCATGTTATGTTAAGGATCAAGACTGACAACTTGAAAATTAAGGAACATCTTCTCTCAACTCTTAGCTGTCATAACAATGCATCTAAGTGAACTAGAACAAATTCGATCGCCAACCTTTATTTGCACGGATATTATCTGTTTTGTATTTTATTCTGTTTTCTTATCAATCTTCTAATATGATATGTCCAGCTCATTACAAGAATTCAAAAAGTGGGTCATGGATGCCTAAATTTTGAATGAATTAGCCAGCAATAAACAAGGGAAAGATTTGAATCAATTTAAGCTTACAACAAGAGAATTTAATATTATTTAATTTATAAGTTAATGTCCATTAAAGGCCAAGATTGGTCCATGGGGCTGTGAAAGGTACAATATAAAGAAGAAAAAAAGGAGCACAAAGGCACATTCCAAGGAATACACAAAAGTAAACTAGACCTAAAAGGAGGTAAGAACAGCTGGAGATATTCAGAGCATCCAATGAGAAGCAATGTGGAATTGGCCTGCCAATATCAAGATCAACGATGTGGATCAACAAAGAGACTCACATACCAACAAGAATTAACCCCGTGGTCTTCTTGCTTCATAGAGTACCTGAAAGAAAGGTATCAATACCTAAGACAAGCCCTTTGGGAGCTTCCTAGTTGTATAATTCTATGAATTATTGTCACCACGTTAAAGATCATCGAGGCAATGAGTGGGGTTGTGCCAAATTGGGCAAGGATGATGGCATGAAGGACTGATCTTTTGGCATGAATATGTTTGGAGAACATCACACAAGCATTGTATTCGTTTTTGGTCTTTTTTTCGAAGGTATGGTCCCCTAATCTCACATCCATACAACCTACGTGAGGTTAGATGTGACTAGTGAGTGAAAGAAGTGCACCTTCATCCGAATGTCCTAGATCTTAAGTGGAAACCTTTGCTTTTCAAGGGTGGTGAGAGTTGCATATCCCTTATTTACTCTAGATTCTATAACTGGATTCAAGCTAAAGCGTGGTCTAGAGAAGAGGACCCACAAATATACATATTAAGAGACCTACGTCAATCCTCTCACCTCTATAAGTAAGACTTACTTGGCTTGCTTTATTTTTAAAGATGTTAAAAGTTACGACTTTTGTTTTACCCAAATTACCCTAAAGTTCATGAGTATCACAAGAGGAGACCAAGATATCAAGTTGTCTCTAGAGGCCTCCCATTGACTGAGACGTCAAAATAATGTCATCAACAAATAGAAGAAAGGCAAGAGAGACCCTGAAGAGTAAGCTACCATTTGTGGAACCAAATGTATCTGACATGATTTCCTCTGGCCTATCAATGCAAGTAAAATGTAGGAAAGAGTGGGGAAGGCTGTTTAACACGTATGGCCTTTTGGACATCCTCCATCTCAACAGTCCTCGTTTGTACCTTGTTAAGAATGGTCTCATAAACTGTCGTCACAATTGAAACCACCAAGGGTGGAAGATCTAAAGCCGAAAGACTGCCAATAAGCAAATGCCATTGAACTCTGTGAAAATGCGTTGAATAAGTCCACGAAACAACAATATAGTCCACATTTTTTTCATCGTCTTCCTTAATGATAGAGGTCAAAGCGAAAATACAATTAATGGTATGATGGTTTAACACCTATGGCCATTTGGACATCCCCCATCTCAGCAGTCCTCGTTTGTACCTTGTCAAGAATGATCTCATAAAGGGTCATCACAATTGAAAGCTCAAGGGTGGAAGAGCTAAAGCCTAAAGACTGTCAACATGCAAGTGTCAAGCAACTCTGTCACATACCTTGCAGCAGCCCACAAAATAACAGTATACTCCACTTTTTTGCCCTCGCCTTCATTAATGGTAGATGTCAAAGTGAAGATACAATCAATGGTATGATGGTTTCTCTTGAAACATGCTTGTCCTTTGGCCCTTAGCCTTATTATCTTTGCCCATCTCGAAACATGAATGTCTAAAGCTGTGGCCAAGATTTTAGCCAAGGGTGTGCAACCATGATAGTGTGGTAATTATGAGGATCATTCTAGTCACCAATCTTGTAGATGGGATGAATAATATGGGAGCTCTAAGAAGGTGCAAAGCCATGGGTCACCATACAGTTAAATAGGTTTGCACTATGAACTACAAAGACTTTTGGGCTATGTTTTAAAAAATCAGCTTTAAGGTTCTCCACATCTTGGGCTTTGGTGGATTGAAGCTCGAGGATGACATGAACAAGTAGGCAATCAAAGAAGAAATGCTGATGACCAAGCGTGGGGTTGACTTGGATGCTTGGCTGGTTTGGAGCATTGCAAAGGCTAGAGGCATGACCAAACTGATTAGAGAGATTGGATATTGCACATACTGATTTATTAGAGAGGAAGATTATATAGAAGAGTTTGTGAGTGAACCAAAGTACGGAGAAAATTGGGTATACCACCATTGCTAAGAGCTGACTATGGGCTGAAACTAGCATATTCTTAAGAAATTACGATAGCAGGAAAATCATTAAAAGTAGACTTTGTAGTATAAGAATGGAGAGAATTCTAAGGAATGAGAATGTAACACTAGGATGCCCATTGTTAGAGCAAGTCAAATCTATTCACGATTAGTAACACACCACAATTGCAGTCAAAATTGGTAAGGCCCAACTAACTATGGATACACTGTGAGATCTTATATGTGGAAAGGAACAATCTAGTTCAAGTGGCGATTCAGATAATGAATTTGGTCAATGGCGGAGAAGCTTGGAGCTATTTCTTAGGTCTTGCTAATTTCAAGGTGTTTGTATGGTTTGTTGTGTTTCTTTTCCTGATATTCTCAAATTTCAGGGCTTAGATTTTTCAGCTCTTGCCTAGTAAGGGGGAAAAGTCACCCACCATTAGAGCACTCTAAGCTTCTCTTATGGTGTAGCGTGAAGGTTTTTAGATGACAGCTAGCCTTGTTTTCCTTTCTTGATCCATTTTGATGACAGTGTTTTGTGAATTTCAAGGTATTGGCATGGTTTTATGTGTTGCTTTTGATTCTTGGCTTTTGTGTCTTAGATTTTTCAGCTGATTAAGCTTTATAGGGGTGAAACATTGGAGATGCTTCAGCGGTTACAAAAATATTAATGGGGTTCAAGATGGATTCTTGGGGAGAGATAGCCTGTTTGAAGCTAGTTCACTCTTAAAGGTTGTTTCTAATTTTGTGTTCCAAGCTCAATTAGTGGTTTTGTAGAGTGGTAATAGAGGAGTCCCTTCAGAGACGTGACTGGAAAGGCAAAGCAGTCACAAATTTTGGATACAAATATTACGGTTGCAGAAGGTGGCTGGTTGTTTGAAGACCCAAAGAAGATTCTAAGTGATACATTATGGTTAAAAAATGTTAGAATCTTCTTTGGTCTCTCTTATGATGAGAGTTTGTCACCAAGGCTGTTTCTTCGTGATTGGGTTAGGAATATTTGGTGGGAAAAATCAGGACTTAAGGTTACTTTTAGTTGAAAGATGGGTTTTTAAGGTTTTGAAAAAACCCTATTATGTCTAAGAAAGTTGTTGCAAAAGGATTTTGGAACGTTGGAAAATCATCATTTAAAGATATTCCTTGGTCCTGTGATGCTGATGTTTTAGGATTATGATTGTTGTGGAACCAAGATGGGTTGCAATGTTTGATTCCCCTGTCAATTATTCTCTATCATATCACAAGCCCGTAAGCTATCTAGTATTAGTCTAGAGAGTTGATAATGCACAAATATCTCTTCCTGACTTGAATGTTTGGGTTTGGTGTCTTTGAACCATTTATTAATTATTCCCTGATGTTTTAATGTTAAAGTTAAAATATAGAAAGGTGTCTGGCAATATTCATGCTTTGGGACATTTATCTAAAGGTTTTGTTTGTAAAAAGCATGGTTATATGAAAAAATATTGTCCTAACATTGCAGCCGCTAGGGAAAAGCAAAAAGTGGAATTCTGCGGGTTAAAATAATGCCAGAGCTTTTCCCAGGAAAAACTTTGAGATGTTTGTTCATAATTTGAGAGTAATGTTCTTTTGGTTGAAGTTAGCTGCCTGCAATAGTCTACTTCAAGTCTTTCTTCGCAAGTTTCCCAAATTGATCATCTTCAGACTATGTCTAGTTTTGATGTACTCCTTGAGTCAGATGAAAGAACATCTTGGTAGGAAAATCACAAATAACATCTTGCTGTCGAGGAAATCCTCGTCTCTCTTTAAATTTAGAATAGACATTTTTGAAGTTGCATGTGACAGAAAAACATTTAATAGATGTAGCTGGAGCCTAACTTCTCAAACTTTGACAGCTTTTAGATCTAGCGTTAAGGTGATTTCCTGGATCAGCAATTGTATGACAACACCGACCTATGCCATTCAAATGTTTCTTGGTGGCATGGGCTGAAATGACTAAACTGAAAAACACAGGTGTTCACTATCTCACGGATAAAGGATTTTCAATAGGGTGCACTCCCAGTTTGTCCGCTCGGATGTTTTGGTGATGGGGAGATGGGAGGCAATGCCCCTGCCCCTTCCAGATCACAAATAAGAAATGGGTGATGCCGGAAACATCGTGCCATCCCCCACCCTCCAAGAGGGATGTGAGGATGTCTTGGGAGTTTTAAACTCCACCGCCTCCTCCTTCTCTGCTGCAACCGCTGCCCCCTTCTCACGACGGAAAAACAGTAAAAATCAGATTATAATCAGATCAAGAAATATATTTTACTTTTTGTACAGCATAACTATGAAAAAATCTACCCTTGTCAACCATCTCCAGAGCTTAATTACTTACAGTGCTTTTGTATGCAATGTCCCTTTTAGGGAAGATTTGCAAAATTTTGGATTTCCCTTAAAACTCTTGTGATTCAAATACTTCAAATTCAACTAGCAAACCGAAAATTATCTTCAATTTTTTTTTTTTTTGGCATTGTGCAAGCAAAAACAGCTGGAAACAAACACAGAAACCCTCCAAATAATTTTTTTCAAGAGCCGAACAAACATAACACAAGAGAACACCAGAAAATATGATTTTTGTATTTTTCAGACCAACTGGAATTAAAATATGACAACAGCAAATATACTTTACCAACACGGCTGGAAATAATGATTCCAAGCCCAAACACAACCACGAAAGAGTGCAAACAACTCCAAAAATTATGAAGAAGCCAAATACAACTAAAATTTGGGTTGTTGTGCCCTAGAAGCCCACAAACTCCTCCAAGATGCAAGTCGCCACCCTAGGAGAGGGTTTGAAAACTTCTTTCAAAGCTCTAGCAGCCCTTCTACCCCTTGTGCCAACCAAGGTTGGAGATTTTACCCCTTTTTGCCAATGAATGATGATGCCCTAGCCCTTTCCATGTTGTCCTTATGCACAAATATGACTTCTAAGTGAAGCCACCAACAAAATTGAGGGTTTTCGTCCGCTAGTGATGAATGCTAAGAGGGTTTCCGTTCTCAATAGCTGAAAGTAGAAGCACGAATGCTCAACTCCTAAAATCAAGATGATAGATTCCCAAATGATCCCTTCATTCTCCTTTATAACTTCTCTTTCCTTTTTCTTTCAATTTTGGTGGTCGAATTTATTTAAGAGTCACTTTTATTTTTATTAATGGACATAAGTTGCCTTATAATATAACATAAAGTTACATTTGGCCGACTTAGTTAAATCATTAATTCTACTTTTAAGTATTTAAATATACTTTTATTTTAGTAATAGTAATATTATTAAGTTGCCCAAAGATTAGAAATGACCAAGCTCAACTTAAATAATATTAATTGTCTCTAATTTAGAAAAGGGGACACTACAGTCCTCCCTCCCCAAATTTGTTTTCCCTCAAACAAATAGAAACTCACATGACCAAGTACCATCATGCCCAAGTGACGAAACATGATGTAATGCTCAAGGAGCTTGGATCCTATGCTTGTCAAATGAAAAGTTCTTGCCTAAACATGATCCCACACTTGTCCCTCTTTCGATTAATGTCCTTAGGCAGCCTGTGAAATTTAAAAGCTTTCCTAATGAAGAGATCAACCATCACCTCAAACCTATCATCTTCACTTTTGCATTTAAAAACAACATTAGCGAATTTATTCTTTGCATGTTCAGCTGTGCTTAAAGCCCTCCGATCTGCTGTAATCTCAGTTTTAGAGAAAAGAATTGATGAATAATCAATAGCGAGATAAACTAACACAAACTTTGTTATGCTTATGATCCGTGGAGAAACGGGCTCTCTGGGTAAACTTGGTGGTCTGCCGCCTATGAGAGGGGGCCCTTGGCCGTGTCTGAGTTCGGATGCCTCTGGTTTGGGAAGAGGTTCCACTAGTCCTAACATACCTAATCTGAGGATCGCCACTAGGATCGGTCCCCGTTTGGCACCTCTCTCACCGGGAGCACAACAAAGAAAAATGTAATCCGTTGAGTCTTAGTCTCCTGGAAGGAGGATGGAGGACCCCATCATGGAGCTTTAGAGCTTCATGTAAATAAAGAGTGAGACACCTCTGATCATGATACCTGAAGAAGGTCGTGAACGTTGGACGTTCACGGAAAAGATAGTGAAATCTGTCTCTGATCTCATAGTAGATGGGGCACTGGAAAATGAAGTGTTCCTCTGTCTCAATCTCTGGAGGGAGCAAAGCTGGTAGATCCTCTCGGACTGTTCCAACTGGTGATCGCTCTCGACCCGAAGCCTGTGGGAGCCAACTCTGAACTGGCCCAGGGATATGCGAAGAACATGCATCCAATGACGGGAGATATAGGTGGGCCGAATGATGAGTCCATTGTTGACTTCGAGGAAGTGTTTGGCGTAGAAGGCCATCTTCGGGCATAGCTCATCCTGGGGTTGGTCCAAGTAATCTGAATGAACTATCTGTATATATCGTCTCTGATGATTTTGTGCAGGTCTTGCGTGCTCGGAAGGAGGTGAGCAGGAGCATCCATGGAGTACCTGAAAGGGGGAGACGGTCCATGTTGATCCCAAGGGATCCAAGGAGATGAGAGACCCCGAAATACCAAAGAATGAACACGACCACTATGGTCGAAAGAGCAATGGCCTCAGAGGAACAGTAGGCAAGGTAGATGTACCTATCTCTGCCTGTAGAAGAATCAGAAAGTCCCTGGATGCGGTGCAAGAGTGAGATGAGACCAAAGATGACCTCTAGTCTGAATGGGTGAGCCCCAAACTCGGCAAGGATGATATTATGAGGAACAATCTCTTTACATCTGATGATCCGTTTGAGCATAAGGATCTGAACTCGCTCAATGGAAGCCCAATCCGACTCAAGCAGGGAGGGACCCCAAACCTCAGAACCATAGAGAATAGTGGGTCTCACAAGAGAGTCCGAGAGAGACATCTTGGACAACGTGTCCTGGAAGTGGTGGCGAAAGCACTGTCTCTCCAATATCGCAAGGGAACCATACCCCTTGTTGATGTGGGGTTGAATAGCTTGGCGTAGATTGAAGCGAGGTCCAGAGAAGAGAACCCCCAGATATGTGTAGGAGTTGGTGATCTCCAGCTCCTCCCCTCTGTAGAAGAAATGGAAATCTAAGGTCTTCAACACATTAAAAACCATGACCTTGGTTTCACCCATGTTGATTGTAAGTTGTCTATGATCATAGAAGAGGGCTAAAGCATCAAGTTGTCTTTGTAACCCCTCCACAGAAGAAGCCAAAAGGACCACATCATCTGCGAAGAGAAGAATGTAGATCAAAACTTGGTGAAGGAGACAACCGTCCCCGTCCTGTATGTGGTCCTGGAGAAAATCCTCCAACTCATCAATGTAAATACTAAACAAAGTAGGAGAGAGAGGGCAGCCTTGTTTGACCCCGATGGTGCTCCTGATGAAGTCGGAAAGCCCAGGCGCAGTACAAAGGCGACCCAAGACCTCCTCATATAATCGAGTGATGGCAATAAGAAGGGTTTCAAAAATACCAATGTCTCTAAGTTTGTGGAAGAGGGCTTCCGCAGGAACAGAGTCAAAGGCTTTCCGAAAGTCCACAAAGCAGCAAAAGACTCTGGATGAACGGTGACGTGCTTCCTCAATGATAGCACGAGAGGGTGAGAATGTGATCAATAGTTTGGTACCCTATCTTGAAGCCTGCCTGTCCTCTCGGCTTTGACTGTATCCGCTCAAGAAACTTGGATAACTGCAAATGGAGAACTGTGGCATACAACTTGGAGAAGGTGTGACCCACCATAATTGTCTGTAATTGTTAGGATCATAAGTAGGACCAGATTTGTGAATAGGATGGATAATATGGTGGGACCAAGGTTGCGGGAAGCCAGTACACACCACCTGATTGAAGAGGTCTACCAAATAATTGTTGATAGTGTTGATTCCATGCTTGAAAAACTCTGCTTGGAAGCCTTCCTCGTCAACTGCTTTGCTGCAATTCATCACTGATATGGCCTTCTTAACATTAGAGTAGGTGAAGATGTGGCAGGTGGAGGGTGGGGACACAACTGGGTCTAGGGCTGACCAGGGATATCATAAAGGGTGGAGGTGTGGGTGAACATAGTGTGGGGGTCAAGGTCCAGGGGTAAGGGGGAGCGCCGGGTGATATGCCAAAAGCGTTTAGGGGAATGCAAGAGTGAGGAGCGGAGATCCCTTCTCCTATGGGCAATAAAGGTACGCTTCTTGTGGCGGAGGAGATTACGATAGGCAATACTCATTAATGCTCATAGGACTAGTCAGGATCAGTATTTGAGGATATAAACTTATAAATATGTCATTTCATCATTGGTTTTATCAAAGAGTCTGCAATTGCTTAATGCCATATGGGCATATATATTTACAAACCTTAACACCATACTTTTCATGGTTATATATGTTATACAATTTTCAATTTTTTTATATATTATTTTAATACTGAATATTTCACCAAAACCAATGCTAATCCAATCACAGTTATATGGAAAATCCAAATCTCAGCAATGGCCAAGCAAATAAAAAAGGACATCCTTATTTAGCAGAAAACATCTTGGGAGTTGGGCAATGGAAATAACAAACGATTCTGGGTAATGGGTGAATGGAATGATTTTGCTATGTAGTCATCTAATCTTGGAATTGTACAACCACCCTCTTCAGAAATCAACTACAGTGGAACAAACAGGTAATAGAAGGTGCTGGGATCGATCACCAACAGAAAACATGCATCTTGTTGACAGAACTCAATAACAGGCCAATAATGAATAATGTTTACAAATAGGCCAGATAGAAGAGTTTGACCAAGCAATTCACCTGGTGGATGCAGTGTCGTGCTGCATCTGCTGCTTTAACCAGAGATAGCAAACAAGAGGACCAAAATGGTCTTGTTTATGGAGCATACACAACTTGCCTAGATTTATATCTGTCCGATGGGTAGTTTTCCATGGGAATATCCCTACTGCTGATATCATGCACAGAAAATGACAAAATGCTGGATGGGTTCTAGAAGGTGTTCTAATTACCAGCAAGCCATTGAAGCGATTGCCCATCTTTGCCTTCATTATTCATACACCAAAACCATTTGGAGGCACATGGCTCATTTTATTCAACCCTGGTCCACAGTTCTGTTGTTCAAACTGCAACAGATTGGTCCAATTTTGACATGGACATGGAAATATTAAGCTAGCTTCATATGATTGCACCAGCATTTATAATCTGGATTTTCTGGAGAGAGAAATAACAAAATATTTGAGAATTGCTAAGAGGATCAGAACTGATAAGCTGGAACATGCAAACTCAGATCAGAACAACTGCTATGATATATATTGCTCACACATCATGTGGATTTTAATCATAGTTACCAAATCCGGTCGGATCTACACAAAATCTGGCCGGATCCAGATTTTTCAGCTGACCCGGATAAATTCTGTCTGGGTCAGCCCTAATTTAGGATTTTTTTAAATTTTTTATTTTTGTAGTTTTCTGGAAAAAACAGTCAACTATCAACCTTATATATTAAAAATATAACATTTTACATTACATTATTAAAGTTTTTCGTTGTATTTGTCAAATTTTCATATTTATAAAATTCAACTCATATATATTTCGGACCGGATTTTTCCGAACTTTTCAAGAATTCTGGATTTTCTGATTTTTTTGCCCTCATGAATGGATCCGAATTTCTGGACCTGGTGACTATGATTTTAATCAGCAAATACGAAGGAGTTTCAATTTTTTTGCCTATGGAATGCAAATTTCCACTATAAATTAAAGTCTTTCGCAATTAAAGGTAGAAAGGAATAGGCCTCCTTGCCCTCAAGTTTTGTCTTATTAGATTTGGACAGGGCCTCCAAAGAGTGCTTTGGGGCTACTGGCATAAGGAGATTGATTAAAAACTCTACAGAAGAGGCTTTCTTAAGCTATCAACAAATGAATGGCCAAAAATCCAAAACTTGTAGATATTTTGGCTTTACATGGTGGTGTACAACTTGTTAGCAACAATATGAGCCATGCATACATTGAAGGCTACTCACAGGTCATCATTCAATCCATAGCAAAGGAAAGACATGCAAGGTCAGCCCCTGACCCGCATTAAGATTCTCCTAGGAATTGGTAGGTGGAGTGTATTATAACACGGATACTAGAACTCATTGATGGGTGTCAGGATATACAGCTTAAGCATGAAACTAAGAATCATAAAAGTGAGGGGGATCACCTTGCTAAAGTTGCTATGCATCAAGACTTGCTCACTGGGATTATCACTTTCTAAGGTGAAATGCTTCTCCCTAGGCATACCTGTACCATGGTTGCCTTAAAAACCATGCAACCCTCGCATGCCAATAAAGTGTGATAACTACGATGAAGATAGCACAAAAAGCATTGTCCCTTGGTCACATGGGCTAGCAATCACAAAGTCAATAGGAACAAAGATGAAGGTTGGTGTAGATGTTAAGATTCACGACTCTTATGCCATCGTATTCACTCATGTAAGATTATATCTGTTAGGCTTCACTATACCCCACACATACCGACACATCTATTTAATATTCACCTTGTTAAAAAACTTGTCAAAGCACACTATACTTTGCCGACCCCTCTTACCCATCCCCTAGTTGTTGAATGCTATTTCCTTGTAACACTGAGTTCACCCCTATGACTCAACCATCACTTTTCAATCTTGATTCTTAATACAAATCCCTGTACATTCTAAACACACATCCCCTCCACTCCTCATCTGTTTGGATGGGCCCAATAGTTGTTTATTTAACATGCTTCTTCCATGACACCAACACGTCTCCCTTGCTATCCTTAGTTCTAACGTTGTTAACCATAACAACCACCATGAGCCTTTTCTTTGCTTCTTTGCTTCTTTGCTTCTAGGCCTCAAGCCTCTTCACATTTTCCCATTAAATCTCTAACAATCTACGATGACCATCAGGTGTTTAAACTTTAAACTACACTTGCAAGCTGTTGGCTCTTTTTCTGTTTTTCATTCTATCTATCAAGCAAGAGTCTATTGTTTTTCACAATGCATCCAGTACAAACACTGCAACCATGGTTATTCACCTTACTACTTTTAGACCTCACATTTACTAGCACCACCAGGGGTAATTATGCTAAACATTCAAGAACAAGGTATACTTATTTTAAATATTAATGCCTACTGGATCCCGGTCAAGGATAGATTTGATGATCTGTTTGTTTTGCTTGTTTGTGAAACAAGCAAGGAGGAGCTTGGACAAAAGTTCCTTTGGTGATCAGGCCAATGAGAATCTCACCCCTTTAATACTTGATGTCACATGCATTTAGTTGGAAGCAAATCTGGGGATCTTATACAAAATCTAATCCGGAGATTTCCCAAGTGTGCAGTAATACTCAACAATCTTTTCAACCATATTTCAGTCAAATGCTTGCCGTATTTGAACACGGAATGGCGCCAAGCAGAAATAATAAAAGAACCAGAAGCCTTTGTGAATGTAGATGTCTTGACTCTGATAACAAGCCTCTGGAAATTTCATAAGA
Source organism: Taxus wallichiana var. yunnanensis (assembly GCA_018340775.1). NCBI lineage: Eukaryota > Viridiplantae > Streptophyta > Pinopsida > Cupressales > Taxaceae > Taxus > Taxus wallichiana. Next base: position 301,838,962 of record CM031240.1, on the reverse strand, counting down.
GAAAAAATAAGAGATCTGCAATGTGTCCTTACAGTTGTGTAGTTCTTAACTCAGCATGACAAGAGAGAATCAGTCTTCTGATATGGATCAGCAGACCATCCGCATTGATGAAGATGAGCCTGTTATTCGCCACCAGGTAACTCATAATATGCCACATCTTCAAGTTCAGCAACCAGGTAAGCACCGCATTTTGGCCATGGCTCCTCTCCAAGGTAATATGATTACTCCTAGTACTGCTAGTGCTAGAACAAATCTTCCTCCCCTAGCCCCAAGACTCAAATCCACACATGCAGGTGTATTCACTAGCAGAATTCAATCAACTTAGCCTGCAGATGTCTATTGCCAATGCCCCTCAAGATGCTTCTCTTCTACATTGATACACATTGCCACCATCCACACCTCACTCTTCAAGTAGTTCCTCTGTTTCCCCATCTGATACAAAAGGAAATGTACTTGGAACTGCCCAGGTTCAGTGGACTGTAGCCTCTCCTTTAGATCCACAACCAAGTCAGTCTGATTTACAAGGAGGTAGTGCTAGTTCCAAATAGGGCCTCAACCATGCTAAGGGAGAGTTTCCCTTATTGGTTCTTTATACAAGCAATGGAAGCATCTTGAACATCAGCATGGAAAGTAAGGCATGTGGCCTGCAAATGTCTTTCCTTGAAAAATGCATTGCTCATATTGTTTCGTGCATTCAGCTGCAGAACCAGTGCATTGTCTATCTTGCAAACAACCTCCAGCTGCAGCAGCACTGTGTTGAGGTTATATAAAAACTCCTATTCAGCAAGGCTGCCAAAAAAGGTGGCTCAGCTAATGCAGGAACTTGGTAAACCACAAGCAATGCCCAAATGACAGGCTTTATAAGGCAAAAGCATGGTGAGAGCCACCATCCAAGCCTCCGAGTGGACTGTGTCCCCATTTATAAGCTTCAGCCTGGGCCTCCTGGCCCACATTGGCAGGCCAGTGACATCTTAAAAGAAAGGGACACTCCAGCCAAAATAGCAGGGACCTATCTGGGGGTCCATATAAAACCACTTACTCAGGATGGGTTTCACCTACAATAATTTTATCAATATAGGCCAATTTTTGGTCATGATTGGGGAATCTATGCTTTGAATGTTATGTGCTGGAATGGTAGTTCCGACGATGGCTGTTAGGGATAGTTACTATGGTTAGCTTTGTTTTATTTTTTGTTGTGTTAGATCATACCGTTGGTATGGTTTTAATGGGTTTGTGGTATATGCTTAGGTAAGTTGTAATAGATGACAGATCTTGACCTTTTGGCTGTTGCAATGTACTGATGAAATCTGCTAAGGCTGATAAATACCGGAATCTCTGTATTTTTGTCAAAACAAAGGGCTTTGGCCATCATCTACAACAATTTCATTAATAGAGGCCAACTTTTGGTTGTCAGTTTGATGGTCTATACTTTGAATGTTTTTGTGCTTGAATGGTGGTTCTGATGATGGCTGTTAGGGATAGTTACTATGCTTAGCTTTGTTTTATGTTTTGTTGTGTTAGATCATAATCATGGTGTGCTTTTTAAGGGTTTGTGCCTGTGGTATATGCTTAAGTAAGTTGTAATGGATGGTGGATCTTGACTTTTTGTCTGTTTCAATGTACTGATGAAATTTGCTGAGGCTGATACATACCAGAATCCCTGTTTTTTTTTTTGTTAGAAAATAGAAGTAAAATGGTGTCGACCAATGTAAATATCCTTAGCTCTTAATATAATTTTGAAAAAATGGTGATTAGCTTGAAAACTGTATAGCTTCTTAATGTTACAGATAGGTCTCAGGTTCACAATAGGATAATTAAATAAAACTAATCAACTTATCTCATTTACTGTGTATTAGATTTTTAAAATGTAGTGTAAGTAGTGCCATTCACAGGTGGTCCCTTGAAGTAACCATCTGCAAACATATTGTGGTGGCTTATTGGCCGATTAGAACAGAAATGCCTTGGCTGTTTGTTTGTGTATTTCAAAACTGTTGTCCAGGATGAACAGCTTTGCAAAATTGCTTCATGTCTCTCTGTGCCTTCCATTGTCAACAGCCTTCCATTGGGTCAATTATAATGACTGGTTATGCTTCAAATAGAATGTTGTATGAAATGGGATCAACAATGAGACTCTGTGATAAGAACTTGGGAATGGAGCATCCTATTACAACCCCAGCTAGACCTCCAATATGGAAGGAAGTAATCAGGTGTGTTCAAACTACTTGGCGGCAGCGTGAGACTGGACCCACCAAACATAGTAGAAGCTCAAAATGAAAGGGGTTGATTGATGGCTTTATATTCATTATTTTGATCTTCTCAATCATGATAGTAGGCAAGATGATAATGAAAAGCAGAGTAACATAGCCTCAGGGGCTTAAGATTAAAAAAACACTATATACAGAACAATGAATAGGCTGAAATTACTTTAAATCTATCTTCTACCTCGGGAGATCCATGGATGTTGATAGTGATATATCATCACCACCATCCATTTCCTCAAGTCAAATCAGTTATGTATCCAGTGGTACCCAAAAAACCCTGCGTACACCTCTGCTGCACCCTCATCAATTTGTATGATTTCTAGATGGACATCCCATGATGTTGTTGTTACCTTCATATATTTTGGATTCATTCTAGCCTGAAGACAAAAAGTTGTCATGCATTACAACTACTACCCTTTTTTTTTTCTCATATTCTGTTCCTTTTGGCAGAGCATATGAACATATTTGTGGAGCAGTTCCCCTGCAACTACAATCTGAAGCAAAAGGAAAATGCCAATCTGACTGAACTTGACACTTTGCAAGGAGCAGTTGCCAAAGCCACCTACATTTATTGATAGAAAACACCTTTGGACTAACAGATCAAAACTCAATTATCAATTAGAGTGATTGATGGTTACTTTATGACTAAGCACAATTCACCGAAAATCTTCACTGTTTGAAAAACCAAAGGTTTATAACGTTATGATGATTCCAATTTCTCAAGTTTCTGTGTATAGAAGAACAACTATGGATAAAATTGAACAAAAACCCAGAGATGTAAAATTAGACAGCTATAAAAAGTATTGAACAGAAATACAAGAAAACAGACAACTTGGGGTTGGAAATTCCATGGAAAAAAATGCAGATTTTAAAAATTTCTTTTGACAGAGTTTATAATAGTGTTATAGAAATATTGAATCTCTTATGACTCCACTGTACTTTCTCATTTAAAGAATTGGTACAGAGGTTTCATCTTTTCCTGACTAGGCTCCTCTTGTAAGTGAGAACAACCTTTAGGGACAATTTAAGATTGATTGTCTACTTCTGCTGTTTCAGTTTTGATAGTGTCCCAATGGATGCCTTGAGTTACTTGTGGTTTCTAGGAACAATGATAGTCCTTGCCAGCCTAAAACTGAAAGAGGAACTAGTTGATTTTATACATCTGGATCATTTTTACTTGATTTTAGAGATTCATGTCTGTAAAAGAGAACCGTTAAAAAAAAATTCTGTTTTGGCACCCATTTCTTTGCCTTTGCTTTCAAGAACATTTTCTGGTAATATTTTGATTTCAAAGTTGGTTTTAATGTTTTCCTGAGAAAAACATGAAGCATCAATGTTTTCAATTTTTTTGGGCTTGATTTTAATGAGTTGCATTTGTTCAACCAAACCTTTAAAGAAATACACGATTTCAACACCCGTCTCTTCATTGTTGCAGTTGAGAATTTTTTCTGAGATGATTTAAGTTTCAAAGTTGTTTTTGACACAATTCTGAGACGAGAAATGAACTGTCAGTTTTTCTATTTTTGGATGCTGTTGCGAATCTCACCAACTGACAGTGTTGGACACACTTTGTATCAAAAATGTTTCATGGAGAAAGATTTCCAAGAACCTGCTCTTTGCTTCCTTTGTTTCCTAGTTTCCTACATGATACATTTCGGATGGTAGAGACATTGTCTCAGGTGTCCTCAGTTTGATGTATTGTAGTCTTTGTAACACTAAAATTTGGGATTTACTCTCACAAATGAGAGGTTTAACCAGCATTACACAAGGACGTGTGCTGTTGATTTTGGTGACGTTCTAGATGTCCCGAATGTTTCAACTTTCAAGGACTTCGGGATTTGGAGAGTATGTTCGGAATTTTATTCATTTTGGGCCAACTCAAAATTTCATCTTGAATGTTTGAATTCCTTTGTGCTGGGCGGAGGTGGGGGCTTCGAACTGCTAAATTGTGACAATACTCCCTTATGTGATTACAGATGTTTAAGTTCAGAATTAATTATTTCCTTTTCCTGTACCTGGTTCTGGAGACACAATAAATTGCCGTCCCCTTATTGCAGCTGGTACTGGAACTGCAGAATGAGATTTAGATTTGAGATTAGTTTGCAGAGTCTCCTTTACTGATTTTTGGGTGTCATGCTTATTTGTGTAAGAGGGTTTTGGTTATATCCATGGATTGCCAAAAATGTATGGCAATTTCTGGAAACGGCATTCCAGAAGAAAGAGAAATGCCCAGTGGAATAAGAATCCCGAGTTTTTGCTTTCCTTAAACTTCAAGGTATCACCAAAAATTGATCAGAACTCTATTGACAAAAACTGTGAATGGGACTTGGACCATTGACAAAAACTGTGAATGGAACTCAGACCATTGACGAAAACTGTGAGTGAGACTTGGACCATTAACAAAAACTGTGGTTTGGTGGGGGGTGTTTGAGGCGGGCTTCGAACTGGTAAATTGTGACAATACTCCCCTTATGTGATTACAGATGTTGTTTAAGTTCAGAAACAATTATTTCCTTTTCCTGTACCTGGTTCGGGAGACACAATAAATTGCTGTCCTCTTAGTGCCTCTGGTACTGGAACTGCAGCATGAGATTTAGATCTGAGATTAGTTGCAGAGTCTCCTTTACTTATTTTTGGGTGTCATGCTCATTTGTGTAAGAGGGTTTTGGTTCCATCCATGGGTTGCGAAAAATGTATGGCAAATTCTGGAAAAGGCATTCCAGAAGAAAAAGAAATGTTCAGTGGAATAAGAACCCGAGTTTCTGGTTTCCTAAAACTTCAAGGTATCACCAAAAATTGATCAAAACTCTATTGACAAAAACTGTGAATGGGACCCTTGAAATTTCTTATGGCTTTCCAGAAAAAAAGAGGAAAGAGGATGGATGGCAAAGGGAAGGGTGTTTACATAACCCTTTTTCCTTACTCAAAAATCCTTCAGCTACTTAAAACTCCTTGAAATTTCTTCTGGCTTCCCGGAAAAAGAGGATGGATGGCAAAGGGAGGGCGTTTATATAACCCTTTTTCCTTGCTCAAAATTCCTTCGGCTACTTAAAACTCCTTAAAATTGCTGTGAATCCCTGTAACTTTCCCCTTCAAAATTGAATTCCTTTAGAATAATTTCTGAAATAGAAATCCTTCTTTCTGATTCCTAGAGTAAAAGCAAAAAAACTCTTCCATTTTTGAGAGTAAATGGATTTTATCCAAAGGAGATATATTGGTTTGTGGTTGATAAAAAATGTTTTTGATGCCCTTGAAAGCGAGGTGAGGAACTGAACTGGTCTGGTGGTTCTTTCAAGAAATGTGTAAGAGAAAAAGATGCCCACGATCCAAAGAGCTTGCAAGGTCAAAATTCAAACCCACGGCAGAAGCCACAGTTGAATGAAAAAGGGAAGGAAGGTGTATAGGAAATACATTTTAAGTATTTCTGTGCTTGAAAGTCCCTGGAAATCGGTGCAAATGCCTCAAGTCCCTCTAACTTCTCGACATTTGTACTATTGTTTCATGATTTATGTGGTAGACTGTGGTGGAGAAGTGGCTACTCGTTGAATAATTTTTCTTATAGCCAGATCTGCAATGTGATGACTGTTTCTAGAATTTAGATTTTGAGTGTTACAGGTGTTTGGTTTATCTGCATTTTACCATGTCCTTTGTGTATTAAGTATTAACAACTTTGTTTACCATGTCTCGTGTATAAACAACTTTTTTTTTTACTGTGTTTGATTATGCTGCTACAAAAAGTCGAATGGGCCCCATATTGTTTCCTTTATTTGAAACTTAATCACATCTGTTGATCAGGTCGGGATTATCGCAAACGTTCGCCAACTTCAGGTGATTCTGTCTCTTCAGAAGAAGGATTTCCAGAGGTTCACAAAGTGCCTCTGCGGCCTACAATGGAAAACATTGTGAAGGACATATCTTCTATGTCAGAATCTTGGGCCTACAGTGATCTTATGGTTAGTGTTGAAACAATGTTGATGCTTGGATCAAAATTGAAAGGTATAGCTAGGAACTTACCATTGTATAACCTTGCTTTGTGCTTGTAGGAAATCGAATCACGAATATTGAAGGCAGTGCAACCAAAACTTTGTTTGGATCCTACTCCTATGCTGGAGAGGCTATGTGAGAACTCCAATTCTAACAAGGTACGATCTCATTCTTTTTTGTGTTATTTGTTTTTGTCAGCAATTCATTCTGTTGGTTTTTGCAGGTTGATAATTCCATAGTTAATAGTTTTGGCTGGTTGGTGTTTGTGTTTTAAAGCTCAACTTGGGACTGCCTATGACACGACGTGAGAGAATACAAAAACGGCGTCTTCCTTCAGTTAAGGTGATGTCTAACAACCTCTCCAATGTCAAAAACTTTTCTATTGAAGGAACGATGAGAAGGCAATACCTCAGCCAGGAATTGCTGGAACAACTTCTGCGTTTGATGATTCCAGCATTTCTTGTAGTCAAGAGAGTTCTGCTCCTACTTCAGCTGATATTTCCACTCGATCAAAAACTCAATGTAATTTAGAATCAGTGCAAGATTTGTCCAGGCTTGGAGTTCAAGGACCATCAAATTCATTACAAATGCAACCTGGACTTAATCGATCTAGAATTTTGCATGGTCAAGGAAACCCATCTTCAACAGTCACTTCAATGAGCTTTGCATCAACTTCTCTGCAAGACTGGGACGAACACTATGGATGGTAGAAATATTCATGGATCAATGCTTGGCAAGAGAGACAGTAGAGATATAGCTATGGGGAGCAAGCCAGATTTAAAAAAGCCAAAGTTAGAGCAGACATGTATGGACAAATTTCCACAGCAGAATATAGGGCCAATTTTTGATACCAAAATAACCAGGGATCAACAAAGAAAGGATTTACCTGTGCATCAAAATCGAAGCAATGAATCCATGTATATTTCTGATATGTCTATTCAGAGGCTGACCCAACAGGTGACAGCAGATGATGATCAACAATTTAGAGTTGGAGAAATGTCTGGGCAAGATTGTAAACTTCCATCTTATATAGATCCAAGGAGCACAGGGGTGTTTAAGGTGAAAGAAGAACAGGTAGATTTTGAGCGAGGCCAAATTGGTATTGAAAGGAAAGCCAAGAAGTTGGGAGAAGTAAAGAGACTCCATATTTGATGGAGCTAGATAATGACCTGTCAGCTCCACAACAAATGCCATCTCAACGCTTTTCACAACAACAATATGGTAAATCATCTTTCCAATGGCAGAACATTGGCCAACCAAGTGAAAAAGATCAAAAACGGGATGAGTTGTTACAGAAAAAGAAATTGGTGCAGAGTCCTAGGGAAATGCTGAAACAAGAAGTCAAAAGTGTACTGCAATCTCCGCCATTGACAAAAGCTGGGGAGTTGTCACAATCTCTGACATCCACGGCTGTTACTAGTATCTCTCTTGGACCATCATACAACAATATGGCAGCACCTGTAGGAGAACAGAAAGAGAAATCACTTGGAATAGCAACTGTACCCACTGCAGCAACTTCAGTCAATTCCAGTCAGATTGATTCACAACAACAACAGGCTCAGCAATCCATGTCATTTGCCAGGCGCAGATCTAACTCTCTTTCTAAGCAACCCTCTGCAAGTGGAGTTGCATCACCTGGAAGCGTTACAAATTCAATGGCACCTTCTAATGTTAACAGTCCATCAACTAGCACAGCGGTCAAAGCAGATCAATCTGTTGTTAGCCAGGGTCAAAACAAGCAACTTGAGACTATATCAACGTTGGTGTCAATTATTCAAAGGTATATTGTCTCCTTGTATCTATATTTTGTTTAAGGGAAAATAAGAAAGGATATTGTGGTTTCTTTGCATGATCTACATTGTTTCTTTATGTTTTACCTCATTAATTGTCGTTCTTACGTCACTTGCTCACCAATGAAACTGTCATTTGAGATTTTATTTGATAGCTTGCTTTAGTGGGAAGAAATTGTCGGATGCAGAAGATGGCTAATGTAGCAAAAGAGTTGCAGTGTCAACCTTTTGAACGTGTCTAGGTCTTGTAGAAATGATTAATTATTGTAGCTGGCCCTTGAGTATGGGCTCTGTTCATTTCTTTGGGAAATTTCATGCTATAAGGAGGCTGGACCTTAATCCATCTTGAGGAGCCCTATTCCATAACTTTTAAAAAAGAAAACTTTGATATATAGGAAAATCAGCCATCAATCTGGGTAAGACAGATTTTATGACAGCTCATCTGCTGCCTCATTTTCCTCAAATGGTGCATGCTTGGTGTTTGTCATTAACTTTATTACTGGATCAAACTGTTTCCCATTTTCTGCTCATGGCATTATGGATTGATGGCTGAAGTAGCTAAATGCCTCCCTGCCCGAGTCTGCTAATGATGTTATGAATTGATGGCCAAATTAACAAAATGGCTTCCTGCTTGAGTCAGAAAAATGTCAGAAGGCCGTAGCTAGTGTTTGGAGACTGGTCCTACTATGAATGGGGATTGAATTGCTGGGTGGGATGCGCCATCCAAATTTTATATCTAATTCCTTATGAGAATGTACAAACAGGAAAGAATTTTATCCTTGAGGGATTCTAGTGGCACTCAATTGAAATTGATCTTCAGATTCAACATTTAATTCACGATCAATTCCAAAAATATTCTGTGTAGTTCTTCTGTGAACCTTTCCTATGCAAGTGGTTCCCCAAAAGGTTGAGAACTTTGAGAGAGTGTTCTTATCGAGGGAAGTAGAAATGGAGCGATTCGAGGCAATTACGAAAGATATGAAGAATGAAAATTTCCTAGGTGTAGATGATTTTCTTGTGGCGTTTTATAAAAGAATTGTGGCATGCTGTTAGGCCAGCTTATTTAATTAGTTGTCTCAAATCCATCAAAAGAGGAAGTCTTAAGACTTGATCAATGCATGCCTCATAAAGCTCATATCTAAATGCCCAGAAAAGGAAATTATTGGAAGTTGGTGCCCTGTCACACTTCTCAATGTCTTTTACAAGATGTTGACAAAATGTTTGTTTGGAGAATCAAGTTGCTTGTGGTGCAGAAGGCATGGCATGGAAAGAACAAACTGGGTTTCTCAAGGACATATTCACACTTGATAACCTCATCATTGCTTGGGAGGGTGCTGAATGGAAATGGAAACCTGTCCAAATGTTTAATTTTTAAGTTTAGAATTTGATAAATCCTATGGCAGGTTTGAATGAGACTTCGTTTTGAATATGTTAGATAGGTTGGGCTTTGGTTCTATCTTCCACAGATTGGCAGTAAATCCATTTCTCATGTGACTACAAGGGTCAGTGTCAATGGGCAATCTTCAGATCCTATCAATTTACGAATTTCCTAACACTAGGGTTTTCATCTTTTCCCTCTCTATGTGTGATTATTGCTGGCACATTGGGGATTCTCTTGGAAGCAGCCAAAGGGTTGGGACAAATCAGTGCTACCATGGGTTAGGTAACTTCCCAATCTTCTTTTGTTGATGATTCAAAATTGACTCTAGAACTTATGCAACAATAGATTGAAGGCTCGATGTTATGTTTCAAATTCTTTGTTGAAGCGGTAGTGAGTGAGAAGTCACAGTAAGTTACCATATCCTATGTAGGACTTTAACTTGTTACCGAGTACAATGGTAATGCTAGTTACAGCTCCTTTTGCATTCTAATAAGTTTACTACACACATGTGCATGAAATAAATAAATATTTGTCATTATAACCTAAGTCACAATGTTCGAGTTCGAGTTCAAGTTCAACGAGGATAAAATTCGGTTTAAGTTCCTCCAATGGATAAAGTTCGAAAAAAAATCCGCCATTAAGTTCGAATAATAGAAAAATATAAGATTATATAAAATTAAAATAAGAAAACAGAAAAAATATTTAATTTTAAATATTACAAATAAAAAACATCAAAATTTATATTTAATAAAGTGACACTTTATAATAAATACATTAAAAACATTAATAAACTTAACATAAAAAGATCAAATAAAAATATTATAAAAACAAACGAAATGAATACAAAATGTAATATAAAGTTAATTATTAAAAATAAATTAAATGAACAAAAATATTAACCTACGTTTTAAAATGTAATAAAAGAAAAAATTAACAAATAGCTTTAAAAACTAACTTAAGGAATTAATGTATAGCATTAAAATAAAATAAAAAAGGTACAATGAAGAAAACATAAAACAGAAAATAAAACTCGTGAGTTGTGGTCACGATCCTCTTCGCGTGCTCAATAAAAGAGGGCTTCTTCTTGTGAGTCCTGGTCACGATCCTCTGCAACTCGGCCACACTCTTGGTACTCTTCTCGCGGGTTTGGGATCGACAGCTAGTCGAGACTGTTAACATTTTAAATTTTTTTTCCCTGATAACAAAGAAGGGTTTATTGAACCTGGTAACTATCCGGACGCAAGAGCCTCACACAGAACGCCAAACCTCCACAAATCTCCTCGCTCATTTTCCTGTGATTCAGATCGCCATTTTCCTGCACAATTTTCAAGACGAACTAGACACGAATTTCAACGAATATTTGTTCCCTGGCAAAAGTTCGGCGAATTTCGAACTTGAAGCAAAAAATTCGCCAAACCTTGTGACACAGATTATAACATGTGCAACACTGCATACTACATTGTTTTCGAATGAATAGGACAAATTATCCTTGAAGCTTTTAGGAAAGGAAATCATTTGTTATTGTGCTTCTAGCTTGTAGCTTCCTGTCTCATTTAAATGGAACTCATTATTGGCAACCCTTACCATTGCAACTGGCTGTACTTTCGAGTCCCACTGACCTATTCTGAACATTTTTGGGCATTAGAATTGCCATCCAAGTTAAACAACATCCAAGGTAGCCAGTGTGAAGGATCACAGCCCCGGATGACCATCTTGAGTAAAGGAAGGGAGCATCAAATGGCAGTCACCCTTGCCTTCTTCATAAGCTGCTGAAAAAGAATTTTGCTCGAGGCCAGATGCAATTCAAAGCTGTCTGTAAAGAAAAGCTAGTGATTTTTGCGTTTTGAAGTCAGAAAACATTAATATTTGAAGCAAAACATAGAGTCCTACTCATAACATATTTTCTTCAAGGGTATGGTTGCTTCCTCACATTCCAATATAATGCTTTTATCAATTGGGAGGGTGGCTTCTAGAGTCATACCCTTGCTATTCTCTAGTCATATCCTCGTTATTCTCTACATGCTTCCTTCAAAGGTATTTGAAGTAGGAACCTTGCTTTGTTTTTTTATTGGCTCATAAAATCTGTTGTGGTAATTTGTTGCCACCGAACCTTCTCCACTTCTTGTAGAGATTGACTTTTAGATTGGCTCAACAGAGGAGGGGTTTTGGATTTTGTATGGAGCTTGTTGTTTTCTGTTCGAACCCAAGTAGGTGTTACAATTAGCTGCTGGGGCGCTCAATATGTGCATCAGGGCTTAGTATTTTGCTGCATTAGGTTTGGCTGCCTTGCTGATGGAGACGAGGCTTTACAGAGCTTGGGGGTGCGGGGAAAGGGGTTATCTAGTCAGAGTGGCAGCCCTCCTTGTTCAAGGTAGAGGCATGGAATGCATCTTTAACTAGAGGCTTTGATGACACTTTGGGTATGAGAGAACAGTTTTAAAATTTGTGATCCACCGTTAACATCTGAATCAGTTATTTGGAAGACTGATATAATGGTGGTTGTGTGAAATGGTGGCTTCCAACCTGAACCAATAATATTTCTTTTGAGATAATGTGAGCTTTGAAGACACCTTGGGTACTAGAGGGCAGTCCTGTTTTTTTCCATCCGGCATCAACATCCGAAATTGTTATTTGGAAGATTGATGTAATGGTGGTTGTGTGAAATGGTGGTTCCCAGCCTGAATCAATAATACTCCTTTAGAGACAATGTGAATATGATTCGTACATGGGCCGACTTGTTAGCTCATGCAGAAATTGGCCTTTGGGCCACATGATAGATAAAAGTGCCCTAGAGATTTAATCAAATAGATTAAATTTGAATGTGCAGGCTGGGGAACTTCACCTGCATTTGAGCATTTGCAGCAGCAGAGATATTTTCATGCCACTGGCCAATACACCAAAGGTGATTTTGTAGACTCATGAGCCATGGTTTGAGTATAGAAGCCATTATTTGGAATGTTGATGTAATGAACAGGTTTTGTGTAATGGTGGTTCATATCTCTAAGAATCCTTCAGAGACTAGGTAGCCGATATGGCACCCCTAGGGCACCTGGTACCGGTACGAAACATACCCGGTACGGGTACGGCCCAGATACATGCATGGAAACAGCCAAGATACGGCCAGGCAGGTCCGGGTATGTCTGCAGCTGTACCTGCCCATACTCAGACCTGCCTGGCCATATCCTGGCTGTTTCCTTAGAGTTTCCATGCTCAAAACTGGTTATTTTTTTAACATTTTATTTTTCTAGTTTAAATTTAATATATCATTACAGCAGAAATTACAGTTTTCGCAGCACCATTATTCTACAGAAGGTACCAAATACAAGCCATCATAAACATGGATAAAAATAGCATGTATGAGATAAATCATAAATGTAATAAACACCTCAACTAGATATGGTAGGGACAAATGAAATTATGAATTTATGAGTAGTTTGTTGTGGTTATTTAGCTTGTTTTGTTTTTCATATGCATAATATGTGGTTAATTCCTATTTAGCAGGCTGGAATTTATATATTTTTAATTTTTAAAATATTTTTGTACGGCCGTGTCGAATGCCATTTCCAGAGCCAATTTTTTTCACCGTATCCGCATATCGGAAACTCCGTACCGGTATCCAAAACGTATTGGCTACATAGTTAACAGATTATGTGAAGTTAATTGACACACAGGCCGACTGGTGAAATGGTGTTTCTGTAGAATCACGAGCCATGGTTGAGTATGGCAGCAGTTATTTGGAAGATTAATGTAATGAACAGGTTGTGTGAATTGGTGGTTCCCAACATATTTCTCCAAGTTTCTTACAGAGATTATGTGAATTAATTGACACACAGATGGACTTGTTAGGTCTGGCAGCAAATCACATATGGGCCTCATGGTAGATAAAAGTGCCCAATATAATGAGCCATGTGTCCAAAATAGACAAATTGTGAATGTGCAGGTTGGGAAACTTGACCACTGTTGAGCATTGCAGGTTGTCAAGAACTCTTCATAACACAAGCCAAATGCACCAAAGGTGTTTCTGTAGAATCGTGAGCTACAGAAGCATTATGGTCTGGGTTTCGATGCATCTGTGAAACATCTAAAAAAGGATATAGCCCAAAAGTCAGGACAGCCAGCCAAGCAGAAGCAATTTATACTTGATATGCGTGTTATTCTGATGCCCGTGTAAATAGTAGGTGTAATCAGAACTGAGTGTTATTCTGTGGTATGATTCTCATCATCCCATTCTTAATCTATGGATTTGTTCCTACCCAATACATAGATGATTCTGTGGTATATGATCTCTTCATCATTCATTTATCTTTTGCTGTCACATTCTGAATTGTCCACCACCCTTGGCAATCTTATGGTATTCTATTTCTTTGAAGATTATTTTTCAAATAGAGGCGGAACTATTTGTTATTAGGAGTGCTGATAGTTTTATAATCTTTTATTTGATGGCAATGGAATCACAGACATAATCTTCATATAAAAAAGAAGCCTGTGGTGGAGAAGCCTGTGGAGGAGAAGTGTGAATCAAAGAAGTGTCCACCTTCTTGTAAGTTGCTTGTTGAGGCTCTTAACAGTGCTTCAAATAATGAAGATCAAAAGGATGTGAAAGGACAAAGAGGTCTGGCTAATCCACTTGTTGGAGGAGGTGTAAATGTTCGCAAAACACGAATTATGAATTTTGTTCGTGCAGATCATGTTTTTCAAGGTTGGACATTTTTGAATTTTCATTTTTCTTTTGCATCCGTTTCTTATTGTGTTTATGTTTTGATTAATCTGATTGCTCACTCAATATTGTATTGCATATTGTAATCTGCAGGAAATAGTGGTCCAGTTTTGATTCGAAGAAATCGGGTTCGATTAGTAATGTGTGAACGTGCAAAGGATGGAATGGTGGAGGCTGTTGTGCAGTTTGGTGACGATCAAGATGAAGATTCTTTGAATTCTTGCCCTCATGATGTTTTACCTTCCTTGCCTAACACTGTAAGTTAAATTATTTCCAGTCAGATTCTGGGTGAGAACTAAGAAGTAGTTCATAGCATATTTATTGAAGACATAAAATTGTTTCCTTAATCTCTTCTGCACGGTGTGTATGATTTACAGCATTTTGCAGACAGGCTAGCTGCACAGTTTAGTGCTCTTGTAAGTGTGACAAATCACTTTGCCCTTCCTTTAATTAAATCTCTATATATCCTTTATATGATATGATATCAAACCCCGAATGTGTGAATGGCAGATGGTAAAGGATGGATATGAATTGGTTGATGATCTAGTCCAGCCCATTCAACAGCGCCAACAAACATTACCACCAAATGCATCTTCTACTACTCAATCCCTGGCTCCAGGTGCTTCCACACTGGGAAATAATATAAATCAGTTGCCATCTTCACTCCATGTAATGGCAAATCAAAGCATGGCTGGTTCTGCTGCTGTGTGTGGTATCCCTCCTTTAAATTCTCTGCCATCATCATCTCCTAATGCATTAGCTGCAGTCCGAATGCCTCCTCCAGGCAATGCTCCCACCCGACAGATTTCTTCAGGCTTCATGCAGAGTGGATTAGGTACATCAAAATCGCAGCTTGATCCTGTTTCTGAGTTTGCAATGCAACAACAACAACACCAACAGCACCAGATGCAACAACACCAACACCAACTGCAGCAACATCCACAACAACAGCTACAAAGGTCTCAGCAGCTAGTCAACCCCAATCATCTTTCCCAGTTAAATGTTGCTAACCATAATTCAAATCAACAGATGAATTCAAAAATCATGAATAGCGCAAATCAAATGAAGATTCAGCAGCTTCTTCAAAGCCGGCAGCAGCATCCACAATTGCAGAGGAAGAGTTTTCTAACAGGGGGCATGGGCAGTAGCCTTGGTACTCTTGGGGTGGGGAATATGGGTGTCAACAGCATAAGTGGTGTTGGCATGCCTGTAAGTGGTCATAATATGGCTGGGCTAGGTGGGGAATGAGTATAGGCATGACAGGCATAAATAACATTTCAGCATCCATGGGAGGCATGCCTAATTTGACTAATATGAATGCTCTCTCTGGTGTTGGCGGCATGGGACAGGCCCCTGCTATTGGCAATATGATTGATCATCATATTCGAGCTGGGGCCATGAATCCATGGGACAGAGTACGCATGGCTCCGGGCAGAGGGCGTCCAGGGGCAATGGTAAATTCTACCTTGAGAAATATTGAGAATATGTCTGGTTTATCTGCCAGTAATCAGGCTCACAATTCGGTGAGTTTGGCAATACATGGATCGCAACAAGGTAGGAACAACATAAATTCCTTTCAAAGTAGAGGTATGAATCCTCCAAAAACAAATGGCATGCATGGAGTCACTGGACAGAGCTTCGTGCTTAACCAACAATTGAACAATCAGTCACAGCAAATTAATTCGCAACAACAGCTGAATCAACAGCAGCAATTGAATGTTCAGCAACAACTGAACGTGCCACAGCCACCCTCATCTCAACAGCCTTTGAGTTCACAACCTTCATTGAATGTTCAACATCAACTGAGCCAACAACAGCAAATGAGTCCACAACAGCAACTTAATCCGCAGCCGCAAATAAATCCTCAACAATTAAATTCACAACCACAGTTGAATCCTCAGCCGATGAATGCCGCCAATCTTGGTTCGTTGGTAGTAGGTCCTTCAAGCCCTCAGCTTAGTTCACAAACTTTGGGGTCTGTTGGTAGCATAACGAGCTCACCGATGGAGTTGCAGAGTGTAAACAGAGGAAATTCAATGACAACGGGACAGTAAATTAATTCACCCTAGGGAAAATATTGATATCGCTTCTCTAGCCCAATTTGCTTAGTATCATCATTCAGAAGCATGCCAACTTGTTGGTATTCTATGTTTACAAGATAAAGTGCATGATTGTTCTTCAAATAAATGTACGAAACACAGAGTTAGCTTTTGTGGTGTGCTAAATGCCACTTGTCATCTTGAGTTACTGGAGGTGTTTCGCAGCAGCCTTCCAAGACTAATTTATCACTGTTTTTAACCTTTTTTTTATTGGTTTTGGGGTTGAAAGGCTTCTGGACTGTACATAATGTAGTTTTTAGTAATGGACTGACTTTAACCTTTATAAACTTTGCCATCCTGTGTTGGCTATTTCATTGTATATGCCTTTGCATCTACAGTCATTCAATTGGAGAAATAAAATTCATACTTCTATTTCAATGCGGATTCCATTGTTTTTATCTCATCATAACTTTTGCTACAACTACGATTAATATTCCACCTTTTTGACAAAAAATCTTCAAAGGTTAGTCCTCTAATGAGCAAAAATCTGTAAAAATTCTCAAATAAATATTCAACGTGATGTTTATTTACTGAGCAATCTTATTATCCCTTTACTTAGTATTTTATTTAATAGTTATCGGTGTATGTGTAATATTATTGGTAAAGAATCTTTAACCACTCATAACTACTGAACAATTTAATCCCGAGTAACATTTTATTTAGTATTTGGTCATTGGGGACAAACTCCCAGCCTCAAGTCAATCAGCCTGCTCACCACAAAGCCCAAGCTCATCACCCTCATTTGACATGGCTGGAAGTAGTACCATGCAAAGGATCTCCTTACGATGGATAAGAGAGCTGCTCACTCCTTGGGGGAACTGGAGACACTCGGTAGAAGTTTCTGGAATACAAGTCATTTACATAAAGAATGTTTTTCTTACATGGTCTCTCATTCATATCCTCTAAATACCAATCCTTTGCTTGCTTTTAAAGTGATATTTTATATTTGTAAGAAACAACAAATGATTTTATTCCTTGAACTCTCTTTCCTTGCTTCTTTCATAGTGACTATGTATGCTTTACTTTTTGGGTCTTCTCTTGTCTTTCAAAAGTTTGTACTGCTATTGGGACAGAATAATGAACAATTTTGTTCTGTCACAACAAATCCCGTTGTTAGCTGAGTGCAATATCTAACGTAACAGCTTTGGTTTCATGGTTCTTCGGTAGTACGTTCCTTCTTCAAACTGGATTGCTATCTTCAGGTTGATGCTGATGTAAATTACTCTTTACTCCATATATGCTAAACCTTTTTTCATAGGGTATATGTATTGAAGTTCATTTTAATGAAACAAAAAAAAACAGACATGACATAGTGAGTTTCTAGATAATATGTCAAGTCATTCAACATTTCACGTCAAGTCTACCAAGTCCATGTGTCGCACCATGAACTATTAAATTTGAATCTGTAGAGTACTGTTCTTCCCTTCCCCATCTTCTTTTCTCTTCAGGGAACCCTAGGGCTCACCCACCTGCCCACTCGTCTTACTTATTCTGTACATTTCTTTGCGTAGATCGAGTAGCTTTTCTTCTAGAGAACAATGGACCGTTAGCTTTTCTTGCTAACGATTTATGTTCCAATTTAGAATACACCTCCCCATTTAGGAACCTATTTACCTCTAAAAGTATAGGAACTCAAACTTTATTCTACACTTCCTACTTGGAATACTATCTAGCCATTCTTGGAAACTGTCACTTTAACCCAATTTCTTGGAATACTATCTAGCCATTCTTGGAAACTGTCGCTTCAACCCAATTTGCCAATTCTTCTGCATTCCCCTTTGTGATGCCTTGCTTTTCCACAAAATGTCTTCATCTAACTCCTCTTGGCCATTACAAGAAGAATCTTCAATGCAAGGTAGAAAAATACCACCTTCATCATCTAGCATGTAACTCTCAAAGAGACGTAAGTTTTCAACATTCACAACCAAACATCTCCATATAAGAAGGTAGATCCAATCTAAAAGCATTCATATCCACTTGTTCCAAAATTTCAAGCGAACCACATCGAAGAGGCTTGATCTTATCAGTTTTCCTTTGATTCTTCTTTTTTTCTGAAATACAAGCATACCTTTTCCCCAACAAGGAACTTACGTTAAACCCTTCGCTGGCCATGTTTGCTTTATACTTTGCTTTATACTTTCTTTTAGACTCTCTTAAACCCTTTTACACTAGGAGATATATTTGTCAAATATTTTCTATGAATTTCTCGAATTTGTAAAATTTGGAGCCCACCTTTTGTTTATCCCATGTGTGGTTGGCTCAACAAAACATAAAAAGTTGGCGGTAACTAGCCAAAACATGTTTCAAAGTGATTTAAATAAATTAAGGAATGAATTGCCTTGTTATAATAATGTTGAATATACACCAAATTTTCATTCCTAGCCTTGGGATTAATCCCGTTATACCCTCCTAAGAGTTGCACCAAGTTCTTGTTAACCACTTAAGTTTGCCCATCAACATGTGGGTGAAATATCATATATCTTTTCAATC
Source organism: Taxus wallichiana var. yunnanensis (assembly GCA_018340775.1). Classification (NCBI taxonomy): domain Eukaryota; kingdom Viridiplantae; phylum Streptophyta; class Pinopsida; order Cupressales; family Taxaceae; genus Taxus; species Taxus wallichiana. The sequence continues at coordinate 301,820,240 of CM031240.1, read as the reverse complement.
TAGTGTCCATCTTCTTTGACAACGTGAACCAAAACTTCCCTCAAATTTGAAATTCCTTTATGAAATGATAGAATATGATAAACCGGAATGGATCATATCATTGTCCTTGATGGTTTTCTTAAATGGAATAAGAAAAAACATTTTGCTAAATCGACCCAAAGTAAAAATAAGCAATTGTACCCTCTTTTTAATAATGTCAAACCACCAACAAAGTCCATGGAAATACTTTCCCATGGCCTAGTTGGGATGGGCGCCATATAAAAACCCAAATTCATGTTACTAGGTTTACTTGTATTACATAACAATTACCTCATGAATTTTACAACATCAACTAGCATGTTTTTCCAACAAACTTATCAATGCAAATGTGTCACTATCTTAGTCACCTTGAAATTCCTTGCAACTTTTGAATTCGAGATTCCCTCATCATCGAAACCTTCTTCCTTTAGGCACACAAAGCTTACCCAACATGTAGAGAAATCCATCTTGGATTTAACGGAGGCTCTTTGGGCTCAAAATATGCCTTGTTTGGTTTTTTAGCTTGAAAACATGCTCCGTAAGAATTTGCACCATGCTAATATTCTTCTATGTATGCATCTCGCACAAAAGGATCAAGTAGGGTTATGATGCTTGAGTTGAAATCAAAGGAGATCTAGACAACATATCAACGAACACGTTTATCAAACATCTCTTGTACTTGATAATGAAATTTTTGTAAGAAACACATCCATTTATAATGATGTGCTTTCTATAATTTAGATTGGGCTTATTGAAGATGTGTTTTATTTTCCCCTTAGGTAATGCTTCCATTTTTAAGCGCTTGAACAAGAACATGCAATTATTTGTCATTTGTGCATAGTTCAAAATCGACCCATGAAAAACTCAAAAATAAGAAGGTATAGAATTATATCCTTGTAATATGACATGCCCCATAACATAATTTCTTGAATCTATTTCCATCACAAAATGTTGTTGCAAATGCGGTAATTCCAAACTAGTGCATTGCTAATCTTGGGTTTGAATTCAACAAACAAATGTTTTTGTTTCTTACTCCAAGTAAAAGACTTACAACTTGTAGTTACATGCTAAGGTGCCATTACCGTATATAAATATTTAACAAACATCCTCAAGTATAGAAATACACCCCTAAATATTCTTAACTTAGTCACATTGGAAGGCTTGGACACTTTGATCATGGCTTCCATTTTATCCATATCAATCCTTAACTTTCCATCTATAATAACATGCCCCAAATAGCAAGTTCTTATTGTGTAAACACACATTTCTTTTCATATAACTACTTTTTCATAACTTGCAAAACTTGTTTCAAATGTATCAACCAAATACTCTAATTAAAATACCATAAACACAGATCCGAGAACCAAGAAGACTATCTCTGTTATCGAGACCACAATACCCTTAATCAAAGAAATAGGCTTACAACCTTTTATCACAGACTAAAAAAACTATTAATAATTATCTCAAAGCGTAGACAAACTAAATGCTCTTGCTTCCTAGACTCTTGTTTCCTAATTATCCGATGTAGTGAATGAAACTAGACTCCCTTTTATAGGAGAGTGAGAGGCTTTTCACCGGATAACCTAAAGACCAAGAACTAGAAACCCTGTTACCAAAATATGCCCACAATGATGAGTACACGCCACTCATCTTGACGCCTTTATAAAGTGGGGAGGTCCACCACGCTTCAATGTGACATAAATTAGGTCACACCAAAACTTTATTTGATTCACAAAGGACTAACAAGACAAATGACAACAAGTCTGTCATCATAGCTTTTTCTTTTTGATTCCTAAGGACAATAATGAACCTTAGGACCATTGTCGATATTAGAATTTGATGAGGATGATGAGACGTATCGTTCAACAACATACATGTCTCTTTGATTTTGTTCCCACCACCATCTTGATGTGTTAGATCCCATATGATTATCCCATTCAAGCCATTTGGTAGGATATAGGTATAGGTTTGGAATGGTCAAGCATTCTTCTTGGAGTTAGAGGAGGAATATTTGCAAATTGATATTCATGATTTTCTTTGATGACGAGCAACACCACCTTGTTGAATTGTGAAATAGCATTCCTTCACATACCATGGTATCTTGCATTGAATTATAATATTCCTAACAATATCAGGATGCATCTATAACAAAGGATCATCAAACAACTTTGTAGGCATACATTTAGTTTGAAAGTATTTAAATTAGTCGGAATATAATTTTGAGCTCTAGGCCTAGGTTTGTTTGTCCGTGCATCCTCTTGCAGGGGATGTTCTTCTGACCACATTTTTACAAGCTCAAATCTCCACATGGTATCAAGAATAGGAATTAATTGTCTAAGTCTAATTCCCATTTTTGGAGGTTCTAGACACTATGGTTCAACAAATCTTAGCTTCAAAGATGTAGTTGTCAAACCACATTCCCCATCTCTACAATATATTGAAAAAGTCTTATTAGAGGGGTCACCATTATTTAGTCAAGCCTTGAAATGTTGAGATTAGATCTCAAGATGAAATGTTCTAGTTTGCAGGAAGAATAATTAAGATTTAATAACTTTCTTAGCTGCTAAGATTTCTTTATGGGTTGAATAAGATTTTAGCTCTGATCCTTGGAAAGATCCATATGCACATATGCAGAATTTTTCCTTTCCATCTTCAAGTCTTTCTTTTAATACAACACCCCATAATTCTTCATTGGCATCTGTTTCAACAATTTTTGTCCACTTCTTGGTAGGGACATAGTTAGAAGATTCTGAACTTGTCTCTTAACTATTTTGAAAGTCTAAGTCATGACATACATTTAATTCATACCATTCTTTCTTAATCTCTTACTAAGAAGAATTTTATTAACAATGATGCTTTTGTAAAATCTTGCAACATAATTGATACATCCAAGAAACCTTTGAATCGTGTAATTTATTAGTTATTTGATCGAGTAATTATTGCATTCTTGAAATAATATGGGATTGCATTTCAATTGAACCATTCTTTACAGTAATACCTAGAAAATTTATTGCATCCTTAAATACCTCCATTTTTGTTGGAGATAGGCACAAACCATTTTGGTAAACAATATCATAATTTTTTTGAGATGCTCAATGTGCTCCTTAGGGGACTTGGAAAAAATCAATATCTCATCTATATAGACGATCAAGAAATAAGACAACTCACCAAAGATAATGTCAATGAATTTCGGAAAGTTGATGGAGTTGTCTTTAGGCCAAATGGAAATACATTCCATTCATGTTGTCCACTAGGTGCAATAAATGCTATTTGGTACCGATCCTTCGGATTCGAGGAAGATTTTCCAAAACCAATTTTGAGATCAAATTTGCTATAGACCTTTGAACTTTTGATTCGGTCAAGAGATCATCTTTTTCTAGAATTGGATGTTGTCTTGTTGGAGATATTTGTTCAATGGTTTGCGTTTGCTAGAAACCTTTTCTTTTGTCTAGGCTATTCACTTCTCTTATTGATGTAGAATGCAGCACAAGCCCAATAAGAATTAGATTGTTGAACAAAACCACATTAGAAGAGTTTATTTATTAATTCTTGACATTCTCTTCGATCTTCTGGTTTCATTCCTTTGTGGAAAGATTTGAATTTTGAGATGATCTTGTTGCCATCAACATCCTTAACAAACTGTAAATCAAGTGAACATAAATACTTCCCTTTTGTTTACAAAAGCATGAGGAGTTTTCAAAACACATACCCCTTTTTATCTTTTCTACTATATAATCAATGCTTCCTTTACAAAAAGCTATTGACTTATGAATCTATTAATGATTGTATTCTTTCTTTTGGTCAAATAAAGGAATGATAGTTCCGAATGAACATTTTCTTGGGATATGAACATCAAGATTGAATAAAGATGTTAAATCTTTATTTATATCGACAGTTCACATTTGCTTAACAATATCTAATCCTAGTAGACAATCATATAAGAACATCTCATATTGATCAAATTGCAATGTTTTTGATAACCTTTTATTTGAACTACGACATAGGTTGTATACCTAGATATGACTTCTTTTTTATCAAAGTTTATTATGAGGTAGGTTTCCGTCCAACAATCTGGAGGGATATCTCTAGTCCTAAGAAGACTTATATATGCACCAATATCTATCATTGCATCTATGAAGTACATCATAGTTGGAATGCAAATAGTGACCTGAGATAAAATGATTTTGAGTTCCTTTGATAGTACATACCTTAGTGTTGATTTCTTCAGTTGGTACTTATTGTTTAACTTCTTAGTGCAAAATTTCTTGATATGCATCTTTTAGGAATTTTTCTGCTTTTCTTGTCTCTTTTTGGTCCAAAGCTTCTTCTTGAAGTAGTTTATTATATTCTTCTATAGCTTTTTCTATGATCTTTTGGAGAAACTATAGCCTATTCCTTCGCCACGTTCTTCTATATTCGGATGTTGGTGAAATAATTTGTCGGGGTAAATTATGGGTTTTACCAACGGTCACATAGCTAAGCCCCTCCTTCTTAGGCATGGGGAGGCTCCCATTATTAACTGTAAAATAACTAAGAAAAGTGGGTGGCCATTAGGTCGGTGTCACACAAGAACACTCCACTGAACCTATGGCAAAGTGCTTGTACAAAGTACAAGGGAGGAAATTGTAGTGAACGGTGGTAAAAGGGGATAAGATAAATAAGGAGAGAGGGTTAATGTTGTGGGTAGGATTACAGAATCCACATACATCAACCAGAGTGGGTCCACATTCAATTAGAAGAATCTAACTATGCAAACAATAATGAGATCAACAAACTAAAGACACAAAGTTCCATTAATATGTTCCTCAAAAGTACAAAGCCTTTTCTTGGTTGTTCAAGATCACTATGCTTGTAAAGCTAGGAAGTAGAGAGAAAATAGAGGAAAACATAAGAAAAGAAAGGAAGTGCAACTCTTATTTATTGTGTAGTGGTGATACAAAGCTCAACAACATACAACAATCCACAATTGCTAACCCCTTAGAAAAGAGAGGGCATTACAATTTATAGCTTTACAAGAAGACTCTTCATCTTCCCCATGTGACTTTTTAACTTAAAGTGCAATCCTCAACAAAGAAAAAGAAATTTAAGTGACTTAAGTCACTTTTTTACAAAATTTCTTCTCAATGAAGAAATAGAATTATAGAGAGAGAAAGAGAGAAGAAAGAGAGGAGAGAATAGAGAGAGATGAAGCTCTAAGCTTGAATGATGAAGAATGGAGAAGCTCGATCATGAAGAAGATCCACTCTTGATCCTGATGAAATCAACAATGATGCTCCAGTGATGTGATGAACTCTTGATGAAGAACTCGACCCTTTTGCAATATGAGAAGCCTCCTCTTGGATGATCAACAATTGTAGCCTATCGGGTACACTGAGAAAAGAAGTGAGAAACATTTAATCAATAGACCATTAGAAACACTGAATAATACACTCATTCACTTGAACCAATCCTTCCAAACCATGAAACACTACCATGTCTTCTTGACTAACCATCTTTATGAAATGAACTTGAATTGTTTTTCCTACACAACGTAATCACGATGATCTTTCCACTTGTCACCTTGAGGACATAGTGACAAATAAATTTTGAGGCCGATACCTTCCAACTCGAGAGGGGTGGAGGGGAATGAGATGGGATGCAATGCCATTATCATTATGATTAAACACTCGCATGAGATGAAGCAAAATGTCCTCCGGGGCCAAAATACACATTGAGACCAAAATTGGGAACCAAGAGGGCTTCCCTTTTGCTTGAGTCATGAATCAACTTTCAGGACTCTTGTAAATATGAAATTACCCCCCTTGCTCCAATGAGGTAAACTCTTGAGACTTGGTCACAGTATGATGCAAAGGTTAAAAATATCCATGTGATTTGAAATAGGTGACCATTTATTTTGAGAGAATCCCCGACGGAGACATAACGACGATCACCATCATGTTTCCCATTATGAAATTCTTTCAAACAATCTAATTGAGTATATTGTGATAAAAATCCTCTCACATACACCGACAAGTCTGCGAATGAGGTTTCTTTTTCGCAACCCTTTGCTTGAATCCATGAAATTCACGTGCTTCGTTTAAGCTAAAACGGACCAAGTTCGGAGTTTTGAAGCTTCATCTTGCATTTTAATGATCGCATTATCCTTAGGAAGTTATAGGAATGCTATGGTCAAAAAGAAAATATATTTCACAATTATTGTTGGAAACTCGTAAATTTGAATGCAATTTGGTACTACTGATTGTTGATTTCATAATTCGGGAAAAATTGATAAAATTAAATCTAAATTGGATGTGATTTAATTATTCGGGAAGCTAATCCCATGAAATTTTTTTTCTCCAAATTTGGTTAGATTATCTCGTCAGAATCAACCAAAATTTTTAAAATGGGTTGTGGTTGTGGGAAAAGCTTGGTAAATGGTGAACATGGGAGATATGACAAAAATTCATATGATCATTCCATGAGATATTCTTATCCATTTGATCCAATCTTAGGATCATTTTGAATCTCTTGGGGAGATGAATGAATTCTCCAAATTTCAAGGGATTCTCTCGTGGGTTTGAGAGAACGAGTCGGACCAATTTTTCAAGGGTGTGGGGTTTTGAAGGAGTTTTGGAGCTGTAGGAGAGTTTTTCTTGTATATTTTGATTTATTCCACTCGAGATAATAAATTGTGGCTCAAAAAAATTAATTTTATCATAGGAATTAGTCCTCCAAGTTTTAAATGATTCCTTCGTGAGATTTGAGAGAAGTTTAACTTGCAAATCTTGATTTTTTTGGTGTGCCAAGGTCCAGTTTGTCAAAAAATAGTCACCCATATATTTTTAACCTAGATTTCATGTGACATTAGTAGTAGATCATCTTGAATGTGCTTGCATAGGGAACCTCTGGTTCACATTTGGTGGCAAATGGAGTAGATGACTAGGAGATATGAATAAAATAAGATCGATGAAGCTAGGGCGCAAAGGAAGATTTTTACTATTTGGATGAACACACTTGCTTGAAAGGACCTTTCTTGGTTTTCGCTTTTCATTTTTTTCTTATTTTTAAGTTCATGTGTTGTGGAGGAAATAATGAATGCATTTTCATGGTGGAAGTTCGAGTGGAGGAAGCACACGGTGAAATGGAAGGATGGGGGAAGTGGAGAAGTGGAGCTTTGATGTCCCAATGCAACCGGGAACACTTTTTGGGTGAAATTACACTTAAAAAGTGTGAGTTGGGTGCATGGTGGAGTTTGGGGGTGCTATGGAGGGTGGATGGGGTGAGAAACACATGCATATGAATTTTCCAAGCCACTTTCCTTATGCTTTTGAGCTGGTATGGAATGTATGCATGTAATAATCAAACCAATGAGGGTATGCCACACTTTTGAGGTGAAATTGCACTCCAAAATGTGACAAAGGTGCAAAGGAGTGAAAATGTGAAATTGGAGGAAGATATGAGACCGTTCATCACTTAAAACACCCACTTAAGTCATAAAGTGCACTTTTAAGCCATCCACCTTATGTTTTTGAGTTATGAAATGGAACAATGAGAGTGAGGAAATTTTTTGAGGTGAAATTTAACCCAAGCATGTGACAAATGTGTAATAGGAAACCAAAATTTATCCCAAGAGCTTAAGTGCATGCTTTAGAACTTGAGTTGGACCCCATGACAAACTTCTAGAATTACTTTCTTCGCTCCAAGATCAATTTTTCATCGATTTGGGTGTCGAAAATATCAATTTGCATGGAAATTTTCTTATGAATCTAATGAGTACATTTAGAAGACATGAAAATGTGATATTCAACAACTTTTACTTGTACCCTCACTTTTTCCTCGGACGATGCACAAGTGAGATGAAGTGAAGAATCATATTCCAACAAGTGTGGGATGAAATAACTTATTGGTCATGAGTAGTATTGAAAATCCCTGTACTTGAGAATTTTATAGGCTCATAAATCCACCGGAGTTGCCTAGAATATCTCATGCAAAAATAGAGTGTAAAGAGGATTACCTTGAATTAGCGTCGAAGAGTTTCTCCCTTTTTATGTTCTCAAAAATTTGTCACACTTAGTCCATCACGAAGTAGGCTCCAAAAAAATTCCAATTCTTGGGATATGATCTCCTAACACTTCACGAGGTTTCAAACATTCCATTGAAATTGAATCTTTTAAACAATATGCACACTTCTTTTTCTCAAAGAGTGGTTGTGAGGAAAAATTTCTCAAGACCACCAAAAGTTTCCGAGAATGTTTCCTAAGTCACGCCATCATAGAAAATACTTAGATACCTTTCTGATGACTATAACTAAGACTTTTGAAGTGCTCTCGAGGCTCCCGGAAACTTCTTTTAAGTTGACCTTTAAAATTAGGCGATTTTGGCAATTTTGACAATTTTGACTACTTGGACCAATTTAACCAGTTTGACTAGAAAGGGAAAAATATTCAATTGGGTTGTCATATAAAATGCAATGAAATTTTATATGCCAATAGTTGGCTTATACTTGGGGACTTGACTTGGTTTGACACGAAGTGAGAATGAGGCAATAAGGAACTCCAAAATCTCAACTTAGGCTCGGGAAGAACAATGCTTTATACGTTGGGAAAAAGAGTTATTTAGCACATTAAAAATACAAGCAAGCTATAAAAACAAGAAATCTAAAAAAACAAGAACACCAAAACAAACACATGAAAGAAATTAAAACACACACAAAAAAGGGAAACATACCACACAATGAGGAAAAACAACCTAAATCACCTATGTTACATACGGAGGGGACAAAGCGCTTTCAATGTAAAGACCAACTCTAATCGAACACGTGCTCGTATACGTGTATCGATGAATGCATTTCCTCCACGAACTTGTTGAAAATATCACTGAAATATGGCCCCTTAATTTCTTGAGTAATGTTTCATGATTTTCCGTCCATTTGAGGGTCCACTTGGTTTGTCCATTTCCTTTCTTGCTTTGGCATTTTGCTTCCTTCCTCTCATTGATTCCCAGGTTCATTCCAGCTTGCTGATTTTCCTCCTCTGCTGCGAAGATGAGAATTGATCATTCTAGGCTTCTTTTTTTTTCATACTAAGGCCTATAACACTTTATTGGCATTTGTTCTTCATTTTTCATATGCTTTATGACCATTGTTTTCGTGAGTTGATTCTCGAAAGATGTTTTAAGAGCTTCAACAATATCACAAGCCTCTTGATGCTCCAAATTTCTCATTTGCTCCAAGTAGTCTTCTTTCACACACACTAGATATCTCTTGACACACTTCTTGTTATGATGCAATTTTTATATTTCTTCACTCTCAAGAAATTAAAATGGGTACAAGGTCAGGTATGAAGAGTGAAAACCATCATCTTCTTCATCTTGGCCATTTTGAGTCTCGAGATCCATCTTCATCACAAAAACACCCATTCCTTAAGTGGAGTTGACCTTGAAATATTCGAGACTATTCTTGTTCATATATCCCTTGTTGAGAGGGTCCTATTTTTGGATGAAATCATCCTTGGGATAATCAAGCATCATTCCATTTATTTGTTATTCATTGAGAAGGAATCCATCTTCATGAATGTGGAACAAACACAAGGTTGGGGTTGAAACATTAAGATCATCATTTTCCCAATCTTGAACACCATGAACTAGGGAATCCATTTCCATGATGAATTCATCCTCATCTTGAGTATATTCAACTTAAAGAGGCCCAAACATCTTGTCATTTGTGCATTATTTTTTGAGGGATTCATCCTCTCCCAATGGGAAAGAGAAAGTTTTGTATTCACGAGCATACTCATTGAATGAAAATTCATGCTCAACATTGAGATCATGATTGGAAACATTGAACTCACCTGATAAGAAGTTTCTTGCCATCATCTTGCATTCGGGAACCACATTTCTTATCACCTTGGGATTTCTTTGTTGCAAGTTAAGACCTTCGTGACCATCATCACCACTTAGTAGAGAGACTACATTCGTGCTCACCTCCAACGATAAGTACATGATTTCAACTTCCATCAAATCATCATAATTATTTATAACGTTCTCCATGACGCTTGGATACCCTTCTATCAACATGGGCAACTTGACATCTTCCTCCAAAGCTATGAAAAAGTTGTAATCCCTTGAATTTTGAAATAAGATATCTACCTTTGGATCATCTGGTCTTTGAATGGTGTATTTCATTTTCTTGATGGGGAGGAGTTTCTTCATCTTTCCATTGAATGGAATGGTGGCGTGTGACCAATCCATTTGTATATATCCCCAAACCTCTTTATAGAAGCTTCAACTCAATAACATACCATATGAGGCTGACATGTTCGCTACAAGAATCTTCATCGTGATCTTCTTGTCAGGAAAATATGTAAATACTACCTAAGCATTCTTTACTTGGCCAACAAGAGGAACTTATTTGGTTTAGATTGAGTAACAATGACCATTAGTAGGAGTGAGGGAAAGACCAAGAGCTTTAACAACTTCCGCATACATGAGGTTTTCGGAGGTACTAGAGTAAATGATGTAATTATTCAGTTTATACACATTTTCCAATAATCTACATAGAAAGGATCTATCTTTCAAGAGGTGGATGGTGTGGAAGCGAGAGAATTTCGAGGAGTCTTATGAGGAGTGAGAGGTAGTTCTTTTGACAAAGTGGCATTTTTGGAACATGAACTTGAACTAATTCTCTCGATGAACCTGGAAAATCCTATCAAATTGTTTAGGACAAGTATTCAAGTATTCCGACTTTGAAATATGAATTTTGGAGTTCTCACAATGCTCAATGATGTCAAAATATGGAAGAATTTTAGGCACATTAGGGCCTATGGATAAAGATGGGGGTAAAAAGTGGACCCAAATCTGATTTTAAGTAAAACAGTGCGTTTTGAATTAGGTTTGGTTGTTACCAAGCCTAAAACAAGAGTGCGTTAAAACATGCTCGCACTATAACGCGAGTGCATTACAATGTGCTCATGTTTCGTGCTATGTAGTATATGTGGTTGAGGCATGCTTCTATGTACAAAAATAAATGTTTAAGTATAAGTTTTTCTTTTATTATTATTTATATTTTATTATTTCTTATACTTTAAATTTATTTTAGTAAATATAAGATGTTAGGGTCACTCTGCACCTTATGGAACTAGTCTCACAACTCCATCTGTCATGGTTTAGAAGATAGTTTTTCATATTCTAATATGGTCAGTACATAGGTATTTTTCAGGATTTCAACATTCAACCTTCAAGCTTTTAGGGTTTAAATTATACAATCGATATCTATTTTGTGAAAGAATATAGGCGTTGTTTAGGTTTTGGGGCCTTTTGGATTGGTTATTGATATTTGTAGGAGTTTTAGGATTCCATCATGTTCTCAGACAACTAAACCACCTATTTCACTCATCTAGTTGCTCAACATTCATCCAAAGACTCCTCTCACTTGCCTTTACCAAAATTTCCCTTACATTACACAAGAGAAAGGTTCATTGGTCACTTCTTGGTTTTTCTACACTGCAAAATCTTCAAGCAAGCTAAAAGCATCCCTAAACACCCTTCTCAATCTCAAGGAGGTATGAAAAGTTTGGTTAACATATATCCACTTGTATGGGGTTTCGTAGGAGAGGTATTCATAATTATGGGAGGCTTTAAGGAGTTGCATCAACCGTGCCACAATAATAATTGTATTCTCATGAATAAACCTGACAGTGATTTGGTAATCTCAAAAACCCACTTATCATAATAATGGAAAATAAATCCAACTAATAACAATTAATCATCAATAAGTAAATCTGTGGTAGGACAATCAATGTCTACCACGTGCCACCTCCAAATTCCAAATTTCATTTTGTTTAAATTCACTTCAAGAAAGGTTGGGGAAATGAACTCGCCATTTTCTTCATGCTTTTAGAGGTCCTAGAATGTCAATTCGACCCAAATTTGGAAAATATGGAGAACTTGGAAAGCTGAATTGCATTTATAAAGATAAGATCGAAGTAAAGGAATGCATTTCGTAAGTAATTCCAATCAAAATTATTTTATTTTTTCTGTTAATACCTACTAAAACTAGCCTTGTTATTACATCCTGATAAAAACAAGTTCCCGGAGCCGAGGGAGATTTTAAACTTATCACACAAGCATGGGGAGTTCTCTTCGATAATACTAGAAAGGCTACTAATGACGCCATGAGAAAAAAACAAGGGCACAACCCCACCTTCCACCAACCGAATTCCATAGGCACTGCCACTTGCCATTAGCATTTCAACAATCTAAATGGGAATAATTATTCAAGTGTGGATTCCTTTCCTAAAACTTCCATATTTGATGACCACAACCAAAACCAAAACTCAAAATAGAAACAAGACCAGGAACACGACCTAGACCAGGACCTAGACTAGAAATTTGAGAGGATTTATGAGGTTCAATTTTATTTTCCAAGATGCATTAATCTAATGTTTGAGAATGTTTCTCTAGATGCAACGAAATTCTGATTCAGACACTCAATGATTCTTGAATGTCCAATCCTGCCATAGACCCCAGTAGTCCTCGATCTTTGGATATGGGAGACACCATTACTTGGCTTCCATTTATAACAATAGAGATATTTGTAAATTCGTGTTATGACCTCTAAATTTGTTTGCATTTCAAGTTGTTTGGAAATCACATCACTCCCTTCACTAGGATTGATGACTACCCCTATCTTTTTGAAGGCACTTTTGAAAGCATCCATGGGTTTATCATAGAAGGAATTATCAATGAATAGAAGGTCACTAAGCCATAGGCCAACTGACTCCCACTTAGAACTAAACAAGAAATATTTACTAGGTGATTGATAACCCTTGTGTGTTCTTATCCATTCCCATGTTGTTATGCTTATTTTGTACAAGCAGACTCAATGATGGTTCTAGGCACGAGACTAGGAAATATGGTCCTAACATTGTCATGCCCTCCTAGTCGAGTAGTCGGAAGCCATATTAGTCTTGTTGATACTTAGTACTAATTACCCATGAAATATAATTCTCCATATTTCATTTTCTTTTCTCATCTTCCACGTCATACTAAATAACGATTTGATAGGGGAGTTTCCTCTTCGACGGAAATACACCGAATATGAATATGATCCTCGAGAGTCGACCCTCATCCAACCATAATACCAGTACAAACTCCTTTATTGGTAATGTTGCACGGTTAAGGGTTGAGTGTTTAGGGTTAAGGGTTGAGGGTTTAGGGTTTAAGGTTTATGGTTTAGGGAACTTAGGGATCAATGTTCATGGTTTAGGGTTTAGGTTTTAGTGTTTAGGGTTTAGGGTTTAGTGTTTAGTGTTCATGGTTTAGGGTTAAGGGATCAATAATTAGGGTTTAGGGTTTATAGTTTAGGGTTTAGAGCCTAGGGTTTAAGGTTTAGGTTTAGGGTTTAGGGTTAAGGGATTAATGTTTAGGGTTTAGGGTTTATGATTTAGGGTTTAGAGCCTAGGGTTTAAGGTTTCAAGGTTTAGGGTCCATGATTTAGGGTTTAGGGCTCAGGGGTTAGGGTTTAGGATTTAGGGTTCAATGTTTAGGGAACAAACACTCTAATGGTATTGATCTTCTGCACTTGATCTTCAGTCTACAATAGTGATTACAAAGTGAAAACTACTCTTGATCTTCTGCACTATAAGGATTGACAAACCTTATATATTACACATCTTTGCCAAACATGTTTCTCCCCACATATACTTGCACTATTGAATGTTTCTTGATCTTCTACATATAATTGTGCTATTTATAACACTCTTGGAGCTCCAAATATTTCACAAGATATAGAAAAAGGAGATAGCTATATTGGGTAACATTTCTTTGTACCAAATTAATCTTGGATATCTGGAATTTCCCTCCTTCAAAATATCAACAGATGAAAGGCATCAAATTGTGATGACTCTCTTTGAATGTTATGCCTATGAAGCAGATGAACCCTTTTCAGTTGAATACTCTTTGTCAATACTAATAAGAATGGGTAAGACACAAAACATTACAGTGAGTGAAATAGTTCCCATGCGATGTGAAAAAGAAGATAACTCTATTGGGTAACATTTCTTTGTGCAAGCTTCCTGTAGGGAAGGGGTTGCTTAGAAAAGGGTTGTACCAATTTTTTCTTGGATATTTGAAATTTTCCTCTTCCAAAATTTTTATACCAATTTCAATCATTCTCATTAGTATCTATTTTGAAGTCTTTCCAACAAGTATTTTTAGTGTTCAAGGTTTAAAATTTAGGGTCTAGGGTTTAAGGTTTAGGGTTTAGGGTTTACAGTTTAGGATTTAGGGCTCAATTTTAGGGTTTAAGGTTTATGGGTTAGGGCTTAAGGTTGAGTGTTTAAGGTATAGGTCTCAAGGTTTAGGGTTTAGGGTTTAGGGCTAAAAGTTTGGTAATTAGGGTTTAGGTTTTAGTGTTTAGGGTTAAGGGTTTAGATTTAGGGCTCAGGGTTTAGGGTTTAGGGCTCGGGTTAAGGGTTGTTGGAGGAAATGAACTCGCCATTTTCTTCACACCTTTAGAGGTCCAGAATGTCAATTCGCCCCAAATTTGGAAAATATGGAGAACTTGGAAATCCAAATTGCATTTATAAAGATAAGCTCAAAGCAAAGGAATGCATTTCGTAAGTAATTCTAGTCAAATTTCTTTTCTTTTTTTTATACCCACTACAGGACCAGGAACATGACCTAGACTAGAAATTTGAGAGGATTTATGAGGTTTAATTTTATTTTCCAAGATGCATTACTCCAAAATTTGAGAATGTTTCTCCAGATGTAACGACATTCTGATTCAGACACTCAATGATTCCTGAATGTCCAATCCTACCACAGACCCCAATAGTCCTTGATCCTTGGATACAAGGAGACATCATTACTAAGACAAACCAGGACTTTCAAGGAAGAAGAGGTTCTTGTGAATATATAGTTTTGACACATCACATCACAACCTTCATTAGGCTTGATGACTACCCCTATCTTTTTGAAGGCACTTTTGAATACATCCATGGGTCTATCATAGAAGGAGTTATCAGTTAATGGAAGGTCACTAAGCCATAGGCCAACTGAATCCTATTCTGAACTAAACAAGAAAGATTTACTAGGCGATTGATAACTCCTTTGTGCTCTTAGTCATACCCTTATTGCTATGTTTATATTTCACAAGCAAACTCAATGATGGTTCTAGGCATGAGACTAGGAAATATGGTCCTAATATTGTCATGGCCTCCTAGTTGAGTAGTTAGAAGCCATATTAGTCTTGTTAATACTTAGTACTAATTACCAATGAAATCTAATTCTCTAGCTTTCATTTGCTTTACTCATCTTCCACGTCATATTGAATAACCAATTTGATAGGGGAACTTCCCTCTTCGACGATGATACATTGAATATGAATATGATCCTCAAGAGGAGCTGTACCTGGAAAGGTATCATTAAACCCTGAGCCCTAAACCATAACCCTTAAACCCTAAATCCTAAACCCTTAACCTTAAACCCTAAACCCTAAATCATGTGCCCTAAACCCTAAACCCTAAATCGTAAACCTTAAACCCAGAGCCCTAAACCCGAGCCCTAAACCCTAAACACTAAACCCTAAATCCAAAACCCAAAACCCAAAACCATAAACCCTAAACCCTGAGCCCCAAGCCCTAAACATTTATTTTTGTACATAAAAGCATGCTACAAACACACATACCCCATAACACTTCGAAACACGAGCATGTTATAACGCGAGTGCGTTATAACGTGATTGTGTTTTACCTTTTTGGGTTGAAATTCCCAATCCATAGGCTTGGATTTGCCTTGGATTACCAAACCAAAGGTTTGGACTGTTTTTACGTGTTTAAAACCGTGTTTGAAAAAAAACATCAAAATTTCATGTGTGCACCCCAATATCTCATGCATTAAAACATAATATTCAAAAATAAATTCTACTATGATGTCAAGCTTGGTTTTACCTTGATGATGATATAATTCTTTCTAAAATCCAATTAGTTTAAGGCTTTCATCCATATTTTCTTTTACTAGTGCCTTGTTTTCTTGCAAAAACCTATGCATACATTTTGGTGCAAAATTTACGATTTTTTCATCCAAATTAAAAAAAGTGGTTTTTTCTAAACTCCATTCTACACACACTCAGAAAAACAACTAAAAATGACTTTTTTTTTTCTCAAAGTTATGGGGGTGCACACATAAATATTTCATTTTTGGGATATGTGCACTTTGAAAATTAATAAAAAATTATACATTCATCCAAAAATTATGAAAAATTAATGGAACCTTGTACATGGTCTTATCTAACTTTCTACCAAAGGGATTTGAAAACAAATATAGAACTGAAAAAATGGGGGGCGCACACACAATAGGTTCTTATCTTTTTGACACAAAAATAGACATACTTTGTGTGTGCACCACATTTGACCCTCTTAATCTCAACCATTTAAATTTTTTTAGTAGTTTAGAAACTAGATTCG
This sequence comes from Taxus wallichiana var. yunnanensis, assembly GCA_018340775.1. Lineage (NCBI taxonomy): Eukaryota > Viridiplantae > Streptophyta > Pinopsida > Cupressales > Taxaceae > Taxus > Taxus wallichiana. The sequence continues at coordinate 301,803,780 of CM031240.1, read as the reverse complement.
AGATCTATGGTACTTATTCTTATCACTTTGTCAAATTTTGAGCATAGGCATGCCAAATTATTCGATGAAGTTTAGGTTTTTTTGATTTCAGGAAAAAGGTGTCCCTTTTTGACCCCTTTTTGTCCCCCATCTTTGTGCACTTACCCATAAGGGATTATGGAAGTCTTGACATGAGTGTAGTTTTTATTCTTAAGATCAGTAAGTAGAAACTGATTTGTCTAGAGGAGATGAATGAGACTTACTTGAAGAGGTAGAAGGAGTCTTGAATGAGGTGGTCTCGGGATTCTTCTTAGATGATCCCATGGAAGTGCATATTGATGATCACACTTTCATTGTTGTTTTCCATAGAGTCACCATTTAAGGATTTAAATGCTTAGCTTGGGAAATGGAAGAAAAGGATTCCTTCTCCATTTTTGATTGAGTGAATATTAAAAGGTGTAGCTATCCATGGATTCTTTAAAATCTTCATTAGGTGAGTATTTGAAATATCCAATTCGGCACATTCCTCTTCATATTCTTCTTCAACTTCGATTTAAAAATTTCCTCTTTTTCATCTTCATTGGTCTCACATATTGCATTAACTAGTGGAGCCTACAAGGAAATCCTTTGGGGTGCTCCTTCGATCCGATTCTTGTTCCTGTTTTTGTGTGATGCTCATTGAGAAACTTCGTTCTTCAATATTGTCAAATCATTGGCCAAATTTTACAATGATGGATTGGCTCTTCCATCTTTGGAACCATGAGCCCTGTCTTTCATTGAACGATTCTTGATCTTTCTTGACATGATGAGGTCATCTTCCACATGTATTAAAAGTTCATGAGCATTGTCTAAAGTGTTTGGTTGAGCTCTTGGTAGTATGAAACTAACTTCATGTAACTGGGAATTCACGAAGAACCTTTTTAGATTTTCCATAGTAGGATGAGTAACAGTGGGGATCTTGTTGATCAAATTATTGAATTTCGCTACAAAATATCTCATGGAATCTTGTGGTTCTTTCTTCATCTGTCTTAATTATGAAAGGAGGACATCCACATCTTCAATTAAGTCTTGAATCTTGCTTCAAAATTTCTTTTCATATCATCCCAATTAGTAATTAAGTGTGATGGCAAGTAGTAAAACCAATCCGCAACAACATCTTGTAATGTTTCCATGAATAACCACACTACAACATCTTCGTGTTGCACTCTAAGGATGCCACAGCTATGATGGAATCTATGATATGATCACACTGGAGGTTACTTTCCATTTTCATAGAACTTAGGAAATTTATTTCTTGACCCATTTAAAAGTTTATGAAGTGGTGGGGCCAAGGTCAACGAGACTAGTGCTCTATCCCCATTGCGGAGAGGTACAACCATTCTTCCTTCTTCTTCCTCTAGTTCTTCTTCTCTTTCTTCTTTTAGAGGAATGAGGACTAGTGGTTCTATAACTGGTTCTTCAGTATGACCTTCAAGATGATTTTCAGGAACTTATCTTCTTATCTTGTACAATGGGAAGTCTAAAAGGAACTCTTTATTTCTCCTCAAATGTGGGATTAACAATGTAGCATGCATGCTAATCTCTAGTGTAACTTATATCTACCGGTTTGTATCAAATCACTAGAAAGGAATGAAACTTGAAAAATGCAAAATTTTCAATATTATTAGAACAAAGATCTTGAGCATTTAGAGATTATTTTTGGTATTTTTTAGTTTTTTATTTTTATTTATTTTTGGATTCCATGTTTTGGGATCTTTAGAGACATTTTACGGGTGCAAAAAGGGAAGATCTTCCCTAGTAAAGTCACCAAAAACTATTGGTGAAATATTTTGTCGGGGGTAAATTATGGGTTTTCACCAATGGTCACAGGACTAAGCCCCTCCTTATTAGGTATGGGGACACTCCCATTATTAAATGTAAACTAACGAGAACTGTGGGTGATCGTTAGGCCAGGGATCACATAGGGACACTCCACTGAACCAATGCAAAATTTCTTGTATGAAGTACAACGGAGGAAATTTCAATGAATGGAGGTAAAAGGGGATATGAGAAATAAGGGGAGAGGGTTAATGTTGTGGGTAGGAATAAAAAAATAGATACATCAACCGGAGTGGGTCCACATTCAATTAGAATATTCTAACTATACAATAAAAAATGAGATCAAAAAAATAAAGACACAAATTTCCATTAATTTATTCCTCAAAAGTATAAAGCCTTTTCTTTGTTGTTCAAGATTACTATGTTTACAAAGCTAGGAAGTAGAGAGAAAATAGAGGAAAACACAAGTAAATAAATGGAGGAAATCAAGCCTTATTTGTTTTTTAATGGTGATACAAATCTCAACAACATACAACAATCCACAATTGTTAACCCCCTAGAAAAGAGAGGGCATTACAATATATAATTTTACAAGAAGAATCTTCATCTTCCCATGTGACTTTTAAACTTAAAGTGTAATCCTCAATGAAGAAAAAGAACTTTAAGTGACTTAAGTCACTTTTTACAAAATTTCTTCTCAATGAAGAAATATAATTATAAAGAGAAAAATAGAGAAGAAACAAAGGAGAGAGAGAGAGAGAGATGAAGCTCCAAGCTTGAATAGTGATGGAAAAAGAATGGAGAAGCGTCGACCATGAATATTATCCACTCCTTATCCTGATGAACTCACCAATGATGCTCTAGTGATGTGATGAACTCTTGATGAAAAAATCTGACCCTTATGCAATATGAGAAGTTTCATTTTGAATAACCAACAATTGTAGCCTATTGGGTAAACTAAGAAAAAAGTGAGAAACAGGTTGATCAATATACCATTGGAGAAAATGAAGAATACCCTCATTCACTTGAACCAATCCTTCCAAACCATGAAACATTTCCATATCTTCTTGACCAACCATCCATATGAAATGAACTTGAAACAATTTTCTCACACAATGCAATCATGATGATCTTTCCACCTGTCACCTTGAGGACATAGTGACCAATGAAGTGTAAGGCCTGACACCTTCCAACTCTGAGAGGGGTGAAGGGGAGAAAGATGGGATGCAATGTCATTCACATTATAATCAAGCACTCTACATGAGATGAAGCAAAATGTCCCCCGGGGCCAAAATAGACATTAAGACAAAATTGGGAACCAAGAGGGCTTCCCTTATGCTTGAGTCATGAATCAAATTTCAGGCCTCTTGCACATATATAATTATCCCTCACTCTAATGAGGAAAACTCTCAAGACTTTATGATTCGGATGCTTAAAATATCCATGTGATTTGAAATAGGTGCCCATTTCCTTTGAGAGAATCCTCGATGGAGACATAACGAACATCACCATCATGTTTCCCATTATGAAATATTTCAAACAATCTAATTGAGTGTTTTGTGATCAACAATCCTCTCACATATGCCGACAATTGTGTGAATGAGGTTTCTTTCGACAACCCTTTGCTTTGAATCCTATAAATTCATGTACTCCATTAAAACTGAAATGATCATGTTTATGGATTTTGAAGCTTCATCTTGCATTTTTATGATCCCATTAACCTTAGGAAGTGATAATAATGTTATGGTGTAGGTGAAAATGGATTCCACAATCGTTTCAGGAAACTCGTAAATTTGAGTGTAATTTGGTATTGTAGCATTGATTTCACAATTTGGGAAAAATTTGAGCAAACAAAATAAAAATTAGATGTGACTTGATTCATCGAGAAGCTAATTCAAATACAAACAAATTCTTCAATTTTTTTATATTCTCTTGTTGGAATCGGTGGGGAATTTTAAAATGGGTTTTGGTTATGGGAAGAGCTTGTTAAATAGTGAACATGGGAGATAGGGAAAAAATTCATCTGATCATTCCATGATAAACTATTATTCATTAAAAGGAATGACAAACAGATTGTACCAATCCAAGAACACAGATGCTAATCAAACATCACGATCAATAAGATGAAAGAAATTTGCGAGAATAATTTAACATAAAACCTTTGCAAACAAATGAGCAACAATATCATATATTATTATGGAACTTAATGAAATATAATGAGAATGGGCCTTTCTTATATAGAAAAGAATAACAATCTAAGAACCGGTCAAGGTAAGGTCGTAGATCAAGCCATAAATCATGGAAAGAACTAGTCATCAAAGAACTAGTTAAGCCCATAGATTTAGGAGAGAATTAGACATCAAGGATCTAGTCAATACCATAGATCAAGGAAAGAACTAGTCAATACCATAGATCAAGGAAATAACTATACCTAACAACTAGATAATATCCCCCTAATATCTAAATAAATAAAAAGAAATATCCACACACATAAGTGGGTGAGGATAAATACAATAAAGGTAAATAAAGTACCTAGGTGACCATGAGCTAAGATAAATACCTACTCTAACACCCCCCGTCAAGTGAAGCTAGGGTCCAAAAATAGAAATGGCATGTCCATAGTATGAGTCCCGACAACTAGGCCTAATGAGGTACTCATGTACAACATATCTATGAAGAAATATCGAACCAAAAGAAGGAAATAATCCTGCTAGAAGGAAAGAGAAAGAAAAAGAAGAAGGAAGATGTTCTCACGAACACCCCCAAGAAAAACTTCTGAAACCCCAAGCATTCCACGCAACTCAAGGTAGCGAGGTGATGCAAAAGGATTCATAAATATGTCCACAACAACTCTTGAGTCGGAAGGTAATCCAAGTAAATAACTCCATCCTAAATGTGTTGACAAATGAAGTGGATGTGTATCTCAATATGCTTGGTCCACTGGTGCTCAAATGGGTTGCGAGAAATGTGAATTGCACTTTGGTTATCACACCAAAGTACAATTAGTGAATCCAAACTCTAACAATAACTAGCAAAACCAAATAATCTTGAGTCGCTATAATCTGTTGCCCTGTACTCTGCCTTGGAAGATGAAAGTGCAATAGACTGTTGCTTTTTGCATGACCAAGCAACTGGAGAAGAACCAAGACAAAAAGATAGCCAGAAGTGGAATGCTTGTCATCAATAGAACCTACCCAATCTGAATATGTATACCCAACCAATTGAGTAGAAGCCCTAGTGTAGTGTAGGCCAAAGTGGGAAGTGCCTTGTAAATAGTGCAAAATCCTTTTAGCATCCTGCTAGTGAATACTATGAGGAGAATGTGCAAACCAAGGTACAAGACCTATTGTAAATGAAATATCAGGGTGAGTATGGGTCAAGTACATGAGACTCCCAACCAACTACCTATACAATGTAGGATCACAAAGTGGTGTGGTACATGTGGAAATAAGAGTAACTCTAGACTAAAAAGGAGATGGACATGGCTTGTAATCAGCCATATAAAAGTGCCTAAGAAGATCATGGGTGTAATTTGTTGACTCAAATGAATCCTTGAATCTCTATGAAAAATATGCAAACCAAGGAAATAATGCAATAGGCCCAGATTTGTTATGTCAAATTGTGTAGAAAGAGCCATGTGAATACTTTGAATGTGGGAAGAAGAGTCACTGTGGTAAGTAACATATCATAAACATACAAGACAAGTATCACAATATCCTCACCAACTATTTGGAGATACACTGTGTGATCAGATTAACAATAAACAAAACTAGTAGATAGAACAAAAGAATCCATCTTCTCATACCAAGCCCGAGGGCTTGTTTGAGACCGTAGACAGACCTTCGGAGCCTATAAACAAGAGAAGAATCTTGAAAAAAATATAGCCAGTTGCTCCATGTATATTTCCTCTTGTAGATCTCCATGTAAGAAGGCACTCTTCACGTCCATCTGGTATACGGGCCACCCTGTGATGCAACAATAGCAAGTACAAGGTGTACATAATCCATCTTGGCAATGGGTGCAAAATTCTCAGAGTAATCAATACCTTCAACTTGTGAAAAATCCTTTGCAACAAGATGGGCCTTATACTTGTCAATGGACCCATCAACTACGTATTTGGTTTGGTATACCCACTTACACCTAACCATCTTTCTTCCTTTAGGAAGAGATACCAAATCCCAAGTATGATTCTTCATCAAAGAAGAATACTCAGCTTCCATCACATCATCCCACTCCTGTATCCCACGAGCCTTTGAAAAGGAATGTGGACCTTCGTAAACTACGACATAAAAATCAGAACCTATAAAATGTGTGTGATGATGCCTAGTGGGTGGAAGATCCTCTATGAAAGGTGCTACCTCAGAAATTGTAGTATGAGCCCACTTAGGCATAGTGACAACATCAGTGGGAATTAGATCCTCAACAACATTGATATCCTCCTCATCAACCACCTCAAAGAAAGGATCCTCAAGATGAGATGAAGAAGAAGAAGAAGGCATGAAAGAAGAAGAAGAATCATGAGGAGTGAAACGCTCATCAAACTGAACATGTGTTCAAAAAAGAACGTCATGAGTATTAGAATCTAGAAGTTGATAAGTTCTCATGTCCTCATAATACCCTACAAAGATCAAAGGTTTTCTCTTCTTATCCAAATATTTCCTTTTATTCTTTGGCACAAAGGCCCAAGCATGGCTCCCAAAGACTCGAAAAAATGAGACATCTAGCTTAGTGTTGGACCAATATTCCTTTGGAGTCAAATTCTTAAGTGCTCTATGGGGTGTGTAATTCTGAATGTAGTTAGCAAAATTAATTGCTTTTTCCAAGTAGATAGGAGGTAAATCTCTAGAATGCATCATATAGTTAGCCATTTCCTTCAAAGTTCTATTATTCCTTTTGTTAAGCCATTCGGAGTAGAGTATGAGGAACAAAATGTTGGTGAAGAATGCCTTGAGTTGCCAAAAAGTCGAAAACTCATTCTTCAAGTACTCCCCCATTATCGGTATGAAGGTTCTTTATGCTACTAGAAGATTATTTCTCGACCAAAGCCTTGAATACTTTGAAGTGTAAAAAAACATCACGTTTGTACTTGATAAAATAAACCCAAGTACGCCTCGATAAATTATCAATAAACGTAAGTGCATACTTAGCTCCATTGAAAGATGGGGTAGGAAAAACCATCAAGTCACTATGGACAAGCTTAAGTGGTGAAGAAGCTCTCTTAGACAAATTCCTAGGAAAAGGATCTTGGTGTTGTTTCCTAACGCACAACCATGACAAACTCCCTCAAGACAATAAACTCTAGGAAGACCATCTACCATACCATGAGTGCTCAACTCCTTCAAATATCTATAATTGAGATGTCCAAATATTTCATGCCAAAGCTTACTCTTTGAATCTGCATGAGAAACCAATCCTGTCCCTATAGAAGAAGTGTCATCAAAACCCTCAAAGTGATATAGTCTAGAACTATGATCAACAATACCCTGAGCAACTAGTGAATGAGGATCCAACAAAGTTCGTACTTCTACTCCATGTGGTGTAAAAGTCATTGTTTTTCCTTGACCAGAATGAAAAATTTGATATACAGAAAGTAAATTTGTAGTGATGTTAGGAACATATAGTGCATCTTGGATATCGCCACCATCAAGTTATATATCAATTTTTCCTTTGACAGAAAGAAAGGAAGAATCTCCAACCTTAATTTTGGAAGTAGAACTCAAACCTAGAGAAACAAAAGACTCCTTGGAAGAAGTCATGTGATGAGAAGCACCAGAATCTATAACCCAACTGTCTGTAAGTGGTGATTGAGATCTCCCAACAACATTAAGTCTTTTCCATGATGATTAGAAGGAGGTGGCACGGAGATAGAAATTTTGTGTTTGTTGACTACATCCTTTAAGGGTTGCATTCACTTATAACACGTATGTTCTTCATGATTACTACCCCCAAAAAGAGCATGCATGAACGGCTAGAATTATTCTTAGATTTAGAAGAATCCTTGGGTTTTGAGTTGTTTTCTTTGGGTTTAGGAGCATTTTGAGATGGAGAAGGTGTGGATTTGGTGTTATTGTTTGGTTTTACCTTTCTCTTAGGATTTAGATACACTAATTCCTTTTGAGAGGTGGAAGACTCAAGGTGAGATAATTTGGATTCTTCCTAGCAAGTCTTTCAAAAAATGTTTCTAAGTTAGACATTTTGAATGTGTCACCTAAGACATCCATGCTAGAGAAAAAGGTATAAGAAAAAATTTGGAATGGTCCTCTCAACTTGGATAAAATCAAGTAAACACACTCTTCATATTTCTTATCTCTTCCACTCTTCTTCAACTGTGTCAAAAATGCTTGAACTTGGTAAGATAGTCTATAATTGTTGGAAAATCTCCAGGATTAAGAGAGGTGATCTCAATGTTAAGTTGCATGGCTCTCATATGATCCACCTTACTAAATAAATCCTCCAATTTCTCCCAAATTTTGAAAGGAGAGTCACATTTTTCCAAATGAAACAAAAATATTGTCACTTACATAAGTTCCTATCAAACCCATACACTCATCAAATTTGCACTGATACTGAAATTTCTCATATTCTCTAGTGAACACTGGTTGTTTTGAAGAAGTTAAAGCCCATAATCCTTTCCACTTGATTATTGTTTCCATTCTTGGTTTCCATGTGTGGTAATTATGTGTTGTTAATGGATCAACATGATCTAATGCAGAAGTAGATGCCATCCTCAAAAAATCACCAAAAGAAATGCAAGAACCAAGCAATGCAACAAGACCCCTAAACAATGCAACAAGAGCCCCCAAATTTTGGCACTTTATAATGAGTGCATGTTACAATATGATACTTTATAATTATAGTGCAATTATGAAAATAAATATTTCCAATGGAAAGCACACGAAAAAAAAAACACTTTTGCAAAAAAACAGCACTCAAAACCAAGTTACCAATCAAAAGTCACAAGCTTTTCAATATTATGCTCCACTACTTATTTTAGTTGCCACTAAAATAGTCTTGCCTTCACCACACAAATAAAATGAAAGGGGGATGGAGTTAAGCACCTACTAGTAGGAATCATAAGATTTAAGCCCTCATATGACCATATAACTTTACATAAAACCTTTGCAAATAAATGAGCAACAATATCATATATTATTATGAAACTCAATGAAATATAATGAGAATGGGCCTTGCTTATATAGGCATGGAATAACAATCTAAGAACCAATCAAGGTCATAGATCAAGCCATACATTATGGAAAGAACTAGTAATTCCATAGATTTAGGAGAGAACTAGACATCAAGGATATAGTCAATACCATAGATCATGGAAAGAACTAGTCAATACCATAGATCAAGGAAATAACTATACCTAACTAGATAATATCCCCTTAGTATCTAAATAATAAAAAAAAATCCACACACATAAGTGGGTGAGGATAAATATAATAAAGGTAAATAAATTACCTAGGTGAACATGAGCTTAGTTAAATACCTACTGTAACATCCATTTGATCCAATATTAGCCTTATTTTGAAGCTCTTGGGAGAGGAATGAATGGTCCAAATTTATCGTTGGGTTAAAGAGAATGAACCTGACCAATTTTTCAAGGGTGTGAGATTTTAAAGAGTTTTGGAGATGTAGGAGAGTTTTGCTTGTATATTTTGATTTATTCCACTTGAGATCATGAACGAAATTTAGAAAAAATCATTTGATCATAGGAATGCATCCTCCAAGTTTCAAATGATTCCTTCGTGAGATTTGAGAGAAATATAATTGCAAATCTTGATTTTTTCATGTGTCAAGGCCTTGTTTGCCAAAATACAGTCATCCATATATTTTTAATCTAGTTTTCATGTGCCATTAGTATTAGATAATATTGAAGGCCCTCACACAAGGAACATCTAGTTCAAATTTGGTGTTAAAAATAAGCAGATGGATAGGAGCTATGAATGAAGCAAGATTGAGGAAGTTAGGGCATCAAAGGAAGTTTTTGCTTTTGGATGAACACACCAACTTGAAAGGATCTTTAATGGCTTAAAATTTTAAATTTTTTCTCAGGTTGTGGAGGCAAGAATGAATTCAATTTCATGGTGGAAGTTAGAGTGGAGGAAGCACATGGTAAAATGGAAGGATGGGGGAAGTGGAGAAGTGGAGTTTTGATGTCCCATTGGACCTAGGAACACTTCTTGGGTGCAATTACACCTCAAAAGTGTTCCTTGGGTTAATGGTGGAGTTTTGGGTTGCCATAGAGGGTGGATAGGGTGAGAAACACATGCACATGCATAGTTCCAAGCCCCTTTCCTTATATTTTTGAGTTGGGATTATATGTATGCATGCAAGAATCCAACCAATGAGGGTATGGTTGAATATAGAGGTAAAATTTCACCTCAAAAGTTCACCTAAGGTGTAAAGGTAGTGAAAATGTGTGCTATGAGGATGATATGGGACCCTCCATCACTCAAAATAACCACCTAAGTCATAAAGTGCACTTTTAAGCCATCCACCTTATGTTTTTGAGTTATGAAATGGACCAATGGGAGTGAGGAAAATTTTGAGGTGAAGTTTCACCCAAAAATTTCACCAAAGGTGTAAGATCACACCAAACATGCACCTAAGAACTTAAGTGCATGCTTCGGAACTTGATTTGGACCCTAACAGACTTCCATAATTTATTTCTTCACTTTGGGATCAAATTTTCATGGATTTTGGCTGTCCAATATATGAATTTTCATGGAAAAATGTAAATGAATCTAACGAGAACATTTGTAAGACCTTAAAATGTCATATTCAACAAGTTTTACTGTATCATCGTTTTGCCTTAGACGATGCATGAGTGAGCTAAAGTGAAGAAGAAGATTACAACAAGTGTGGGCTGAAATAGCTTATGGGTCCCAAGGAGTATTTAAAATAGCCCTAATTGATATTTTTATAGGCTCACAATTCCACTTTGGAGTTTCAGAATCTCATGTGCAAAAATACAAAGTATAAAGAGGTTACCTTGAATCGAGTGTATGAAGAATTTCTCCTTTTTATTTCTCAAAACTTTTTCAAACTTAGTCTATCACGAAGTAGGCTCCAACACATTTCCAATACCTAGGATATGATCTCCCAACACTTTAATAGGATATGGAAACATTCCAGTGAAGTTGAATCTTCAACACATTATGCACACTCCTTTTTCTAAAAACATGCGTGTGAGGAAAACTTTCCCAAGACCACCAAAATTTTTCTAGAATGTTTCCTAACTAAGCCCATTGAATAAAATACTTTGATACCTTTCCAATGAATATAAGAAATAATTTTTAAGTCCTCTGGGGCCCTTAATCTTCTGTTGGAATTGATCTTTTACGATAGCGATTTCAACAATTTTGGCTACTTGGACCAATTTTAACCAAACTTGACTAAAAAGGATTTTTTTCAATTGGGTTTTCATATATAATGTAATGAAATTTGACATGCCAACACTGGATTAGGAAAAATAAATTCTGATTCGGATCAACAAGTTAAAATTCTTCTTTAATTCCTTCAACTTACGGGAATAAGAAAGGGAAATTCCTTCTTGTTTAACATCCATGACCTCTTATAGCTGGTTATCGTGACGAAATTTTATCTCGTATGAAAATTCTAGAAGATAAAGAATATGATCTAGAGTTTTTTTTTTGTTTATTGGTTAACTTTTTATTTTCTTCTTCTCTTTGTTGTGCATCCAATTCGTATGTATTTCGGCATAGTATATGTCTAGTTATCAAACCTTTTGAAAGAGATACGTATTTTTAGCAGTGTCCCATGGGGGAAAAATTTCATACTCACTCTGTCTAAGCTCAAGTTGTTTATTTAATTCTCAACATAGGGTGGAATAAATACATGTGCATAATTGATAATCATGTTCATAAATGATGGAAATGAATCATATCCTGATTCTGTGCTATCAGAATTTGATTATGACTGTTCAACAATATTAACATGTATGTCTTCAGATGATGCATAAGATATATCTGAAGAGTAATAATCGACTAAAAATTAGATGACATTCTTGATCATTTATGCCTTTAGATTCTAGCATATTGATCTTTTCCTTTGCCTTATCAATATCCTTTTTAGGACACTCATTAGCATAATGTTTTCCTTTACAGATGAAACATGTAGGCCTAATTAATTTTCTTACCAAGATATTTATATTCTTCTTGAAATATTTATTTTTACTGGGAGGATATTCATAGGAAAATATTTTCTTGAAATATTTCTTATTTGATTTGTACCTACCCCTCCCCTTTGAAAAAGATGAACAATCTTTGCAAGGTTTTTTCTTGTGAGAAATTTGTGAGGGCTTACACTCGAATGGATCATTATCCATTATTTGACACATATTAACTCTTAAATCCTTCTAATACTTCACAAATTCCTTTCTGTCTTAATTTTCTTGACAAAGAGGAGCATTCGTCTCATCAATTATTTGATTAATGAATCCAAATATTAGTTGTTCCGGAGGCATTCCATCTATAGATTTATTATATATAGTAGAAAAGTATGCAAGAAATGATTAAATATACCTAAGACTTATTGTAAGGATAATTTATATTTATTGAATTATAGTATGACCTTTGCATATAACACTGATATTCCTTTATTCAACTCATGTCACATATTTTTTACGTAAGAAGCGAGTAGTATTCTTATACTTATCATTATCCACATTACCTAAGAATTCAACAATAAGAGCAGCCGAGAGTGCAATAATATCTCCATTAAGTATTGCTTCTTACTGTGGGTTGGAATCCCACCATTATCTTGCAATGCCAACAAACCCATTGGCAATAGTTTCAACAATAGTTTGGGGATCTTTGCGATACATGAGCAATTGAGTATTGGACCATCCTAACATTCCATGAATCATTTCCTTGATCAATTTATATGAATTTGGTTGCAAGGGTTGAGTCCTTGTTGTATGGTGTAGTGGCTCACTAGAAGAGGCTCCAGCGTACTCATCCGTAAAAACCATACTTTGTGCATTTTAAGAGCAATAGTGGCCACGAAATAGTATCGTTTCTGGTAAAACAACCTTATGTTTCCCTTGAGAATCAACTAATTTAGTAACATCTATCCATGAAATATTTTTAGATCAATCCGGAAAAAATTCTTTAGGTTTCTTTGTATGTTCAAGTATTTTTCGTACATGAGGAACAATTTGGAATGGGTTTCACTAACTCTTGGACATGATCAATTTTTGATCAACTTCTATAGAGGACTCATGTAATTGGTGCAAACTATTTTGTAGAAGCTTATGACTGGTTATATTTTTTGAGGATATTTCCTTTTTTATCATCAAAATGGTTGATAAGGGGTTGGATAATATTTTCTACTTCTTTGACACAATTTTACGAATCTTAGGACAAATTGACACACTTAGATACACATTCAATAATTTTATCAATTTTTTTCGTAGAGGAGGACAAAGAATCAACTTTGGTATTTAACAAATGAATAAAAAATTGCAAATCACCTTTTTGGTGTAATTATATGGATTTGAGAGTTTTTCCCATTTCATCCATTATTTTTTTGTTAAGGTTACCTAGGGAGAGGGCCCTAGCCCTTTATGGTATCACTAACCCACATTGGTGGAACCATCCAAGGATGGAATTTTAAGCTCTTGGATAGCCATAGATTAAACCACATTATCGTTAACACGGAGCTGATATTTGAACCCGGGACCTCCCAATTACTAGAAGATCCAAGAACCATTACACCATTACCTGTTAGATATTTAATCAATTATTGCATAATAGGATCTTTTAGGTATATTATTATATTTGGATCATTATTACATAATATGACCTTTTTAGCATAATTTTTCCTTTGAGATGATTTTACATATATATATATATATATATATATATATATATATATATATATATATCACCACCAATTTCTTGTAGCACCCTCATGATTATTTCCACTTTTCTTAGCACACCTTGTTTCCTTTACCAACTCTAACACTTTTGTTTCTATGGATTATTCATGGTAAGTAGTAAAATTATATTATCAACAAGGTTTGATAATGTCGATGACATTATTGATGGGCGTGATAGTACCCTTGTCATAAATAGTCATTTTATTAATTTTGAAACTTTCCTCTGGTCGACCTATTTTTGAATTTTAGGTCATATTGTTTGAGAATCAAGCTAGTGACTCCTACATAAAAAAACTCTCAAAAGTATTTCATGTTGGTGCAATACTTATATATATGCACCTTTTATTTTAAGTTTACTTAGTTTTTGCTTTAATTAAGCTTTCTTTGACTTAGTCTAATTTGCACAACTCCTAGGCTTAGATTATGATAAGGTGAATTCATATCTTGATTTGCTTACCTCATGTGTTCCTATGCACGTGGAAGTTGTTTCTCACATGTATATCATATATTCGAAAGCAAAGCTGGACTATAAATCTTGATTTTACTATATATAAACCACTTTTACTCGTAAACTAAGTAGCTTGTTGATATAAAATTCATTTAGTTGATTTATTGGAAATATTGTGTTTCTATTATTTCTTATTATTTGCAGCAACTTCTAACATTTTTGGAGTGTCCAAATCAAGAAGGTTCCTAGGTTTCACCTATTCTTTCATGGTTTTAGAGCAATACTCCACTTGGTAATTGTCGTGTTAAATATTTTGCTTCTTCTTTTGATCCATATAATTATCCAGGTTATTTGTAATATTTTAGGAATATTAGCTTGTTATTCAAAGAAAACTATGATTGTTTTTAATTCTTGCCAAAAACCCCTTTTCCAACTCTTGTAAGCCATTTTTAAAATTTTAGGACAAAACTAGATATTTCTAGTTCTTCATGATATTTTTAATGAAATATACATAAAAAGTACAAAATTTAATAAAAATGGTTATTTTGATATACATATTATTTTCTCGTGAATGTTTGAAGTTTCATTTCTACAGACAAACCACAACAAACAAGGTGTACAACACTATTTTATGATTTTTGTAGGTTAGAGGCTCTAATCACTAATTTTTAGATTCTTCATCTCATGAGATTTCCAAAACTCCAAGTTTTTACAATTTTGACTCATGGTGCTCCCAGAGCATCCATTTCAAGTTGGTAATTTCTTGGGAAACCCTTCAAATGCATAGGCCTACACTTTATCTTTAATAAATATAAATTTTGGCAATTGTTATATTGAACATGATAAGTGGTGTGATGGAAAGTATTATTTTGCAAGATATTGACTACTAAGAGGTCTAGAGTTCAAATCCCTTAGGCTACATGCTTAGCCTTAAGATCCTTTTAAGCTATTGGTTACCCATATGACCCTCTTGTGTAACTCAATTAGCCCTTTTAGCCTTAATTAACACCCATTTTCTTATTTCAGCCATCATATGACCTACAACTATATTTTTTAGCCCCATGTGTAAAATGTTTTATATAACATGCACTATTGAGCATCACTTTTTGGATAATTATCTTTCCAAAGGCAATATTTTCTACTCTCGAGGGTCAACATAGATTATTTATCCATATTGTGAATTTTTCATTCTCTAGACATATTGGAGTGTTTTTGTAACTTTTCCGGCCCATATTTCAAGAAAAATTCATTTTTACATATTGTTATCGCATGACCTAGTTTTTGTACTTTGAATTGGCTATATATTTTGATCTAGGTGTCGGATCAAGACACTTAGTTTTTTAAAAAGTGTGTTTTTTCATGTAATTTAAAATGGCGGGTTCATTTTTGGTTCATATTATACCGGTATTTTAATTTCAACATACCTTTACATTTTATTAACTATATTTGATTTATAAATCACATTAATTATAAAGTGCTACCTATTTTTAGTTAGGGGTTGATTTTCTACATTAATAAAGTTTCTAGGTTGAGCTTATTTTATTCTTGGCTTGCATGCCAAAAATTATATTCAATAAATTTGTAAGAACTGCATTATTATAAACACTTTGGGAGGAATTTATTAAGTGTGTTTACATTTTGAGTTTCTGTTAAGGTATTTTTTCCTTTCTATTGTAAATAGATTCCATCCATGACTTCCACTCTCTCATGTAGGAAAATAATAACTTACTTTCAGAAAATACCATTCTCTATTTAGAAGCATGTTCACTCTAAGAAGACATAATTATATTTGTTGAAGAGAATAAGAAGATAAAAAAACACAAATCTATATTACTCTTACTAATTTATGGAAAATAGACCCTCCTTCAGTCATTGCAAGAAAAATTTACATGTTCACAATGTTAGATTGACACCATGAACATACCTCTCACTAAGAATAGTCTACCTCACGCCACTAATTTAAATCCTATTGACACATAATAATCCTTTTATTTTCCTAATCACAAGTTTCATACTGAATCGATGCACCCATTGTTGCACATGTTGCAACCCATACTTTAGATTCATCCACCATTATTTTTGGCTCATTTGAAAAGCACACAACTAATTTTGGATCCCACACTCTCCATTCGCAAAAAAAAATTGGTAGAGGCATAGATAAAATATATAGGTAATAACTTCCCATATCTAACCTATTCATTGGATTTCTTGCCACAAAATTTGATAAAGAGAAAACAATTTTTCATCAGGTCCATTTTAGTCACACTCACATATATTTGTTCGCTAATCTCTTCATGAGTATATTGAGCAAAACATGGGTTCTTCTACACACTTTATCAGAATGAGAGACTTGAGACTAATTCAGTTGGACATGAGAGTTATGATACTTCTAGAGATGATTCCTTACATGTACCATTTGTGTACATGACATTAGATCATATGCATGCATCTTCATCTACCATTTGTATTCACTTAGGATAGATTTAATACAAGTAATGACAACATCCTCAATTTTTTTACGTGGGATCTACAAATATGGTTTCTTTACTATTTAGCTACATCATCCATACACTACTTAGTTTACCTAGTATTTCTCCCTTTATTTTTGTGAAACTCTATTTGGCATTTATCCCTTGTTTTGGAGAAACTCCCACATTGATTTGTTCTTTCTTTGATAGATTGATAGGTCCTTATTTATATACTATATTACTTATCTTCTTAAGTTATTTTGGGATGTATACTTTACTAAGTTTTAAAGTGTTAAGGGGTTATTAACACCCAAAATTATTCATTTCAATTTTGGGTTCTTTATAATAAAATTTTGTAGTATTTTAATTATTTCAATGATATAATATATGCATATTTGAATTATTTAAGTGATCTAAGATTGTCTAAAAAACATGAAAAGGTTAGCTCAATGTCACCACAGGGTACTCAAAATTTTTGGAAAAGATTTGAAGTGTTTTGGGCCTCCATACGTTTTCTTGATGGTTAAGTGGTTAACTTTGTATTAGTTTGAAAATCGTCAAATTTAATGGAATTGGTTAGAACCCTTTGGCATGTGGGGGATCATGGATTAATGACACACATCATAATTCAATGTGATTTTTTTAAAACTAAGCATAACATCCCTAAAGGTAAAGTTAACACATTGTACAATGGGTGACATGTGTAACCCATTGGAACGCCAAATTCAAATCTAAAGTCAAGTAAGGAAAGAAGGATCCCATCATGGGAACATGTCAACAATAAAAAAATTTCAAGACTTGAAACTCAAGGTTTAAAGGTGCATATGGAGTGAAGGAACTAGTGGTGGCTATATGCACCCAAAAATTACATGTGCTACATTGTCAAAAACGGTTACAAAAGTCCCCAATGATGATTCATGTCCTTTCAGAAGGTGTTTGAGTTCCTAAACCCATTCATAGTGTATATTTGTAACCTAGACATCCTTACTTAACTTTTCCATGCTTTCTTCCAGCTTCTTATTCATTTATATGCATGTTTTGGCATTTAGTGTTAGGACATTTTGCGCCCTGCCTGTGCGGTGGTTCAGAAACCGCCACCTGCGGGCAGGTGGATATCTTGCGCACTTTTTCTAGAACTCTTCATGCATAGTTTTAACCCATGTGATTTCACTTAACTTGACTTCCAAGGTGCATTTGTAAACCAAATTTCCTAAAAATAGTCTTGATTGCATGGTATTCTTTCCCTCTTCTTCTTTTAAATACATTTAATTAGTTTGAACTGCCTCTTCACCCAATGATTTAGCACTCCAAGGCTGCCTTGTTCACGAAGGCACATCCCAGCCAATTCCTATATATTCAATTCTTGTATTCAAGCAAATTCCTTGAGAATTTTGTGTATCTTGCATAATATTTCGGAACAATCTTGCTAGAAATTACATAGCCAAGATCTGTTCACTTGTGTTATCCCTCTTCCACGTGAATTACAACCGGACCAACTTCAAGATTCCATTTCTCAAGCACCTTATCCTAATGCTTCCTTTGCATTCCCAATTCCTTAGAATAATATGAAAACACAGAGAAATAATCGATAAATTGAGGGGATAAACACAGATACAACCAAATTTTCCAAAGCTCTTGCTTATCCAGGTTAGAATTACTTGTTTGTTTTACTACATTTATTCAAATTTTCAAATTATGAATTTATTCTTGAGTACAAATCCATATTAAATAGAGTAGTGAATTCCTTTCATTTAGATTATTCAAACAATTGCAAATAGATCAAATCATTAGAAAGATCACTTTCAACATTACCGGGGAAGTTGTGGGGAACAATAGCTTCTGAGAAGCTGTGATTTGTTCCTTACCTCTGAGGTAGGGTTGAGGGTTTTTGATTGAATTAATTAGTTATTTAGATTTAAATTCACATACTTGCACAAGTATTCAATTACATCCAGTTGATTACTTGTATTAGATTTCATTCATTAGATTAGAGGCATTGTTTAAAATCCCAAAAAAGATAAAAAATATTTACTTTTTCTAGACTAGTTTGTTTCCATTGTTTTGTTTGGATATACTGTGAATACCAAAAACATAGTTTACATTTCCTTTGATAGTTAGTTTTCTTATCAAGAATGTTTAATTTCATTCCACATGACAATCAAAGGTACACAACAAGAGAAAATGTTTAGTTGTGATCAATTGGTCACATAACCCAACATGACTGAGTTGTTAACTGACATTGACACGGGTTTACGATTGTTAGTTTATGCACACCTGCTAGGTATTCTGAGAAGATACAAAAATTAAACACATTAAACACTGTAGCTGATCAAGCATGTGATTATTGTACTGCTCTTGGTAACATGGCTTGATTACACATATGACCATACAAAGACCGTAACTCCACGAGTTCACGGATTTTGTGATCCCGTGTTCCATAACCCAATGGGCACGCTCACCAATTAAACATTGACATTGGTTTACATGTACTAGTATTTAGATCATCACAACTTCCAATTGAAATCATTGCACAAATTTCAGTGTTGATCATAACAGCCGATCAGGCCAAGGCTTTATGGACTAGACTAGAAAACCTCACATAGACCCTGTGGTTCCATTACGCCTCTCGCTCGCACTTCCATGAAATTTTCTAGAAATCTATACGAGGCATCCAAAAGTCTCTTTCCGCGTGTTCCACAACCATTAGAAATAATATCGATAAAGCTTGATATCAACTGGAGCATCCGAGTAGCTATTTTATCTAACCATTCCATTACACCACTTCAGACTTAGGATGGATTTCTTTTCCTTGGAATCGTAGATCCCAATATTACATGTTGAAGACATAAGGTTGCCTCATTAGCTTATTCATTTCTACCACACACACATCCATTTCCATTCTACACCGGTTATCCCGACACGACCTCGGGAGGTCGGGTGTGAAGAAGGTCACGTGTTGATTTTATTTCATACACTCGGCCTCATGTCACTCATTAGTGGCCTAAACGTATGGGAAGGTTAAGACCTAAGTCTTGAGACATTGTATTAAGAAACAACACTTATTTTCGCCACGTGGTGAAAAAATGTGAAGGCTAAGAAATGAGGTAGAAATAAAATGAGGCTATATAGAAATTGTTGATTGGTCGGATGAAAATACCCATTAAGATAATTTTGATGGCTAAATAATAAAATAAAATGATTGTGGGGACATCAAACTAGAAAATCCATTAAAATGAGAAGAGGCTTAATTTTTCAATCATAACTTTTGACTGGGAACTCCAAATAACGTACAAATAGTGTCATTGGAAAGTTCTTGGAGATATTTTTTCATTTGTTTAAATTTTAAGGAAAATGGTGGAGACATTCTAGATATTTTCTTGTGAGTTCTTGGCACATTCTACTTGTTTTTAGTCTAACAATGCTAAAAATTCACTTAGATATTTTTGGTCATTTTGATTATTTCTAAAATATTCTTGTGAAATATTTCTCCCATTTGGACCTCACTAATCGACATTGAGAATTTAATCAAGATAAAAATACAAATGATATGTTATCATAATGATCGAAGGTGGAGTTTCAATCGACCGAGAAATGACCTCACGATCATCCATTTTTCTAATTTTAAAGATGCACATGTATTTTCCCATGCGAGTTTCCATTTTTACTTTATCATAGGCCATTTTATGATAAAATTGGATTATTTCAAGATAACATTTGTGTTTCTCCCAGTCTGATTTGACAGAGATGATCCAAACATGCTCCTATCTTCCCTCTTAGTAGTGGATGATTTGTTTTCACCTAGTGATGAAAAATGGCTTTTTCCTAGCCTCAATTGCATTTGAGAGAATATTATGAGTACCTTTTCTATACACCTTTGCAAGGGAATTTATATAAAATGAAGAAGAAACTCTCCATATGGATATTTTGGCAATTTAAAAACTTGGTTGTCCCAATTATAGCATTATGTTATTAAATTTTATGAGAAATTGAATAGTGATAGTATTTGCCATCTTAAAGAAAAAATGTAGGATGTTGAGAAAGTGTCGTATTTTTTTCATAAGGATTTGAAAATGTAGATGTAACATTAGTGTTATAATATCTCCAAATTAAGAGATTTTTTTAATTTAAAACAAACCCCTTGACCCCATTTCATGCCTTCAAGGATTTTATACAACAACAATAATAATCCAGCAAGAAATATAGTTTACAATCCATATAATAACATCATAACCATGTGCAGCTATAAAGGTTAATTAGATCTACCCGATCCCCTTTATCATCACTTTATCCAAGTGTACATAACTTGTATGTAATTGGTTAACCTATTTCAGGTTTGAGAACTGATGTAGTTCCAAGTGTCTACCTAAAAATAAGTTGAATGAGTTTTATCTGGCATCTCACACCATTATTTTGGAACTTGATGAACTGATAGTGTATTTAGCTAGTATACTACTTAGGCCAAATATTTCAAGCTATGATTTGCGCACTTAGTTTTGTGACTACACATAAACCAAACAAAACTTGTCCTATTACTGCACAATCATCTCTACAAATTTATTTGGATCACTTCTTATTAATTAAATGTTTAAATTCTGTATTAAAAAGGCATGGAATCTATTTCTCACCTCTTGACTTGAGAGTATGCTATTAGTCCTAGCTTAGGAAACCTATGAGAAAGATAATGATTACTTAATAACTTCCATCAATAAGTAATTATTACCCTTCCCATATCCGTCATAAGATGGTATGGATAGAGTTTAATCAAGTAGATAGGAGGGACTTAGAGTCCACACTTTCATAATATAATCATCCTTTTTACCATATAGAATTCATTGTTAAGAGACTAAAACAAGTTACACGTTAAATCGACAAGGTACATAGTAACTTACAAGCTACTATTGTACTAAGTTTCTTAATCTCACTATGAATGTCGCTTTACAAATTTTGTTGTTAGGACTAGGTTTAGTTTAACCACTTCATTATGATTAGGTAATGATCTAATCCCATTTTAATTTGTGTCATAACCTTGTCATTAATATTCATTAAGTACATGTTTTGGAAAGAGATATAAACTTGTTAAGTATTATTCAAGGTTGAATAGTAATGATATGAAGAAATGTATCAAACACATTTGATATTAATAGTTTATTAAAGGTAAGGTAATTCCACATCTAATGCCTCTTAATGTCATAAAATTAGTTATTGTCGTAAAGGTATAACTAGTCAAACATGTACTATTTAATCAGTACTAAATCATGAATCAATTATTTGATTAATTCTCTTTATAATTGAGTTAAATAGATATCATTATTTCATAACTCTACTTCGCTGTCCAAAACAACGTTAATTAATTAACTCAATAATTTCCATGTAATGACGATGCCATTAATATAGTTGTAATAATTGTCAATAATTAAATTAGAATACTTTAAATGTCGTAAAAAGTACAATAATTTAGGCAAGTACAATTTTCTTAATCGTTTACAAATTATAGAATGTTGTTAAAAACAACGTAAAACATCATTACAACTCATAGGAGATAATCAATTATAGATGTATTTATTGAAATCATTAAAGATAAATCTTGTTTTTATAAGGTATTACAATAATTTCAAATTTAATATAATATGTCAACAACCATTGGAAAAATCGAGAATCATATTTCACTTTACAATAAATACATAATCCAAATTTGGATGTTTAATAAATCAATGTTTATAATAAAATAAATAAAATAATCACATGACGAGAATGCTTGTAATCAATCCATTGAAAGCTTTGTGATAACTAATCCAACATGTTATCTATAAACTAAAAATAATAAATAATATTCATGGTCAGTTCATCGAATTGGCATGTATCGAGAACTCTCTACCTAGTTGTTTCATTACGAGATAATTGAACATCTGCTGATTTATTTAATGTAAATTTATCATAAATTTAACATATTTAATGTATATTAGAATAAAATGATCTAATAATGTAAACCATGTTTCTATCAACAACTTGAAAACATCAAAAAGTTCATAAGGTTCCTAACATGTTAAATTCATTTAAATCCACTCACATCAACCAATCTATCATATTTTATTCAAATAATTAAGTTTGAAACAAGGCGATGGAGGTATTGTCAATGCAGTTTCTGTAGTTCTGGCTGCAAAATGTCTGCGCACTAAGCCAAGAATAGCTGAGGAGAGGTTGCTTTCTGGCCAAAATCGGATGGTTGAAAAGCTGCAAACTAAAAAAGTGGAAGTGTTGGGATCCACACCTTTGGCTTGGAATAAGATTCTTCAAAACCCTATCATAAAAGTGGGTCCGCATTCTCCTAAAAGAGGTCAGTTCACGTGGGAAAAGGATAGTGAAGGTGCCACCTGCCTGATGGTCCCAGATGGTTACGTTGATAGGGCTTTGAGCAAAGCAAATCTTTCCCTTGTTGGTAAGTTTCTTGGCTCTAGACCTAATATTGATTTTATTAGAAAATGGGCTCTGAGAAAGTGGAAACCTAAGGGGGATCTGAGTATTACCATCATGCCACGGGGTTTTTTTCTGGCAAAATTTAATTAGCAGGCTGATTTGGAATCATGCTTCTGGGAGGACCATGGTGGCTGGGTAATATGGGCCTCTTTTTGAAAAAATGGTATCCTGGATTTGACCCTAACACTGAAAATATAAACACCATTCCAATCTGGTGTAGACTCCCTGGGCTACCGTTGCATTTTTGGGATGATGAAATTTTGCTAAACATTGCTAAGTCCTTAGGTGCTCCGATCAGGCTGGATGGGCCCATGAGAAACAGATCCAGACTTGCTTTTGCTCGATTCTGCATTTCTTCTGAAATGGAACAGGAATTACCAGAGCACATCATCTTGAAATCTAGGTATGGGATGTGGATTCAAAAAATTGAATTTGAAACTTTTCATTTAAGGTGTAAGCATTGTCATCGCATAGGACACTTCACCAAAAACTGTCCCAAAAAGGAGATCCCTACAGTGGAGGACAAACACAAAATGAATGAACAACCTGTGGATGGCTTAGTTTTGAGAAAGGAACGTAGGGTTCTTGACACTGATAGCCGGAGAGAAGACAAAGCCCCTAGCCAGACTGAGCTGGACTACAATAGAAAGGGAAAAAAGGGGTTTTAGAACTCCAATAAGGAAACATTTGGTCTGGCGTCCTAAAACCCCAGCGACTTTGCTTGCAACACCTATCAAAGAGGACTTAGAAAATCCTATAAAGGTGACCATGGAGGTGGATGAACAAGAAGGATCTGTAAAGATAAATATCATCCCTAATGATCTATATCAGACTTTGAACAATAAGGAAGTTGAGATAGATAAACCTCTGTGCATCATTGAGGAAATATTGGACATGGATAGCATGGGTTTTAAAGAAACTTTGTAGAAAAACACTCCTAGGGGTGATGGTAAATTATCTACAGATATACCTCCTTGCTTCAAACAGATCAGTGGTTTCACCTACTTGCTACAGCATCAGAACAATAGATCCACACTCAATTGACAGGAATCAAAAAGAGCATGAAGAGGGAGAAGTAACGCCAGTCAAAGAAGATGAGGAACTAACTTTTGGATTCATAAAGGTCATTTAAAAAAAAAAAAGAGAATGAAAGGATTTGAAATGATCCCAGAATTGCTCTACAGTGATAAGAAAAAGAAAATGGACAACTGGGATACCTCAACATCCAGAACTACTAGATATTCTGCAAGAAGACTAGTAGATTTTGGAGGTAGTTCTAAAAGAGGAAGGCCCTCAAAAAAGGCTCTTAGATCCAAGAGAACAGAGAGAGACATTGCAGATGGCATTCAATGTCAATTGAGCCATCAGGAAATCCCAACTCCCAATCCTTCCAAATGAAGATTATTTCTTGGAACATCCAAGGTCTAAATGGAAACTCCAAGCAGAGAATCATTAAGGAGTTATGTGATTCTAGTAGTCCTAGTATTTTGATTTTGTAGGAAACTAAGATGAAAGCTAAGATCCTTGAAACTAATAAAAAGAGTTTTTGGGAAAACTCTGAAATGGCGGTGGTGGAATCTCAGGGAGCCTCTGGAGGTCTAGCTACTCTTTGGGATAAAAGGCACTGTACTGGTATGGTTCTTAATGCTAGCACTAATCATCTTGCTATCAAATTTCATGCTATTAAGAACAATGGTGAATGGATCCTTTCTAACATCTATGCCCTTAATACGATTAGTGGGAGACGAAAACTTTGGACTGATCTTAAGATCTTTAGAAACCAATATAGTACAACTAACTAGCTTATCATGGGTGATTTTAACTCTCCTCTAAACCTAGGTGAAAAATATGGAGGAATCTCCAGCTTTTCTATAGGTATGGAGGATTTTGCTGATTTTATTGCTGAGCTTAATCTCTTAGATGTGGATCTCCATGGGAATAAATACACTTGGAATAATAGAAGGTTGGGAAAATATCTTATCCAGGTTAGATTGGATAGAGCCCTAATTTCTGCTAGCTAGATTCTCAGTCAAGACTTCCACCTCTCTTCCTTTCCCAGAATTGGATCGGACCACAATCCGATTGCTTTAAATCTTCTCAATTGGACTAAACCCATCAGAAGCTCATTCAAATTTGAAAAGATGTGGATGGAGCATGAAAACATCTACGAAAAAATTAAAGAATGGTGGGTTTGGAATGGTGAAGGCACTGCTCAATTTATATTGATTCAAAAGCTCAAAAATGTTAAAAAGCAAGTTAAAATCTGGAATAAAAGCGTTTTTGGCAATGTGTTTGATAATAAAAAGAAGTTAAAACAAAATCTCCAGGATTTGGAAATCAAAATGAATACAATGGGGAGATCTGTTGAAGACCAAACTAATGAAAAGAATATTCTTTCAGAGCTGCATATGATTTGCAGCAGAGAAGAATCCTTATGGAGACTAAAATCTAGAGCTATCTGGCTTAAAGAAGGAGATAGGAATACAAAGTTTTTTCATATGACCACTTTGAAGCACAGAGCTTGTAATAGGATCATGGAAGTGGCTAAAAGTAACGGAAATATTATAAAAGATCCCAATAGCATCAAGGAAGAAGCTCTAAATTTCTATAAAAAACTTCTTAATGAGAGGAATATCATCAATGTTGAGGCTAATTCTTTTATGCTGGAGGCTATTCCCCAAGATAAAATTGAGGAGCAGAGATATAAAAATATCACCAAAGTTGTCACGCTTGAAGAGCTATGTTTACTTTAGAAGGCGACAAGGCTCCAGGCCCGATGGTTTCTCCATTAATTTTTTCTAGAAATTTTGGGAAATTTGTTCGGATGATCTTCTCAGAGCGGTGAATGAATTCTATAGAATTGGAAATCTTTTGAAAGAGCTGAATAACACCCACATTGTGTTGGCCCCAAAAAAAATGGATGCTAAAGACTTCAAAGACTTTAGACCCATCAGCCTTGTGAATGCTATCTATAGAATTTTTACCAAAATTATTGCTACTAGGCTTCAACTCATTATGAATGATTTAATCTCAAGGCAACAGAGTGGATTCATTAAAGGTAGGATTATCCAAGATGGAGTGATTATGGTTCATGAGACCATACATTCTATGGAGAATAATAAAAAAGTAAATATGGTGCTTAAGCTCGATATGAATAAAGCCTTTGACAAGGTTTCTTGGGTTTTTCTTGACAAAGTCTTAACTAAATTTGGTTTTCCAGACAAATTTAGAAAAATTATTAAGGCTTGTATCTCTATGGTCAGATTCTCAATGGTGGTTAATGGTGAGCCAGTGGGTTTTTTCACTAGCAGCAGAGGACTAAGGCAAGGGGACCCCATCTCCCCCCTGCTCTTCATTCTTATGGCTGACAGTCTTAGTAGAACAATTGGTAAAGTAGTCAATGATGGTCTTTTGAAAGGCTCAAAGCCCACTTCCATCAGCCAAGCTGTTTCCCATCAAAAATTTATAGATGATACAATCCTCCTTCTATTGGCTTCCGTCATTGAAGCTAAGGCTACCAAGGCTATTCTACAGCTCTACGAATCTACTTTTGGGCAAGAGATCAATTATGATAAAAGATCCATTTTCTTCTTCAACACTCCTAAAGAACGACAACTTAAAATTGCTAAAATTGGTCAGAAATAAGTGCGCTTCCACCACTTACTTGGGTCTACCTCTCAGCACTAAAAAAGTCTCTAACAAGGTGTGGGATGATTTATTGGAGATATTTCAAAAAAATGGCTGGATGGAAAGGAGCCATTTTATCTAGTGCTGGTAAGTGCCTGCTCATAAAAAGTACTCTTCAAAATCTGCCCATTTATATCATGTCGCTTTACAAGATCCCTTCTTCCTTCAGAGAAAAGTTTGAGAGGATTCAAAAAAAATTCTTATGGCAGGGCATGGAGGAGAAGTTTAAATTTCACTTAGTTGCTTGGGATAAGGTTTGTACTTCAAATCTATAGGAGGACTGGGTATAAAAGACATCAAGAAAATGAATGAGGCTCTCATTGTGAAAATGGGCTGGAGAATGCTTTCAGAGAAACAACCATGGATAGATTTAATTAAGGCTAAATACCTAAATCAACAAACTATCTTTTCTTTTCTGCAAGATGAGCACCTTCCCTATGGTTCCATTTTTTGGAACAATCTAGTAAAGAGCAGAAATTTCATTAAACAGGGCAGTAAATGGAAAGTGGGAGATGGTTGTGATATAAATTTCTGGGATGATAACTGGTTTAATGGTAGTCTTATGGACAGATTTGGGATGGTCAAAGATAGTCTTGTAAACAAGTATGGCACTAAAATCAAGGATTATATTGAGAGAAATGGCAACAAAAAGAAATGGAAAAAAATTTCTGTGGAGAGAGATGATCTGATCCAAAATATTTCCTCCCTTCAAGATCAGTTAGATCTTATTCCCTTAAGTCAGCTAGATATTAAGGATGAATTGGTCTGGAATAATTCTATTGATGGGGACTACTCTGTCAAAATTGGGTATAATACTTTCTTCGACAATAGTCAAACTGAGTTCAAATGGAGTAGGATTTGGATGGCTGAGTTAACTCCTAAAATAAATTTCTTCCTTTGGCTGGCTCTCAGAGGCGGATTCTTACCACTGACAACCTGATGAGAAAAGGTTTCATAATGCCTAATAGATGTCATCTATGTAAAAAAGACTCTGAGGATATCAGTCATTTGTTTATCCATTGTGATTATGCTACCAGAATATGGAGTTTTTCCCTCTCTAAATTTGAAGCTTTCTGGGTGGTTCGAAGGATTTCAATCAGCTATGGACTCAATGGAGCCCACCCTATAAACATTGTGTTGTCGAAAGCTCTGGAAGCTGGTTATTCCTCATATTATTTGGAGGGTATGGAAAGATAGAAATGATATTATCTTTAGAAATAAAAATCAGAATTATAAGCTCAGTATTGGTAAAATTTCTAATGATATTAAAGAGAATATTGCTAGATTTAAACCCCCCAAGAACAAGAGTTATCCAGAAAATGAAGAACATGTCTTATCCCACTGGTAGATAGGAGCTGACAATAGCCGTAGTAATTCCGGTAATAGTATTGATAGATCTTTGATTCAATGGCATCCTCCTGATTTTAACTGGTATAAGTTGAACTTTGATGGGGCCTCTAAGGGTAACCCTGGGATTGTTGCGGGGAGGAGTGATCCAGGATCATAAAGGCAGTCTGATTGCTGCGTATGCTAGAAAAATGGGAATTCAAACCAATCATTTTGCCAAAGCATTATCTACTTTATGGGGCCTTAGAATTGCTCAGACTCATAATATCCAAAACCTCATTCT
This sequence comes from Taxus wallichiana var. yunnanensis, assembly GCA_018340775.1. Taxonomy (NCBI): domain Eukaryota; kingdom Viridiplantae; phylum Streptophyta; class Pinopsida; order Cupressales; family Taxaceae; genus Taxus; species Taxus wallichiana. The sequence continues at coordinate 301,775,368 of CM031240.1, read as the reverse complement.
TGAAGGGGACTCACTTAATATCATTAATCATCTTAATCAGTGCTCACCTCCAAGTTGGAACATCAAGGATTTCATCTTGGAATCCATAAGTATTTGCCAAACCTTCAATAACATTCGGATCATGCATACTTACCGGGAGGGTAACAAGGTGGCAGATGCATTGGCTAATTATGGCATAAATGTTAATCACATTGTTTGGGATAATAAAGATAACATTCCTGAACAGCTTCAAAGTAGCATTCAAGCGGATATTTATGAACATGCAAATTCAAGATATGGGATATGAGCATTGGGAGTGGAATTGTAATAATAAAACTCCCACACGTGCTGACTTTAAAACAACACTCATGCAAATCTTGACAGACAATCAAGGTTGTATGAAGTATAATGGGAACTTCAAGTGGATTTATATGGAGATGAAAGACGCGCATGCGGGCAATATAGAGCTCTCAACAGCTTTTATACAAGGCTTTACGGATTCCCAAGTCAGTAATAAAGATAATGATGATCTGGAGTGGGCTATTAAAAGGACTGTAGTTCACACATGTGGATTTTCACAGGTTCATAATAGCAGTCACTCAGGTATTCGTGGGAAAAGCAACGGCTATTCTAATCATCACTCTCACCGCGCGGAAAATAATAGTGAAAGGCGGACTGATAATTGCGCTCTTAAGGATTCTGAAATTTTATTTGCAAGCAGTTAAGCACGGTGATAATGGGAGGAGCCCCTTGCTAGATTGAGCCCAACGTGGATCCAGAATGGAAAAAATGAGGAACTTTGGAATCTTCTCAGCCAGGGAGGCATCACCAACTTTATTGAGAAGATTCAGGGCCACGACCAAAGTATTTCGGTTCATTTTGCGAAGGATTGGAAGGATCGCACTATGGATTATGGAGGGCAGAAGATTTTGATCAATGAGGAGTTAATTGCTGAAGCAACTGGCCTTGGCATGGAGGGGTACCACTTTTTTAATAAAAGGGTTGACAGAGATGCTGAGGAGAGGAAATTTGTTGAGGGTAATGAGAAGCTGGTCTTTGTCATGGCGGGCTTGCAGGTCAGTTTGATCCCTTTGCCTTTTGATGAGGTAACCCGTATGATGGTGCGTTTCATTTCTTTGGAGGGGAGGTTCATCATTGTGCCCTCTAAGCATCTTGTGTTCCTCAATCACTTCGTAGGTGTCACACGGTATGTTTCCCCCACTATCTGCTTAACTCTCTTGAGCGCTCCATTTTGGAGTTTCAAAAACATGCACGTGCGGTTCCATTACACCAGGGTCTCATTTTCTTGTTACATAAGTTGTGTCTTCTTAGGTATCCCGGTATCCCTTCCTCCCCTGGCTCTATTCCTCCTCTCGCCTAGCACAAGCCCGCCAGCCCCATCTCTCCACTTTGTCCCCGCCACCGCTTCGTCACCCCTCTCGCCGGCCTTCTCGGCTCCATCTTCCATCCCCCACCTTTTCTCCCACCCCTTCGCTTCCACTTCGGCTAGACTGTTACTGTGTCTTCTAGAAGATCGAACTCGATACCCCCGCTTTGTGGGGAAGGTCCTCAGAGATTGAAATTGCCCATAACCTCCCGCATATCGGTAGTGCTAGTTCTCGGGAAGCACACATTGAGAGCTCCACAAATAAGGAAAGCAAAAGGACCATTGAACAGCTGGATGTTACTGACTCTACCCACATGACGACATTGGCTATGTTCACCTCTTGGCAGAATATCAAATCCAGCATCGACAAAGCCACCAAGAAGTAATTGTGGGTGCTTTTGCTGCACTTCTTTGTAATTATTGTTGTTTTTTTGCTTTGTCTTTTGGCTGCTTTCCTGTAGTGTTCATACTGGTTTTGTTTTGTTGGGGTAGCTACTCTTGGGCTACTTTGGGTTTCTTTGTCCCATTTGGATCTTGATCCTTTTTGTTCTGGTTCTCATTCCTATTCTGGCTTCTAGGCCCTCTTTTGTTCTCAAGGGTATAGTCCCTTTCAAAAAACTATTTGCCTAAAAAAAAACAATCATTTATCAAGTTAATTAATGCTTAGCTAAGTCTCGAATCTGAGCCTTAAAATGGTCTCCACCCGAGCCCTAAAATCTCTGAAATCTATGAACTCTCTGCACAAGGATTTTAAAAATACTCATCACCAGAGATGGAGAGGGAGGCGGCAAGGTTTTGGAGAACATTTCTGCAGATTCGCACCCGTCCTGGATCGATCTCGCCTTTAATGCGGGATGCTCCATTTCTCAAAGTCAATCTGGCCCTGTGAGCGGCGACAAACCTTAACTATGGATCTGATGGGAAACCAATGCTGGATGGTTCTGCTCTAGGCAGACTTGAACAGGGAGACACAGACATGACAATACCTGATTTTCCACCACTGGATACGAGAGAGGATAGGCGCGACCCTACTGGGACCTCCTTCAAAGACGTTTTAAATGGCAAGGAGTCTTCCATGAAACCTGCAGACACTACCCCATGTATTACATTTGGGGAAGAGGTCATTTCATTTGAGAATTACTACAAAGAACATGCATTGATTTGTAGATTCGGGGACTTTGGCCCACCTTCCTATTCTTCACATGTGGATCTCTAAGTATTGGACTCCAATTCTCACTGGAAGGATAGACTTGTACCCGTGTGCTAAAGGTATTTTCATTGTGACTTTCTCTTCAATAGCTGATAAAAACATCATTGCTTCCAAGCTCTGGACCTACCAATCTAAATATTTGGTCATTAAACCCTGGTTCCCCTCCTTTAACCCACTCACGAAATCATTCTCATGGAAACCTGTTTGGATCAGGTTGCCCCATTTACCCCTCCAATTCTGGAGTCATGACTATTTGACATCTATTGGCAACATCTTGGGAACTACACTCTTTATAGATTCTCAAACCTCTAATTACACCCATACTACCTATGCCCGGATCTTGGTGGAACTTGATACTGATAAAAACCTTCCTGCAACCATAGATCTTAGAGTGCAAAATAGAACTTGGTCATAACCTCTAGATTGTGAAGGTCCTCCTTTCCGATGTAGAAGGTGTTTTTGCTTAAGACACACCTCTATTGTTTGTAGGATGGCAAAATGTCAACATGAGAATCGTGAATCGGGTGGAAAGATGCCCTCCGGAACACTTGAGTTTTGGTTCAAGAAAATATCTAGATACGAGATACAAAAACCGATGCCATTTCTATCTCGAAAACCCCTTTATTTGAAACTCAAATTGTGAACAACATGAAAAATGCACAAGTAGTTGGTGACAACAAGGAAAACGATAATGATTTGGATAACAACATGGCCGTCCCAACTGGTACAAATGCGACTAAGAAAAATACTCCTCCTTTAGCTTCATCCATGGAGGCTTCATCAGGCTGGGTAATGTTTAGCAAAAAGAAAAAAATTATCACCAAGCAGGACACCTCTTCGCCTTGATGATTCTTCAACTTTTTTTTTTGCAATGGTGATGTTGTGCCATTGCTGTTTGGTCGCTTTACATCAGCTGTTTCTTTGCTGATGAGTTGTTGGTTGTTGGTTTTTCTTTACAGAAAATTTCCTTCAGTTGGACTTTATTGTTCTATCTGGATTTTGATCTCTTTTCTTATGCTTTATTTTTCAAATTTGGCTTCTGAGCCTTGCTGTACAAGGGTATAGTCCCTTTCAAAAAACTATTTACCAATAATAAAAAAACAATCATTTATTACAATTCAACATGCTTGTCATTAAAAGAATAAAAAAGAGAAAACAAGTTATTTATTCAAAAAAATCTTGTCAATTTTCAAACTCAAGTAAAGCAAGTATTTATAACAACATGCCTTTATAATCACGAATTAATTTTTGAGCTAACCAATGTTATAGTTATCTATGGAATACATGTGTACATTTTCTTCAACTTTATCAATTTACATAATTAAAGGTTTAACTCACAAAAGATTCAATAATCAAATTTTCTTTCATGCATGCAAGCAACATCAAACCATACACGCTACCATTACTATGATAATCATAATAATTTAATGCAAGCATTATCTTAATAAAATTGTTAAGCAATAACATTTATGCACACCCTACATGAGCCTATATGCGTGTTTCCTAAACTATATCACTACGGAAAGTAGTTTACTTAAGACAATAATCATCAATCATTCTCAAGTCACCCTTTGGGTAGAGTTTTAGTTAATAAACACATTTTTAGAGATCAAGAATAAAAACTTTTTTGACACAAGAAATTTTATAATTTCCCAATCTTAAACCTAGACTCCAAGGTATAAAGTCACCAAGGGGAGAGATATTCCTACAAATAAAAACATGTTTTATAGTGAAAAGTTAAAACTAAAATTCCCAACTGATTCCCTTTGAACAAAAAAATCATTTAAGTAAGCGTATTTGAATTATAAAAGACAAATTGAACCCCTAAAACCAGTTTATATTGCAACCCAAAGTGTCAACATATTCAAATACACATGGTTCCAATTGAACCCATTATCCTTTCATGTACAATGACTCTAATGTCACATGATCTAACAAAGAGTAATCAACATCTTATTCCCATGACACCAAGGTGATTCAAGTAAACAACTTGGAATTAAGCAACTCGATAAAGTTTATACTCAAGGTATAGTATGCATCTCAAGGGTAATATCAATATTTACAAGCTCAACAACAACCCACGAACCCAAAAATAAAACCAAAGCATGACTCATACACATAACATTGTTTTCCAATTATGGGTTTATAATCACAACCCCAATCATTATATATAAATATCCATTCTTGTGAAGGAAAAAGCTTCTGCAAACTTTCTCTCAGACTTCCTTCGAAAACTCCCAACAGGTCGAGTAAGACTTCCCAAAATAACACTCCAATAATTTACCAAATAACTCAACACATATTTGACAAACAACAACGTCCATAAATCAAACCAAACAATGATATATAATACTAGTGCCTCCATTATTAACCTCCACAAAAATATCGGCTAAAATAGCTCGATAAATCACATGCATAGGCATAAAAAAATGGAGGTTCAAAATGATAGAGAAAAGAGAGCTCAAAACAACAATGCAATAATAAAAATGAATTCCGAAAATGCATGCAAGGTAGTTTCCTTATGAATCTTCTCAAGTTTCTTGAGTAATAAATGTCATTACATTTAGCAGTTCCATATTGTGGCGGATCACCCACTTCCACCACCAATCTACCGGTTCCCTCTAAAATTAATTGGTGGTGCATAATCGAATGGTCAAGTATTAAATCAAAAACAATAATTTAAACCTTAGTCTTTTGCATGGGTCAGTTAATCGAACATTTTTGATAATTTAAAGTATCAATGCAATTCAAGTTTGGTTGAAGAAGAAATCATTAAAAAATGATCAAAATCCACGAGTATGGTCAAAGACCATATGACCTATAAAAAAAAAAGCAAGTCAATGGTATATAGTTAAAGACCATAATACCAACCTTCAATAAAAGGCCAAAAATTTTAGCTTCCACCACCTTAATCACTAATGCAAATGGAATATGACCAAATCAAATAAACAATCAAATGCCAAATACCATGGTCTTAGACCATTAACAATTATAATCCTTTAATTTTTCTCTAAGGTCCAAGACCAACATTAACAAACATAAGCAATAATCACTTATCTTGTTATGATTGGTCGACGAAATCATCAATTCCAAACAAGTTTAAACATGAATCATGGTGATAAATACAATCATTAATTACAAATTATATGTGTTATGGTTAAGCTATTGTAACAATCAAGTAAATAATCAAAGACCAATAAAATTACTATTATTTTCCCTTGCTATATAAGCATTGCATATACATTAATAATAAAAATATCATTAAGTCAACCTTAAACTTTTACCTTGATGATTCTAAACTTTACTAGCCCTTTGCTAAAGACCATCAACTTGATTTATGATCCATGACTGTAGTGATGTCAAATGAAGGTCAATATCATTTAAACCATCATCCTTATTTCTAATAACCAAAATAACACATTAAATTTGTATAATTTTACCATACTTAGCAAATTATTATTTCTAGCAAGAAAGATGAGCCAAAATATCAATAATGGGTACAAATACAAAACCATAAACCAATGCATAGAAATCATCACACACATAGCAAGGTAAAGTAAACTCATACATCTTTGTGAAGCAATAATAAATTTTATATGTAAAGTATTTCCTAAGTGCTCGGTGACAAGTTACGTCACTACACAATTTAGTTTACAAGTATACGTAAGTATGTATATCATTTCGGTGGTATACATATGTATGTTTAGCCGCAACCCCATCTCGAGTAACACTTCCTATCCCAAAGCCCTCAGAACCCACTTTACATAACATAGCTCAATTATTACAAAAATGAAATGAAAATGCGGGATGTGACATTCTTCTCCCTTAATGATTCATCACCCCAATGATTTTTTAATCATTAAAAGCAAACAAAATAAACCACACACATATTTATATCAAACAACTAAGGAAAGAAGTCAATTATTTCCAAAAAAATTGAATTTTTTTCTATATTTTCAGTTTATCCGCAATCAATTTATTGGCTATAACAACCTTCAAATCATCATGTTTTTTTCCCAACAAGTATGAAATATGACTTAATTTTTTTCATTTCATCATCCAGAATATAAAATAATATAAATTATATCATAATAAATTGTCAAATATCAGTTTTTATGATTAAAACAGATAAGGAAACATTGTTTTTATTTCCTCTAAGTTCTCCCAGGTTGCACTTTCTTCTTAATATTGGTCCCATTAGACCTTGCATTGCATAATTTCTCTATTTCTCAGGTGCAATCTATGAGTTTCTAGAACTCGATAGGTTCTACTACCATAATACCCATATCCTGAACCTATAAAGAGTTCTAATTAAGTACATGCATTACATCTGAAACATATTTCTTAAGAAAGGAAACATGAAAAACATCATGCATCTTGGACAATGTAGGAGGTAATGCCAAATGATATGCTACTAGACTTATGATTTCTAGAATTTCAAATGGTCCTACATATCTTGGTGATAACTTGACATAATTGCCAAATGTTATTGAACTCTTTTTGGGCTTAACCCTTAAAAAAACTTTATCTCCAAGTTCAAATTTTCTGTTTATTCATTTCAGATCTAGGTAGATATTATTCCTATCAACAACTTCTTTCAATCACTCACGAATGAGATTCACTTGCCTGTCCAATTCTCTTAACATTTCAATTCCCACTAATAATCTACCTTTTATAATATCCTAGCTGATGGGAGTTCTACATATTCTCCCATACAACGCTTCAAATGGAGACATTTTCAATGAAGCATGATAAGTTTTATTGTAAGAAAAATCAACAAAGGGAAGGTATTATTCCTACTTGTATTGCCAATCTATGTAATACATATTGATCATATCCTCCATATCTTGGTTAGCTTGTTCAGTTTGACCATTTTTTTTTCAGATGGTATACTGAAGTGAAATTCATTTTCATTCCCAAAGCTAAATTCAAGGTTTTCTAGAATCTATATGTCATCCTTGGATCCCTATCATAAATTACTAACTCCGAACTTCATGAATTCTAAAATTTCGTGCACAAAATGCCTTGTAAGCATGAGTGAATCATCTTTCAGATTGCCTAGTATAAAGTGATATACTTATATTAACTTGTCAACAATAACAAGAATCATGTCAAGATTATTTTTTGACATAGGCAGTCCCCGCACAAAATAAATGCTAATAACTTGCCACTTATAGTGCGAGAATCTTCGTGAGGATATAATAGAACAACAAGATGCATGTGCTCGATTTTACATGTTGACATTTAAAACAATGAGAAACATAGTTTGTTATGTCTTTTTTAATTCCTCTCTAGAACTACTACTATTTTAGATCAACAAACATATTTGTCACTCCTAGATGTCATAAGTTAAGAGTATTATGGAATTATTTCATGACTTTATCCTTAAGTCCTTTCCCAAAGGTATGCAAACTCTACCTTCGTATTTTAGGATTCCTTCATTTTAAAATTTGAATCCTTTATACCTTTTATCCTTAGGATTTTCCTCTAACACAACCTTAACATGTTGATAGTACAAATCAATTAACATGTGTTTATTTATCTCTTCTTTGAATCACGTCCTAAGGGTCACAATCACGGAAACATGCTTCCGATGAATTACTACATCTTTTAATCTATTATCTTTTCCTTTTATGTAACTTATATCAAAATCATAATGTGATAATAATTCAATCCACCTACAATGTATTACATTCAAGTTGGGTTGTGTGAAGATATAATTCAGCCCTAAGTGGTCGGTTTTCAGTTTGAAAGGATTTCTCTATAAGTAATGCCTCCAAACTTACAATACGTGAACTATGACAACAAGTTATAAATTGTGGGGATCATAGCTCAACTCTTTCTACTCTCATATGTAATCACATGTTTATTTTGTATAAGTATTCCACCCAAACCTTAACAAGAGGCATCTGTTACCATGGTGCAACTTTCGTTGGTGTCGTAACCTTAAAATAGGTGATATAGTTAATCTATATTTTAGAAAATTAAATTAATTATTGTATTTATTAGACAAACAAATTTATTATACTTTTTAAGTAGTGAAGTGATTGGAGCAATGACTCTTGAGAAGTATTTTACATTTTTTTTGTAGTGATTAGAAAGCCCCATGAAGCTTCTAACTTCATGAATGTTCTTAGGAGTTGGCCATTCTTTTATATCCTTTATTTTATATGGATCTACATATATTATCTATTTTTATGATATGAACGAGGTATTGCGCTTCATTCGATACAAGGAACAATTATAAACTTTTCCTTCTAATTTCCTCTTTTTGAGTATGTCCAACACTATTCTAAAGTGCTCATTAAGTTCTTCCATATTTTTGGAATAAATCAGAATGTCATCCAATTAAACGAGCATGAATTTGTCTAAGTAATCTTGAAAAATGTTTTTCATTAATTTCATGAATGTAGTAGGTGTATTCATGAGTCCAAATGGTAATACCGTGAACTTGTAGTGGCCATATATTGTCTTAAAAGAAGGCTTGTGTATATATTCATATTTTATTCTCAATTGATGGTAACATGATCTTAAATCAATCTTGGAATAGATTGATGCATCTCACATTTGATCAAAGAGATCATCTATCCTTAGCAAAGGATATCTATTCTTTATTGTGGCTTTGTTAAGCATGTGGTAGTCAATGCATAACCTTAGTGTGCCATATTTATTTTTGACAAAAATGATTAGTTCTCCCAAGGAGACACACTTGGTCTAATGAATCCTTTAGAAAAAAACTGATGTAATTGTGCCTTAAGTTCCACTAATTCAATTTTAGTTATTTGGTAATGAGCCTTTGAAATAGGTTCTGTTATAGGTTTGATATCTATTGTGAAATAAAATTCATGTCTTGGAGGAAGTCTAGGTAACTCCTCTAGAAAGACATCATTGTACTCTTGTAATAATGGATATTATGTTAAAGAAGTGTTACCTTCTTCATTGAAATATGATATTTTAATTGTGAAAAGTGTAGACAAAAATAATAACGAACTTTAGGAATTATTCAATCCCGGTCTCATATTACTATTTTTTTATGGTTTTTAAGTGAAGAAAGTACTAATTAATCCATGTCTTTAGGTCATTTTACTTTACTTTCTGTCATCATTTCGACCTCCCGCATCTATTCGCCTTGTTAGTTGTGCCATTTGGCATCGTTTTATCTTTGATCGGGGTACCTATCCCAAGATTAGGAGCATCCTGTGTGCCCGGGTTATATTTGGGGCACCCTAAGACTTTTTACACTTTCTCACCACTTTATGGCACTTTTTAGCCATTTGAGCTTTCTATCTTTTTAGTGGTTGGCATTTTTGGGGTTAATTTTAAAATCAAAACAAGAGAACCATATAAATATAAATTTATGAGACCATAATGAGGGACCAAGCACTAAACACTACTATCATCACCTAAGGTTGCATCCATCAAAAGGATCCATTTGCATCCATCTAGCTCCATCACAAGGAACAAGGATGGTTCATCTACATCACATTGTATAAGAGGGAAGTTTATTCTATTCCATCCACCATTTTATTACATTTCTACACAGTTATTTCTCACTACTTTCACAAAGTGTGACTGACACAAGAGAACCTAGGGCATGATTGCACACACAAGCACATAAGAACTACATTAGTCTGAGATGTAGTGCAATGTTTAGTTAATAAGTCCACCATTGTGGTTGTTGAGGACAATTTGACCCCTTCATATGCATCTTTATTTTTAGGGGTTCGATGCTTATCTTGGGGTTTCATAGGTCTCATCTTCATCATTGATTTGCAGCGACATACAACCGAGTTCAAGGACACTAGTGCGGCATGAAACAAAAACAAACGTCACTTAATGAGACCTTAGAGGAGGGTTTTAATTCATTTACGTAGACTAGGGCACCCAATTCTCAGACTTGGACATCTAAAAGAACCCATATCCCTCTCTAGGAGACCCAATCTAACCTCTTGTTATGGATCTATGTTTTGGAGCTTCGTGTGGTCATTCTTGCATTCTATTCATCTGGTCTTCACTGTGACATAGTTCCTAACAACCATCAAATCAACTAAGCTCTATCTAACCCTTCTTGCACTTTAGGGTTTCATATTTTCATAGCTTGGATTTCTTGGGTCATTTCCTTTATGCATTTATCTATTATTTCTTGCTTTTATTACTTTATATTAACTTATAATAAATTCCACATTTTAGTTAATAATTTTAGTGAACCCCAAGTTCAACACTACCTTCCACTTAGGGATCTCTTTCTCTTCTTTACCATGGCTCACTCTTCGATGATTTTACTTGAGGCTCATATTAAATACATCAATGAACATATTGCTTAGAATAACCAAGATCTAAACTTACTTTTACATGCTTCTCATGAGGAAGCTACCGATTTGGTAGAACTTAATGCTTCGTGGCCATCTCTACTTGGATGGTTTCCCAACCGCTTGTTTCCACTCTTCCACCCATTTATACCATTCTCGTTTTTGTTACCACTCCTACAAATCATTTCACACCACCTCTTATCTCTCATACATGGTAGGTTTCCTCCGTTGGTACTCAAGACTTAACATCTCTTTATCAATACCTTCAAGCGTAGATTAGTCGATTACACCTTATTATTACATTTTCCATTTGTACCTACCATATCCACTTATTCGCTTCCTCCTAGTTTTGTCACTCCTAAGCTTCCCATTTTCAATCGGCTTGGTGACCCACAAGAGGATCTTAGAGCATTCCGGGTAGCTTGTCGTGACTTTCGATCGATCATATTCTTTTTCTAAAATCTTTCCCCGTAGTCTCCATGATTATGCGATGCGTTGGTTTTACAACCTACCTGTTCATTTGGTAACTTCATTTACACATTTGGCCAATGATTTTATTACTCATTTTTCTATTAATATTGGCTCTAATATCTCTTATGCTCAATTAGCACAACTTAAACAGGGCTCTAATGAACACCTCACCAATTATGTGTTGAGATATAAAAACAATCTAGCTAAGATGTCAAATGTGCTAGCGGACTCTAAGCTTCAAGACTTTTTCATTCAAAGTATTTTACCACCACTTCAGGAGAGTGTTCTCTTTGAGACCTCTCCTTCATTCAACCAAATTTTTCATACTCTTAAGCTCTATCAAACCAAACTTCTAGCGGTAGGAAAGATTAAATATTAGGAACAAGCTTTGTCTTCGCTCATTTTCTAAACAAGACACCATTCAAGCCATCTACAACTAAACCAACTGACACCAAAATTACTATCAATGTAGTCACTACTCCTAAAGAGGTTCAGTCACCACCACCTAGGCATGCATTTACTAACTTTCCTATGGCCCCACATCTCATATTACAACAACTTCTTGAGAGAAATCTTATCACACTTCCTCCACCACTCAAAGTAGACCCATCGTGACCAAAAGGTAGGAATTACAATGAGAACTTCTGATGTGACTATCATAGATGTGTGGGACACTCGACGAATCGATGTTTCAAGCTCTACACAATCATCCAAGATCTTATTGATAACAATAAGATTGAGTTTTTGAATCCTATTGACTCTTCACCTAACTTTGAAAAGGTAAAACAAAACTCTTTAATAAGAAATCTCAAAAATGTGACAAGAAAGTACCTGAATCTTCAGCTAATCATGCATACCATGTAGTGTCTCCTCCTGCTTCAGGGGCCCTTGAATTTTTAGTTGCACATACCGATGCTTCACCACTAGTCATCTCTTTTTCTAACCATGACTATCATGTAACTTTTACATCTAATCACCTACATATCAAAACATCTATTGGCTCAATCCCCATCAATAATACTAAGGTTGACCCATCTTGGCCTATTAGTGCATGTTCTATTCCATTTCTTCATGCCATCAGTTACCCTCAATCAAAAATCAAATACCCTCTAAACAAACCATATGGTGTCATCAAACTACACGTTACGGTTGGTCCTCTCACTTTGCTTGTCCCTTTCCTTGTTGGGAAAATAATCGATGGTTGTGACATGCTACTTAGACTCAATTGGATTTGTAGGTCTCAATCCATTATCTCTATGAATCATTTACAACTCAAATTCATTCATAACAATCAGGTTATCTCTATTAACAATGTACCCCCATCTATTCCATGGTCGTCATTTCCTCAAGCATCAATTTACACATCTTCCACTTCATCTAACACATTGAAATCTGTGTTACTAAAAGTGAAATCTACTCCTAGTTCACCTACTCATACACCTTTTGTGTGACCTCACCGCTCCGCTAGTCCTACACATCGACATAGGCCCATTCCTAGGATAATTATTGCATCTCGACGTAGGTCACCACCTCATTTCATTCCACATGGGTGTCCATCATATCTCGTATTCAGCCTTCATGTAGATATCCATCACCTACACATTTTATTGCACCTACGCGGTCACCATATATTCATCCATCACATGGGCATAGGCTTAACTTGCCCACACAACACCTATCTACTATACAACCTTAATAAAAATGGTCAAACAATTTCATCACCACATTCATTGGATGAAGAACCTCTTTCCTTCACTTGTCATTGGATAGGTCATTCACTCACACACACTTAGGGGGCATAACATTCATACAACCCCCTCAACCTAGCATCATTGAACATCACATCATAGTATACTACTAACTCTGTGCATATTACATCCTCTTCAAATCATGCGCTCCTCACACTCATACTAGTATTGACAATTACCCAATGACACACTCTTGTGCTTTGGTTCACACTTGAATGTTGAGGGCATACTAAAAAAGAATCCCACATTGCACCATAAGCATTACACATCTTGCACTACATCTTACATTACATATTTTATACATCCCATCATAGTCTTTTATCATCAAATATACTATATACATCCACTTGTGCCGCACTTACTACCCTATGACACACTCTAGTTCCTTGGCCCATACTTGACTCGGGGGTTCACCAATCAAATGGACCTTATCATACACACATGTTCATCACTTGAAATTCTATTTTTGAGACCTTATTAGGTTAGTGACATACACTATAGGTTAAATGGTCACTTATTCCTTCATTTTGTAGTGGTACACACTCGGCTACATCACCACTACCTCTTTTTGTCTCACCGTGATATATGCTTTATGATACATCATCATGCACTCATCTCTAGGTCGCATATCATGACACATATACACTCATCACAACGAGATATATACCACACACTTTTTGAACATTTCCCGATGACACACTCTCATTTTTGGCTCATTCTTGATTCTTTGAGGGGGAATACTAAATGAACCTCATTACGCATATAACTCAATTCACTCGGGGCACATGGATCCTATCATCCCTAGTACATTCCATTCCATCCATCCACAACATTCTACAACTTAATCTTGTGATTACACTTTCTTTTACATGTTCAATTTAATACACATGTTAGATAAATATCTTATATGCAATTATCTTTACCATACACACATGTGCGTTCATGTCCTTTTCTAGTTGCGATCAAATATACAAAGCTTCTACATGTAAAACCAATGCGTGACACACTACCTATTGGGGCATCCACATTCATACACTACATGTACTATTGTTTCATTTTGTACTTAGCACTTTCCATTATCTAGGTTATACATGCTTTGAAATAGAGGCTATTTTTCTAACATGCTAATGGGTGATTCATGTGTAGAATTTTTATGCAGGATATTTGCTTCCATACTTGAATTTTTGTGTGCTATTTCTTGTCTTGTTTGTGGGACTTTCCTTATTGCGTGTACACACTTGGTTTTCTATGGCCACATGCGGCATTGAATTTCTTATGACACCATGAATGGTGTTCTATGTTTACAACCCGATTTACATGGTATATGATTATGTTCTAGCTTACAAATTATTTGTTTCTACATGCATGCTTGTTTGTACTAACACTTATTTTTCTAGCCACTTATTTGCATGTTCCTTTGTCTCTACCAAGCACATTCCCTTCCCCTACAGGGGCATAGTTCATTTTATGCCTCCGGTCCTCTTTTGGGGTTGTATTATCCTATTAGTGACGTTGCATGTGTCTCCAAAGAGGGGGAATCATTTGGGGTTTTACACACTATTTAACACTTTCTTTTGGTACAATTTAGTTCAATTTACATCCTTGACATTGTGGGTTATACAACGAGTGGGTTCTAGACTAGTCTACGAACCCCATACATAGTGGATTTTACAGGAGAATTTGTCCTTAGCATTTTGGGGAGTAGTTACAGGTTAGAGGATACAACAGATTTCCTTCCTACACTACTTCAACCAATGGAGTTGGATCACCCAAAAATAAGGTAGTACAAATATCTCTTCATACATCTTTAGGGAAGCAGTTACATGTTGGTGAATAATACAACTTTCTTCCTACACTTCTCTCGGCCGCAGTGGTGTGAGATCTATCAACACGAATCTGACACTCTGATAATATTTCACTAGGAACTCCTCGTGCTATGATTATTTTAGTAATGCACAACTTTTGGTTTAGTGGTAGTGATTTGGAAACACAAAAATAAACATAACTCAAGAATACCACATGACTATGACAAAAAAATAATGATGACAAATCTGAAATACAACTGTAAAATATATTATTAACATGGAATTATTACAATCTCACCCATGAATTACTCCAAGTGTTACCAAATCCACTTGATTCCAATAATGGTTATGGGAGAAACTTCACAATTACTCCTTTTGATGACTTCCTTAACACACCTTCATAAGAATCCTTTATTCATAAAATAATTATTACAACTTTGCTCTATGATAAATGAGAGGGGATGGCCTCTCTATTTATAGGAATTCAGGCTTATCCATCCTATCTCTAAGATAGGATAGGAAATCTCTTCCGGCCAATCATATTCCATGCCTAAACTCTTTCCTTTACATGTAGGCTTATCTTCTAAGATAAGATAAACCTTATCATCTCACATGGGTTCCACCTTTTTAGACTTTTCTACAAATAAAATACACAAAATATTTATGACATCACTCCTTGTCCTTATTACAAATATAATATTTCTAATTCCTAATCATGTAGACCCTACTTCTCTACTTACCCCAACTTTGACATTTTAACATTACCGGACCACTTACAACAAATATTTACTTTTTACCACAACATTCCTTTTGTACTTTGACTGTTACCGTACTCTACTTTATTGGTGCACTGTATTGACGGCACCGTTATCTTCTATTGGACGCCACTACTAATTATACTTAACAACATCTTATTCCTAATACATACATTAATAAAATAGAAATTACGGAGGAAAATTTTAATGTTGACATTTTCCCCCTTCCTAGCTTCTACTCCGTCCTCGAAGTAGACTCTTATGGACATTCTGAAGTTGGTGCCTAGAAAATCTTTAACTTGTCATGGTTGACCCATTTCGTAATGGGAGTACCATCCAATTCCTCCAGTCGATATGTACCATTTTCATGCACAACTGCTATTTTGTAGGGCCCCATCCATTTGGGAAGAAATTTTCTCTGCCTTGTTTTTTTGTATTTGGAATCATATACTAGAACCGAGTCATTCACATGAAATGGAGACCAACGGATATTTTTATCAAAGTATTCCTTCTGCTTCATTTTCTTCTTATAGCTTGTATCCTTTTTTATTTCCCTCATTTCCTCTAGCAAATGAAGATGAACCAACCTTTATTTTATCAATATCTTTCATCCATCCTTTCATTTTTCATAACTCTCATAGTGGGAATATTAAACTCAATAGGAAGAATTGGATCAATGCCATAAGCCAACCGAAATGAGGAGTATCTTGTTGCTGACTTTGATGTTGCCTTATATGCCCACAATGCTGTATGAATCCTTTTATACAATTTATATACTGCAAGGCTGCATCTTTGCTAGAATTTGACATAACACAAAATTTGTTCGCTCCACTGTCCATTTGTGCTTGGCTAGTATGTTGTTTCCTTCCTGTGTTTAATAGAAAACTTGTTGACTAGGGCTTCTACCACCTCATTAATGAAGTGGCTTCCTTGATTTGTTACAATTCCTAATGGGAAACCAAATCTAGTGACAATGCGTTCATATATGAACCTTGCCACTTCATCCATGGAAGTTGTTTTCAATGGTCTAGCTTCAACCCACTTGGTTAAATAATCTGTGGCAACTACAATATACTTATTTTGGCGTGGGGTAGTTAGAAGTGGACCTACAATATCTATTCCCCACTTTTAAAAGGGACCAAGTGGAAGAATAGGGCATAATGGAGCTGATGAAGTCTTACGGTTACCATGTGTTTGAAAAATATCACATGTCTTACAATAATTATAACAATCTCTAAAAAGAGTGGGCCAGTGATAACCTGCATCCAAGATCCTTATTCTTTGTAAGTTGTCAGAGAAGTGTCCTCCACATGTACCATTGTGGAATTATTCTATCAGCTCCTTCCCTTGATCACGTCCAACTACCGTCTTGTATCGGTCCATCGTGTCCTATCTCGAAATAATAATCCATGCAGAATAGAATATGGACGATTGGCTTGAGTAATCTTCCTCTTAATCTTTACATTGGCACCATCAGGAAACTTGAATTCATTCAGATAATTCCAAATATATATGTATTCACTAGGGATTGTGTCAAGGGATAACAATCTGGGAAATCATCATCATCACAAGATGAACCTAAACCATCATAGGCTCGAGAGAGTGCATCTACATTGACATGCTTCTTTCCTAGCCTATCTATAATATCAAATTCAAATTCTTGTAGCAAAATTATCCATCTTGCTATCCTCCCTAATGGGTTAGGCTTATTTACAATATATTTTAGAGCCTGATGATCTGTTACAACTATAAATTTCTGCCCTAGCAAGTAATTTCTAAACTTCTTTACAGTAAAAATGATAGCTAGAGCCTCTTTTTCAGTTACAATATAATTTACCTCAGCACTGCTCATTTGTCTGCTCCTAAAGTAAACTGGATGATCATTCCCATTTTCATCCTTTTGGCTCAGAGTACTTCCTAGTGCTACATCTGAGGCATCAGTATACATAATGAATGGCTTGCTCCAATCTAGATTCTTTAAAATAGGTGAAGACACCAGGGCTTCCTTCAGTTGTTCAAAAGCTTCATGCACCTTATTTCCTAGTTCATAAGTAACATCCTTCTTCAAGAACTAGGTTAGTGGCTGTGTAATCTTTGAGAAATTCTTGATGAACCTTCTATAGTAACCCACATGGCCTAAAAATGATCTCAACTTACTTCTATTCATATGAAATGGTAAC
Source organism: Taxus wallichiana var. yunnanensis (assembly GCA_018340775.1). Lineage (NCBI taxonomy): Eukaryota > Viridiplantae > Streptophyta > Pinopsida > Cupressales > Taxaceae > Taxus > Taxus wallichiana. The sequence goes on along the minus strand of CM031240.1, from coordinate 301,757,524 downwards.
TCTTTGATTTTTAAAACTTTATCAGGATCAGTACCAATACCATATCTGGATACAACATGCCCTAACAAAATGCCTTTAGAACATCCAAAGACACACTTTGTAGGGTTTAGTGAGGCTTGTGCTTCATCTGACCTTTGAAATGTTGTCTCCATCTGGTGCAGGCGGTCCATCTTGCTCTCATAGATGTAAAAATCATCCAAAAATACTCTGATGAAGTTCCCAATGTAGGGCCCAAACACCCTATTCATCAAATGCTGGAATGTTACCGGAGCATTACATAACCCAAAAGGCATAACTCTATAAGAAAACATTCCCCAAGGAGTGGTGAACGTGGTATTTAGCTGATCTTTCTCCACTATACGAACTTGGTTGTATCTACTATATCCACCAGTAAAACTACAACACTCTGGCCAGCTATTTCGTCCAAGATCTGATATGAGAATGGAAGAGGGTAATGATCCTTCTTTGTTGCCTTGTTGAGCTTCCTATAATAAAAAAATGTGTAGCTTCCCATTCTTTTTTATTGAGATCACAATGGGAGAAACGCATTTTGAATTCTCCACAACAAATATGAATCCTGCATCAAGCAACTTATCTATTTCTTCTTTTAGAGTCTTGGAAAAATTAGGATTCATTCTATATGGCATTTTCTTTATGGGCTTAGCACCATCTACCACTCAATAGAATGTTCTACCCAACTTACTTGATGAAGTTCCTTGTAATCAAAAGTGAATAGGTGTATGTACCTTCGAAAGAGCTGGAGGTAGCATTCCTTCTCACTCTCCATCACAACATCACCAATCTTTATTTGTTGGAGACGATCAACAATTTCTTCTTCAGATAATCTTATGGATTCATGAGTCAGTGTGACGGGAAGGATATCCATGACTGAAACATCAACCTCACTTTCCTCATCTTCTCGTGTTCACTTCACTGGTACTAGAGTAATCGAGTATGTCCAATCATCAGTTTCATCACTTGAATCTATAGGTTCGGCCTTATGATGCCAATGGATCACATTTATCTTCACCCTCTTTGCCACATCCAAGTGTCATGAAGCCTTCATTCCAGTAGTTTCTTACATGAACTCTCCTTAGCCATGGTCTTCCCAACAACATTGGGTACGCAACAGTACCATTTTTCATCACCTGAAAGTCTACCACACATACAACACCCATAACAAATATTGTCACATTTGAAACTACACCTTCTAGTTTAGTTTTTGCCTTATTTAATTACCTTAACATAAGTGTTGAGGGGTGATAAATTTTTAAACCCAACATATTTATTACAGACTCAGTCATTACATTAACTGCAACACCTCCATCAACTAAGACATCATGAATTGAAATACCATTACATAATACCTCAGCTTGTGGAGCATAGGGATCCGCCTCTGCCTCCAAAACAGGGACCTCAACCTCCTTCCTTCGTCGAGTATTGATTCCGCTTCGCAGCTCCCGCCTCTTCTCAGAAGACATAGCCAAGAGTTGACCATATGTAATATTTATAGGCCTTTGGACAAATCTTCTAAGATGGACTATGGTTCTTGTCCTTGTGGAATCGAAAATCCCGCACACCCAACTTTTTTCTCCTATGTTTCTTACTAGTTTCTCCTTTCATCTTCTTAGGATCATTTCCATGTTGGTTATCTTTTTCTTTATTTATTTTTGTTACAAACACATCTACTTCATTATTTATGCTCTTATCTACTACATCAAAAGAATTCATAGGTACTTTTCCTTTATCATTATCTCTTGTACGGATGTAGAAGCTCTATCTCGGATAATTATACTTATAATTACCCTTTTATAAGAACCATAACATACGACTTCAGTAAATATTTATTTTTAGACCTCTATCTCTTCCCGAGAACTAAATTATTTTCCTGAAGAAGATTAATAGTTAACTAGCCCATCTTCCGAGCAAATCTTCATACTCAGTAGATGTACTAGGAGAAAGATTTTTGCTCACCGAGAGTGGTTGTGGATTCTACGGACCAAAGGTGTTGGTGTAGGCTTTACTTTAGCAACAATTTTTTTGGGCTCCTCTTCCATGCTTTCTTCTTGTCTTCTTGCAATCTCCTTTGCTTGTTCAATGGTAGCTAGGTGGTCATACTTCACTCGTTGTCTGATCTCTGGCTTCATCCCAAGAATGAAGTGCTTACAGAGGAGATTATCCACGCCATTCATCAACCCATCCGCTAATCCTTCCTTTCGGATCTGGGCATCGAGCTTCCTCCTTAGCTCTAGAACACGAGCATGATAATCTCTCATCTTCTCTTTCTCTCTTTGGGCTAGCTTTGTGATCTCGATCATGAGATCTGCATATTTCTGTTGTTCACCAAATTTTTCAAGAAAACTTTCAGTTAATAAATCCCATGAGTTTTTCACATTATCACCTAGTGTTTCAAACCACCTAAGGGCTGAACCATCCAAAAAGGTAGGAAAAAATTCATTCCATTGTTCCCTTCTTATGAGGCCATTACAAATGCAAGATTGTTTAAAATCTTGAATGAAAGAGGAAGCATCTTCATTAGATTGGGCTGAAAAAACAAGAATCTTCTCCATATTAAAATGTAACCAAAATGAAATACCAACTCACAAGTACAATCAATAAGACTTATGTGCACAAATAATTGGACTCACTACAATAGAAAGTGACTTTACACCTTTCTATAGTAAAATAGGAATGACCACGGTAATCTTGACTTACTACGGTAAAAACTGACTTTACTGTGGTAAACACTATTTATGGTAAAAATGAAGTTACTGGGGTAAACACTATTCACGGTAAAAAATGAAGTTACTTTGGGAAATACTATGCATGGTAAAAAGTGACTTTACCATGATAACTACTAGGCATAATAAAAACAAGGTTACCCTCCAAATGTTTTTCGACTAAGTGGGAATATCTCTCTAGAAAATCCACCAACGAGGAATGGTCCCGGCAACGGAACCAAAATGTCAACACGAATCCAGCACTCTGGTAATATTTCACCGGGAGCTCCTCGTGCTATGATTATTTTAGTAATGCACAACTTTTGGTTTGGTGGCAGTAATCTAGAAACACAATAACAAACATAACACAAGAATACCATAGACTATGACAAAAAAAAAGAATGATGAAAATCTGAAATACAACTGTAAAATATATTATTAACATGGAATTATTACAATCTCACCCATGAATTACTCCAAGTGTTACCAACTCCACTTGATTCCAACAATGGTTATGGGAGAAACTTCACAATTACTCCTCTTGATGACTTCCTTAACACACCTTCACAAAGAATCCTTTATTCATAAAATAATTATTACAACTTTTCTCTATGATAAATGAGAGGGGATGGCCTCTCTATTTATAGGAATTCAGGCTTATCCACCCTATCTCTAAGATAGGATAGGAAATCTCTTCCGGCCAATCATATTCCATGCCTAAACTCTTTCCTTTACATGTAGGCTTATCTTCTAAGATAAGATAAACCTTATCATCTCACATGGGTTCCACCTTTTTAGACTTTTCTACAAATAAAATACACAAAATATTTATGACATCACTCCTTGTCCTTATTACAAATATAATATTTCTAATTCCTAATCATGTAGACCCTACTTCTCTACTTACCCCAACTTTGACATTTTAACATTACCAGACCACTTACGACAAATATTTACTTTTTACCACAACATTCCTTTTGTACTTTGATTGTTACCATACTCTACTTTATTGGCGGCACTGTACTGACGACACCATTATCTTCTATTGGACGCCACTACTAATTATACTTAACAACATCTTATTCCTAATACATACATTAATAAAATAGAAATTATGGAAGAAAATTTTAATATCGACAAATCGTCCAAAAAACTCACGACAGAGATCCTTTTCTACATCCTTTCTCTCATCATGGATCAGGTGCACATGTTCCTTTTAATTTTTCATACTTCCATTTACAATATTTTTACTATATACATGCAATTTTTACATATACATGCTATTTGGCTACTTGATCATCTTCTCCTTTATAGGTCCATCAATATGAGAAACAAACATTTAACAACAAAAAAATCTACAACAAAGGCATAAACAACAAGAACAACATTACACGAAAGCACACACCTCATACCAACATGCAGTGTACATCACATACATCAACAACTACACATGTGTCTCTCGCACTAGGTTCACTTCTCCACTTTTTTCACTTTTGCATCTTTAGTTTCCATGCTCCACTGTTTTCTCATTCCACACTTTGTGTTGTCCATCGACACACTTTCTACATCACTCTACATCGACATCAAGTACACATCTCTATCTACTTTATGTTACCAATAATTTTTCTCACCAACAAAAAGTGGGGGAAAATATAGACACAAAATCACACACTTTAGGCATATTTAAATCTTGCTCTCATACTACTATTCATATAGTTTTGAGTGAATAAAGTACTAATTAACCCATGTTCTTTGGTCATTTTACTTTGCTTTTTGTCATCACTTCCAACCTCTCGCATCTACTCACCTAGTCGGCCTCCTCCATTTGGCATCATTTTATCTTTGATCGGGTGCCTGTTGGTCATCAAATAGGACTTTTAAGAAGAGCAACAGTCAGGGGACAAGAAGTCCCTCCTCTTTAATGGGAGAGGTTCCCTTATTCAGAAACGAACTTATTTACAAATATACAAAACATGATTTTATGGTTGAACTTGGATATTACGAAAGTGTTTTCCACAAGGATCATCAGTTACAAAAGGACTGAGGAAAGGGAATACGAGGATGAGCAGAAGAGCAACATGCAGAATTATAGATAGCAGAATAATCCTTTATGTATACGAAGTTGCAGTGAATTTAAAACAAGATCGTTTGCATTGGATGAACAAGATGAGATTACCAGACACAAAGTTCTGTAAATAACCTTCTTCAGATTCATTAATCAAGGACACAAAGTTCCTTCTTGGTTATACAAGATCACTATACTCGCAATATTTGAAAATATGCAATCAGTGAGACTAACAAACTAGAAACAAATGATCTTCACGAAATTAAATGAAAACACAGAGATAACAGAGATTAGATAGACAATGAATGGAAAGCCCTTTTGTATTGATTTCTTTATGATCTATTTACACTTTCAGAAAATATGCCAAGTTCTTCCTCCTTGAGAATGGCGTAAAGAAGGCCATTATATAGCTTACAAATTAGTTACTTTTTGTAACCATTTCTTTTAACTAAAGAATAGTTAAGGACTGCCAAATCACAGTACCTCAACCTATTACAAAGAAAACGGAAAAAGAAAGGGAAGAAGAGAAAAGAATGGGGAAGAAGATAGGTGGCCGATCACTGAGAGGGACCCACTGACTTCAGAATCCACTGTCTGAATCTCTTCAACGCCTCAGCTATGTCTCTGCCACGGGGAACTGACGTGTTGGCTGCAGACTGAGTCCAAAATCCTAGACACTTCTCCATCTCTTTATCAAACTCGACATGAGTATGATAATCTTTATTTGCTTCTTCAATGGTAGATTGAAGAGAGCAGATCTCCTTCATTTTTTCTTTGGAGATGGAGCTTTCCTTGAATAAATTGTCTTTTACAAAAGCTCTGAACTGAGCTTTGATCTCTTGTAAGGAAAGGGAAGCACCAGAAGTTTCATCTTGAAGATGACAGTGTATATCTTTGAAAGCCGAGACAACCAATGTCTTGAAGGCTTCGCCCTTCTGCCAGCTGTTCTTCATTTCTGCCAAAGCCTCCTCCAAGACTCTGATCTTCCACTCCACGCTGTAGACCCATGATTTTGATAGATTGTCCTTTGCATCATCAAAAACTTTATTCGCCAGCAAAATGTTCTCGTCTGTCTGTCCCATAAGGCGAAGGTCTACTATGCAACTACTCCAGATTTTGAGCTCTTTATCCATGGTATTGATAGTGGAGGAGAGCTTCAGTTGCACATTGCTCACCTTTTCGTGGAGTTTGAAAGCTTTGCCAATGAATTTTAACCCAGCAACAAGCATGTCATCCACCATGGCTTCAATAGCTCTGCCATAGATAGAATACTTGTGCATATCTTTAATACTCTGCACTTCATCTTGGCTTAGAATTACAGGAGGTGGGAGAGCAGTCAAGGGGGTAGGGTCCAAAACTTTGTCCTTAGACAAAAGGGACTTGATGAAACCTGTGAGAACTTGGGCCTGTTCTTCCAACTGTTCAATAGTTTGCTGGCCCTTTTCTACCCTCCCAATGACTCTTGTGACTGTTTCCTGGAGGTTGTGAATTTCACCTTCAGGGGTAGACTCTCCCATTGGGATTCTCGAGAGCTCCAAGTCAGATGCCTGCAAGTCCTGCTCTGATTTATCCGTTGTAGGCTTGGCAATCTCCAGGAATTGCTGACCTTGAGCATCAGACACTATTCTGGAGGTGACTTTGGCTTTCTTGGCATGAGAAGGAGTGGTGCCCAACAAGGCTGCGACAGCATCAAAATTTGATCCCGAGCTTTGAGAGGAGAATTTTCTCTTCTTTTTGTCGACCAAAGGTTGCACCCACGCGAAAGAGGAAGAGGAATCAGCAGGAGGGGCAAGGGGACCAAGAGACAGGGAGCTCATGACGCTCAAGGTCTGTGCAGCTGTTGACTCGAGTTGAGATGTGAGCGGGGCACTGGAGGCAATTGTGGTAGAAGGATCTACAGCACCTGGAAGCTCAGTGCTCTGGACTTCTTTATCTTTATCAGCTGGGTCTTCAGGAGCATTTGCAGGGGTTGGCATTTCACTTTCTTCACTTTCACTAAGAACAATGATGTTCTCTGGCCCTATAGGCAAATTTTCCTGTTTTTCCTGGAGATCTTCTTCCACAGGTTCTTTCTTTACTTCTTTGAGTTTCTTCTTATATACCTGGGTGGATGAGGAAGGAGTAGATTCTGCAGGTCCCTGAGTTGATGAGGTAGGAGGGGTCTTCACTGGTGTCTAAGACCTTGGAATAGATGCTTCTCTTCTTGGTGTTGAAGCATCCTTAGAAGAGGATTCTCCTGAATGCCTCCTGAACTCTCGAACTCTCCTGTCAAACCAGACCCTAGTCTTGACTAAAACTGGAGCAAGGATCTCAGCCAGGTCGTCCCTCTCTTTCCTGTTCCAATCCATGTCCTCTAAAGGAGTGTGCTTAACCACATTTTCATACTCATATGAGTATAGATCAGAGTTGTCATCCTTTAGCCCTTCAGGAACTTGATATAGGCCGAGTTCTTCAATTAATTGCAAGGAGAATCTGCCATAGTGCCTCCTTCTAGCCTCAAAATCATCAACACAATCAGCCCAATAGTTTTCTGTATAAGCTCTGTGATAATAGACTATTTTGATGTTCGCTTAATGAACCTCTTCAAGTCGAAGCAAGTCCTTGGCTTGAAGAAGTGAACCGTGATGGGAACCAGGCTCTTTCTACATTTCGCGTGCATCTAGGGCTGTTTTGCAGGTATAATTTCCCAAAGAGATGGGAAAGTGTAAACCAGTGATCCTCTTATCCCTGCAGGTTCTGTGTAATTTGTCCAATTGCCTGCATATTTCTATCAAGGCCATCCTATCATTACAGAACATGGGCAGTCTTAGAGGGGTGCCCTCATAGCCGGCAAGCCTGATATAAGAGAATTTCCTGAACTGGATGAAGTAAGCACCGTAGTGCGATATCAGAGTCATAGCTTCATCAGAGAATCTCCTGGCAGTATCACCTTCGAGCAGCCTAACCACGTACATGGTGAAAGCATCGTTGACCCTTCTGAAGTTACGATTGCTGGTCTCCAGGGTGAACTGCGGGCAGTATGCATATATTGGATCATCTTTGTGTTCATCTATGTAAGAGAAACCAAACCACTGCCTTGATGCTGCCAGAGTGTACATCAGGTACGAAGTCATATAGAACTTCTTTGTTTGCTGCACGTTGGACAGCTGCTCTGCCAAATTCATGCTAATGATCTCCGCCCAGTTGATATTCTGTGTTCCCTCGCATACCATGTTGATGAGCGGGCACATCCAGAAATGGAACTCATTGGTGGAGGGCAAGCCCATAACCCGAGCCAACAGAGTTATGAAATCAGACAACTCTTCATTAAAATCTACCCGCAAGAGGGTTTTGGTCAGACGAGAAGCTCCTTTCTTAGGGTTCTTCAGCCAGGACTTGGCAACCCGTGCTTTGTATTTGTCGCTGTCCTGATTGAACAGGGCCTGTGCTTGATCCCGAGAAACGACTATGGCATTATCCGTCTCTGGGATCCTCAGAGCAGTGCTAATGGCGGCAGCATCTAGTTTGGCAATGAGTTCCCCGTGTATATTGGTCAATTCGCTCGAGGCGGGGTCGAAGTGAGCTCCGCATGAAAGCACGGTATCAGCACACTGTACCGAGATCGGGAAACCGCCAGCAAAGGCCAAACCGCTGTCGTGAATCATTGCTGCCATTGGAGTAGGGTTTGTATCTGCCACCCTCGCCCAAAAATCACCGAAGTCGAGATGTCGAGCTTCACTGTCTCCAATGTTGAGAACGGCAGACTCTAGTGGTGAAACTTGCTCCTGTCCCTGGAATTTGATCTTCATACTGATAGTAGTTGAGAGAGAATTGCAATCTAGACTTGGGAAGGAATTGCAGTAGGGAACGGGTATGTGCGCAAGAAATTAGATTGCAGGGGTTCGAGCAAGGAAGCAGTGTGAAAAATGTAAAAGGGGGTCTGCTCGTTATATAGCCATTTTGGAGAGAGAAAGGAAATCAATGCGCATTAAATTCATATCTACCAATTTGAAAAGCAACATATTCGGGTAGAGTGGGAAAAACTAAGTATGAATGGCATTTGGTTCGCTTGGGACATGTGAGACGCGAATGCGCGAAACACGCGGCTCAGCCGATTCGGGTGAAGCAGGGAGAATACGCACAAATGCGTTTTGGGACATTTGGGACGAAACGCCAAGTGGCACGCTGGTTCGGGTGTTTCGGGGACAAAAATTGGAACGATTTGCACTTTTTGACTTGGGACATTTGGGTCAAAAAGTTCCGAAGTACGCGACTCAGGCGTTTCGGGTGAAAACGTGACAGAAGGTCCGGAATATCTTAGGACATTTGGAACAGAAATGCGTGAAGTACGCGGCTCAGGCATTTCGGGTGAAAATGCAACAAAGGGGCCCGTTTGAAACTGGGACATGCGGGACAAAAATACGCGAAGTACGCGAGAAACACACAAAATGACCCAGGAATGCAGATCTGTTACAATTTCTTGACTTTTAACATTTTCAAAGACGACAGAGAAGACATTCAAAACTCAAAATTTTGAAAATTTACTTTTAAGTGCGGGAAATTTTGAGTGGACAACAGCTGGCTCCTTCTGGGGATGACTTGGCATAAATTCAAGGAATGAGGCAAGGCAAGAACTTAGACAAATTCGGGGAAGCAGACCAGTACCTTGACCATTGGGCAACGGAGTCAAAAAGAACACCAATACAGAGGGCAACACACCAAAACAACAAAAGGAAAACACACCAAAAGCAGAGAAGCAAAAACACTGTACTGAATATACAAAGGACTCCCTAGTCACCTAGGACTTGAACAACTTGAGATACTACCCACTATAAGGAAGTGGGAGGGGAGAACCATCCATGTAATCAAGATAGAAAGAATTCTTACCAGCAAAGTGTCTGATCTTGAAAGGCCCGAGCCAAAGGGAATCAAACTTTCCATGGCTGCCACGAGGTTCATGTCTTTTATCCCATAGCAACACAGTGTCTCCAACTTGGAAATCTCTGAACCTAGCTTTCTTATCAAACAGGACCTTTACCTTCTGCTGGTGAACAGATATCCTATCAGTAACCATCAATCTATCCTCATTCAGTTTGTGCAGGTACATAATTCTCTTATCCAGAGCATCGCTGAAACTAGTATCCTCAATGGCCTTCATTAGGTGCAAGGCTGGCAGTTCCACTGTCACTGGCAATTGAGCTTCTACTCCATACACCACTTGAAAAGGAGACATTCCAATAGCTCTCTTTGGTGTAATCCTGTCTGCCCAAAGAGCATCATAGAGCTTCTTGTGCCAGTTTCGTTGAGACTCATTGACCAACTTCCTTATGATAGTCACCAGATTTTTGTTAGTGGATTCTGCTTGCCCATTGCCCTGAGGGTAGTAATCTGAAGAGTGAGCCAAAGAAATACCATACCCATAGCAGAAATCCATTATCTCAGCTGAAGAGAAATTCGAAGCATTATCTGTTACAATCTTGTTAGGTACACCATACCTTACCAAGATGTTCTCTTTGATGAAGCTGCATACCACTTCAGAAGTAGTGCTCTTGACTGGAATAGCTTCCACCCATTTGGTGAAGTAGTCAGTGGCAGTTAGCACATGAGTGTGACCAGCACTAGAAGCAGGATTAAGTGTACCAATGAAGTCCAAACCCCACTGTTGAAATGGTTCCTCAATCACAACTGGCTTGAGAGGCAACGACGCCAGTTTAGGTCTTCCCACAAAAGTCTGACAAGCCTCACATTTATCCACCCACTTGGATGCATCTCTGAACAAGGAAGGCCAGTAGTATCCTCCACGGAGTATCTTATGAGCTGTAACCATTGATGAATAGTGCCCTCCACATGCATGATCATGAAAAGCTGAGAGCAACTTTCTCTGCTGTTCCTTGTCCACACACTTCAAAAATCTCCCATCTATTCCTCGCTTGAACAGGGCGTTTTCCCACAACACATATTGCGCTGACCTCAATTTAACAGTCCTCTTTTCTTTGGCAGTTAAATGAGAGGGGCATTCCCCATAGGTGAGAAAATGGGCGATGTCAGCATACCATTCATCAACTGAACTAAGGAACAGAACAGTAGGAAGGTCAACTTTCTCCTCCAGCAACTCATGTTTGGCTCCTTCAGCAATGAGCTCACAAAGGCCTTTTCCACGAACCAGCTTGGTCGGTTTGATGTCAATGTCATACTCTTGGACCTTAGCTACCCAGTTCCCTCTCTTGGATCCAAATTCTTGTTGTGTGAGAATCGACTTAACAGTTGTATCTGGAACCAGCACCATGGAGTGAGAGTTGAGGATATAAAAACGAAACTGCTTCACAGCTTTGACCACTGCAAAAGCATGCTTCTCCATCATGGTGTATTTCAACTCATGATCCTTCAGAATATAGCTCATGAACGCAATTGGGAGTTCATGCTCATTAGAGTCTTCTTGAGTTAAGACAACAGCCAGGGTATTATCTGTAGCATAGCAATAGATGATGAAATCTTTGCTGAAATCAGGACAGGCCAAAACTGGAGTTTTAGCGATAGCTCTCTTGATACCCTCAAAGGATTCCTTTCCTCTAGAAGACCAACCAAATGTTTTCTTCCCTTTCATCATTTGAGAAATATTCAAAGTTAACTCTGCAAAATCAGGGATGAACCTTCTTAAAAAATTGATCTTACCAAAGAAGGAGTGCACACCCTTTTTACTGGTTGGGAGAGGAATTTGCTGGATAGCTTGTACTCGTTCAGGGTCAATCTTAATACCATCCTTGGAGACAATGTGCCCTAATAGTTTTCCCTCTGTGACACAGAAAACAGATTTTTTAGGATTCAAAGAAATTCCATGCTCTCTGCATCTTAGCAGAACTGTCTCTAGGTGATCAAAATGATCCGCTCTTGTCTTGGAAAACACTGTCAGGTCATCAAGGTATATGACAATACACTTCCCTTTCAAGCTTCCAAAAGCCAGATCCATAGCTCTCTGGAAAGTGGCACCAACATTAATAAGCCCAAAAGGCATTCTCTTGTAGGCAAAGGTACCCCAAGGAGTAGTGAAAGCTGTCTTGTGTTGATCTGCAGTATCAACCTCTACCTGATTATATCCAGAAAATCCATCAAGCATAGATAACATTTCAGATCCTGTTACTGCTTGCAATACTTGATCCATCATAGGCAAAGGATAATTATCTTTCAGAGAAGCCTGATTCAGGTTCCTGAAATCAACACAGATGCGGATCTCACCATTCTTCTTTCTAACAGGCACAATGTTTGCAATCCATGTTGAATGGTGAATGGGAAAGATGATTTTAGCCTTCAACAATTTCTGAATCTCCTGAAAGATGGTGTCAGCTATTTTGGGGTTGTATTGCCTCTGTTTCTGCTTGAAAGGCTTAATTCCTGGTTTGAGAGGAATAGAATGCTGCATATCTTTTGGCTTGAAGGCTTTCAGATCCTCATAAGAATATGCAAGAACATCCTTATACCTCCTTAGAAGATCAATTGCTTTTCTCCTCTCATCTGCTGTGCAACATTTTCCAATATTCACGAGCTTGGGGTCAGTAGAACTTCCAATATTGATTTTGTCATGTTCAGCTGATTGTTGAGGCCCAGAGGAAGCTCTAGATTTCACATACCTGTCATGTTTATCAAATAATTCCTCCAAACTCACCAAACCTTTAGGAATCTTGTTTCCTTTGAGTTTAATGCACCCTTCCTGATCTGTTTCTTCTCCTTGGGTGACAGCTTGGTCAAAGGACACACTTTCACGAGGCAGGTTGTCACTTCCCTCAAAATACAGTTGTTCGAAATTACCCTTGAGTTCCAGGAAGGAAAGCAAATGCTGATCATCATTGAAAACTTGCCAGTTATTGGTATTGTCAGGTACACTAGGCCGATGGACCATTTCAATGGTGAATTTGTCCTGAGAGAAATCAGGATGAGGAATCAGCAGTGACCCTGAGACAGCTAGTGAATCAGCCCTGCTGTTCTTTTCCCTAGGTATTGCTTCAATAGAGAAAGCATCAAGGAATTCAATGGAATCCCAAACCTGATTCCGGTAATGCTTCAGCCTCCCATTTTTTACCTGAAAAAGGCTTCTGACTTGCTTTACAATCAGCTCTGCATCACCACGAGCCAGAGATTCTTTACACCTTGTTCTTTGGCCACCTGCAATCCGAGAATGAGAGCCTCGTACTCTGCTGTGTTATTAGTATTCTCGAACTGTAACTTGAATGAAAAGGGGTGTAGGCTTCCTTCAGGTGACACTAGCAGGACACCAGCTCCAGAACCAGCTGAGGAACAACTTCCATCAAATTCTAAAATCCAAACCCCGTTAGGATCTCTAGGAGACACTTTGGGGGGTGGGATTTCATCAGGGGACATAATCATGTAATTACCATGCCCCATATCCTCGTAGAGTATTTGTGCTTTAGGGTCATCCGTTTTCTGCACAATATACTCAGATTGTTTCTCAGGCAGCAGCTTCTTCATTTGTCCATTAACCGGTACAAGGGCATGTGACCAATCCATTTGAATTTCTCCACCCACATCTTTACAAAAGTTCCTACTTAGCAACATCCCGTATGAAGGAGGGATATCTGCTACTAAGATGGTAGCCAACACTTTCTTTTCAGGCAAGGCAGCAAAAGCCACTTGTGCATCTTTAATCCTTCCAACCAGAGGCACTTCCTTACTCTCCATAGAGTAGCAAGATCCATAAGTACGAGTGAGGGTCAAGCCCAAGGCATGAGCTACTTTAGCTGGCATGACATTGTCTGAGGCTCCTGAATCTATGACACAATTACTGAGCCTATGGCCAGCTATGAGAAGTGTTACATAAAATGGTTTAATTTTGTCACTAGGTGAGGTGACAGCAGCTACTAGACTGGGCTATGGTGCAGAAGGAGGAGTAGGTAAAAGGCCTTTAGAGGTGGTCTTGGAATGGGAATTAACAAATTGAATCATCTTGGCAAAAGCTTTGGGATGGGTCTGATAGTACTCAGCTTCTGAGATTTGGACCTTGGTCTTTTTCAGGTGATCAACAATATCAAAAGACCCAGAAGTGGACGGGCCATCATCATTTGAAATTCTAGGCTTATCAACTTTAGGAGAAAAAGAAGAAGCAACTTTGGTAGCAGGATTGATAGGACTCACCTTTGGTGTAGACAAAGTAGGGATAGGAGATCCTCTTTTTGCAATCACGGGAATAGTTGTCGACTGCTCCTTGGATTTCTTGATAGGCTGTGTCACTTTCTCCCTCTGACGTGTCTGCTCTCGAGTCATGACAGCAAATGATTCGCTATTCATGTCTGCTACCACTTCATCATAATCATCTCCATCATCAATACCCTCGGTGGTAAAGAAATTAACTCGAGATCCCTCAAGTTCTTCTGCCTCATCATCAAATTCCTCCACAAACTCCTCGCAAGCTTCATTATCCTCATCATCATCCGGCTCTTCAACTTCACAGGTTGCATTCACAGGAACCTTAACAGGAGGTCCTTCAAGTGCTAGTCTTGTTTGAGAAGCAGGCAAATGATTCCTGGGCTGGAAATTTCTTCTTGGAACATCTGCATAAGGGGCATGCTGAGCCAATTGTTTCTTTATAGCAATAAGATCATTGAAAGTTTCTGAACTAATGGATCAGTGTTAGGTCCAGGGGTGGAAGAGGAAGAAGCAATGAGACTTAGATTTGGGAGGGTCTCTTCTCAACTTCCCTGACATGATCAAGTCATCTTCGACACTAACAGCCAGTTCTTGATCTAGAGCTAACGTTGCGAGATTAGCCCTTCTTAGTGCATAACTAACTTTAGGTGATTGGGCATTTAGAAAGAAACATTTTTGAATCCGATCAACAGGTCGAGTGTTTGTTGGAATTTTATTTATCAACCTGTTGAACCGGGCCACAAATTCTCTCATGGGCTCTTGTGAATCTTTCTTTATCTGAGAGATTTGGGCTAGCAAGGCATGTACATCTTCTGCCGGCTTGAAACGATTCTCGAACTGGGTTCTCATTGTGTCCCAGTCGGTTATAGCACCAGCCGGAAGGTGAAAGAACCAATCAGCAGCATTATCTTGTAAAGTCTCCACGAACAGTCTTACGGAGACGTCTTCATGTTCAACTCCCAAAACTCCACATGCAACTATGAAGGCTGCAATATGTTCATCAGGATGTACTTTGCCATCACCTTTGAATTTTGGGAAGTTCTTCCGGTTACCTCTGGGTAACTCATGTAAAGGCTGAGTAAGGGCCAGGGGCCCGACACGTTGACCCCATGGCAATGGTGCCGCCATTCTTGGAAATATGGCTTGGAGAGGAACTGTAACACCAGCGAGGATCAAAGCTCGTAGATTGGGACTAGCAGGCTCTGAAGGAATACCACCCGTAGGACTTCTATCTTGAACAGGTGGAGTGCTTGTCGAACGAGTCCTTCTATCTCTTGTTGAAGTTGAAAGGAAAGGAAAACCTTGTTGCTCTAAAAGCTGAAACTGAGAATCTTCAATACCAAGGGCCCTTCTCCCTCGAGTGAAACGCGGAGTCGCCAGATCAAAGGATGATCAAAAATTACAGGACTGGAATGTGATTTTCCCCAGCGGAGTCGCCAAAAACTGTTGGTCATCAAATAGGACTTTTAAGAAGAGCAACAGTCAGGGGACAAGAAGTCCCTCCTCTTTAATGGGAGAGGTTCCCTTATTCAGAAACGAACTTATTTACAAATATACAAAACATGATTTTATGGTTGAACTTGGATATTACGAAAGTGTTTTCCACAAGGATCATCAGTTACAAAAGGACTGAGGAAAGGGAATACGAGGATGAGCAGAAGAGCAACATGCAGAATTATAGATAGCAGAATAATCCTTTATGTATATGAAGTTGCAGTGAATTTAAAACAAGATCGTTTGCATTGGATGAACAAGATGAGATTACCAGACACAAAGTTCTGTAAATAACCTTCTTCAGATTCATTAATCAAGGACACAAAGTTCCTTCTTGGTTATACAAGATCACTATACTCGCAATATTTGAAAATATGCAATCAGTGAGACTAACAAACTAGAAACAAATGATCTTCACGAAATTAAATGAAAACACAGAGATAACAGAGATTAGATAGACAATGAATGGAAAGCCCTTTTGTATTGATTTCTTTATGATCTATTTACACTTTTCAGAAAATATGCCAAGTTCTTCCTCCTTGAGAATGGCGTAAAGAAGGCCATTATATAGCTTACAAATCAGTTACTTTTTGTAACCGTTTCTTTTAACTAAAGAATAGTTAAGGACTCGCCAAATCGCAGTACCTCAACCTATTACAAAGAAAACGGAAAAAGAAAGGGAAGAAGAGAAAAGAATGGGGAAGAAGACAGGTGGCCGATCACTGAGAGGGACCCACTGACTTCAGAATCCACTGTCTGAATCTCTTCAACGCCTCAGCTATGTCTCTGCCACTGGGGAACTGATGTGTTGGCTGCAGACTGAGTCCAAAATCCTAGACACTTCTCCATCTCTTTATCAAACTCGACATGAGTATGATAATCTTTATTTGCTTCTTCAATGGCAGATTGAAGAGAGCAGATCTCCTTCATTTTTTCTTTGGAGATGGAGCTTTCCTTGAATAAATTGTCTTTTACAAAAGTTCTGAACTGAGCTTTGATCTCTTGTAAGGAAAGGGAAGCACCAGAAGTTTCATCTTGAAGATGACAGTGTATATCTTTGAAAGCCGAGACAACCAATGTCTTGAAGGCTTCGCCCTTCTGCCAAAGCCTCCTCCAAGACTCTGATCTTCCACTCCACACTGTAGACCCATGATTTTGATAGATTGTCCTTTGCATCATCAAAAACTTTATTCACCAGCAAAATGTTCTCGTCTGTCTGTCCCATAAGGTGAAGGTCTACTATGCAACTGCTCCAGATTTTGAGCTCTTTATCCATGGTATTGATAGTGGAGGAGAGCTTCAGTTGCACATTGCTCACCTTTTCGTGGAGTTTGAAAGCTTCGCCGATGAAGTTTAACCCAGCAACAAGCATGTCATCCACCATGGCTTCAATAGCTCTGCCATAGACAGAATACTTGTGCATATCTTTAATACTCTGCACTTCATCTTGGCTTAGAATTACAGGAGGTGGGAGAGCAGTCAAGGGGGTAGGGTCCAAAACTTTGTCCTTAGACAAAAGGGACTTGATGAAACCTGTGAGAACTTGGGCCTGTTCTTCCAACTATTCAATAGTTTGTTGGCCCTTTTCTACCCTCCCAATGACTCTTGTGACTGTTTCCTGGAGGTTGTGAATTTCACCTTCAGGGGTAGACTCTCCCATTGGGATTCTCGAGAGCTCCAAGTCAGATGCCTGCAAGTCCTGCTCTGATTTATCCGTTGTAGGCTTGGAAATCTCCAGGAATTGCTGACCTTGAGCATCAGACACTATTCTGGAGGTGACTTTGGCTTTCTTGGCACGAGAAGGAGTGGTGCCCAACAAGGCTGCGACAACATCAAAATTTGATCCCGAGCTTTGAGAGGAGAATTTTCTCTTCTTTTTGTCGACCAAAGGTTGCACCCACGCGAAAGAGGAAGAGGAATCAGCAGGAGGGGCAAGGGGACCAAGAGACAGGGAGCTCATGACACTCAAGGTCTGTGCAGCTGTTGACTCGAGTTGAGATGTGAGCGGGGCACTGGAGGCAATTGTGGTAGAAGGATCTACAACACCTGGAAGCTCAGTGCTCTGGACTTCTTTATCTTTATCAGCTGGGTCTTCAGGAGCATTTGCAGGGGTTGACATTTCACTTTCTTTACTTTCACTAAGAACAATGATGTTCTCTGGCCCTATAGGAAAATTTTCCTGTTTTTCCTGGAGATCTTCTTCCACAGGTTCTTTCTTTACTTCTTTGAGTTTCTTCTTATATACCTGGGTGGATGAGGAAGGAGTAGATTCTGCAGGTCCCTGAGTTGATGAGGCAGGAGGGGTCTTCACTGGTGTCTCAGACCTTGGAATAGATGCTTCTCTTCTTGGTGTTGAAGCGTCCTTAGAAGAGGATTCTCCGAATGCCTCCGAACTCTTGAACTCTCATGTCAAACTGCACTAGTCCACGACTAAAACTGGAGCAAGGATCTCAGCCAGGTCGTCCCTCTCTTTCCTGTTCCAATCCACGTCCTCTAAAGGAGTGTGCTTAACCACATTTTCATACTCATACGAGTATAGATCAGAGTTTTCATCCTTTAGCCCTTCAGGAACTTGATATAGGCCGAGTTCTTCAATTAATTGCAAGGAGAATCTGCCATAGTGCCTCCTTCTAGCCTCAAAATCATCAGCACAATCAGCCCAATAGTCTTCTGTATCAGCTCTGTGATAATAGACTATTTTGATGTTCTGCCCAATGAACCTCTTCAAGTCGAAGCAAGTCCTTGGCTTGAAGAAGTGAACCGTGATGGGAACCAGGGCTCTTTCTACATTCTGTGCATCTAGGGCTGTTTTGCAGGTATAATTTCCCAAAGAGATGGGAAAGTGTAAACCAGTGATCCTCTTATCTCTGCAGGTTCTGTAATTTGTCCAATTGCCTGCATATTTCTATCAAGGCCATCCTATCATTACAGAACATGGGCAGTCTTAGAGGGGTGCCCTCATAACGGCAAGCCTGATATAAGAGAATTTCCTGAACTGGATGAAGTAAGCACCGTAGTGCGATATCAGAGTCATAGCTTCATCAGAGAATCTCCTGGCAGTATCGCCTTCGAGCAGCCTAACCACGTACATGGTGAAAGCGTCGTTGACCCTTCTGAAGTTACGATTGCTGGTCTCCAGGGTGAACTATGGGCAGTATGCATATATTGGATCATCTTTGTGTTCATCTATGTAAGAGAAACCAAACCACTGCCTTGATGCTGCCAGAGTGTACATCAGGTACGAAGTCATATAGAACTTCTTTGTTTCTTTGCACGTTGGGACAGCTACTCTGCCAAATTCATGCTAATGATCTCCACCCAGTTGATATTCTGTGTTCCTCGCATACCATGTTGATGAGCGGGCACATCCAGAAATGGAACTCATTGGTGGAGGGCAAGCCCATAACCCGAGCCAACAGAGTTATGAAATCAGACAACTCTTCATTAAAATCTGCCCGCAAGAGGGTTTTGGTCAGACGAGAAGCTCCTTTCTTAGGGTTCTTCAGCCAGGACTTGGCAACCCGTGCTTTGTATTTGTCGCTGTCCTGATTGAACAGGGCTTGTGCTTGATCCCGGGAAATGACTATGGCATTATCCATCTCTGGGATCCTCAGAGCAGTGCTAATGGTGGCAGCATCTAGTTTGGCAATGAGTTCCCGTGTATATTGGTCAATTCGCTCGAGGCGGGGTCGAAGTGAGCTCTGCATGAAAGCACGGTATCAGCACACTGCACCGAGATCGGGAAACCGCCAGCAAAGGCCAAACCACTGTCGTGAATCATTGCTGCCATTGGACTAGGGTTTGTATCTACCACCCTCGCCCAAAAATCACCGAAGTCGAGATGTCGAGCTTCACTGTCTCCAATGTTAAGAACGACTGACTCTAGTGGTGAAACTTGCTCCTGTCCCTGGAATTTGATCTTCATACTGATAGTAGTTGAGAGAGAATTACAATCTAGACTTGGGAAGGAATCACAGTAGGGAACGGGTATGTTTGCAAGAAATTAGATTGCAGGTGTTCGAGCAAGGAAGCAGTGTGAAAAATGTAAAAGGGGGTCTGCTCGTTATATAGCCATTTTGGAGAGAGAAAGGAAATCAATGCGCATTAAATTCATATCTACCAATTTGAAAAGCAACATATTCGGGTAGAGCGGGAAAACTAAGTATGAATGGCATTTGGTTCGCTTGGGACATGTGAGACGTGAATATGCGAAACACGCGGCTCGGCACTACCGATTGGGCGAAGTAGGGAGAATACACACAAATGCGTTTTGGGACATTTGGGACGAAAACGCGTGAAGTACGCGGTTCGGGTGTTTCGGGTGAAATTGGAACGACTTGCACTTTTGACTTGGGACATTTGGGTCAAAAAGTTCCGAAGTACGTGACTTAGGCGTTTCGGGTGAAAACGCGATGTGAAGGTCGGAATATCTTAGGACATTTGGAATGTAAAGAAATGCCAAGTACGCGGCTCAGGCATTTCGGGTGAAAATGCAACAAAGGGGCCCGTTTGAAACTGGGACATGCGGGACAAAAATACGTGAAGTACGCGAGAAACACACAAAATGACCCAGGAATGCAGATCTGTTACAATTTCTTGACTTTTAACATTTTCAAAGACGACAGAGAAGACATTCAAAACTCAAAATTTTGAAAATTTACTTTAAGTGCGGGGAAATTTTGAGTGGACAACAATGCCCATCCTAGTATTGGGGTGCCCCGATCATTTTTACACTTTTTGGGTACTTTTAGATGTTTGAGTTTTCTATTTTTTTAGAGGTTGGGATTTTTATAGCTAATTACAAAATTAGAAGAAGATAACCATATAAACATAAAGTTATGAGACCATAATGAGGGACTAAACACTAAGCACTACTATCATCACCTAAGGTTACATCCATCTAGCTCTATCACAAGGCACAAGGCTAGTTCATTTGCATCACATTACACATGAGGGAATTTTATTCTATTCCATCCACCATTTTATTACATTTCTACACATCGATGTTTCTCACTAATTTCAAAAAGTGTGAATGGAACAAGAGCAACTAAGGCATGATTTCACACACAAGCATATAAAACTACGTCAGTCTAAGATGTAGAGCAACACTCGATTTAGTAAATCCACCATTGTGGCTCGAGGATAGTCTGACCCCTTCATATGAATATTTATTTTTTAGAGGTTTGATGCTTGTCTTGGGGTTTTTGCAGGTCTCATCTTCATCAGTGATTTTTAGTGACATACAACTGAGTTCAACGAAACTAGTGTGAAAGGATGTGAACCCAAGTGATCACTTAACAACACCTAAGAGGAGGGTTTTGGGTCATTTACAGACCATGGTACCCAATTTTCAGACTAGGGCACCCATAGGTGCCCTTGTCCCTCTCTAGAACCCCAGCCTAACCTAATGTTCCAAATATGTGTTCTCTAGAGCTTATTTGTGTTCATTATTGCATTATGTTCATTTGGTCTTCATTGTAACACAATTCCTAACAACCATCATATAAACAAAGCTCTATCTAACCCTTCTTGCACTTTAGGGTTTCATATTTTCATAACTTATATTGCTTGGGTCATTTCCTTTATGCATTTATCTATTATTTATTATTGTTTTTAATATTAGATTAACTTAGAATAAATTCCACATTTCAGCTTAATCAAAAAGCATGCGACCTTTGTTCTTAACCTTTTTGAGCTACATTGCATAAATCTACCTTACTTAAATATCTCTTTTTACGCCTTGAATGACTAATGTTTTCTATAGGTCATCCAAACATTTGATTTATTTTTTAAAGTAGTTCACGATTACCGTGAGTTGTGATAGCTAGTTGAATAATATTATCACATCATATGAAACTAGAGGAGCCATGTACATGTCTATTTCTATTGTAAAACTAGGCAGCTCCAATGCTGTGCCAAATAGGCATTGGTTTACCATGTGGAAAAAGTTGTTCCCATATTGTACATTCCATGATTTCTTCATATAACTAGCTTTTGTTTTTAAAATTTTAGCTAACTTCTTAGAAATGAAACATTCAAGAAGCACCAATATAAAAAATAATAGTTACAGTAGTCCATATAACTTACCTGGTACTTCAATAGGTGTGGCTTACTTTTCAGCTTGTCTATTTGCTACTATAACATGCATTCTTTTCAAAGGGTTTCTCTCTTTGTTCTTCAAAGGAAAATTATTTGTGTAGTGATCACCACCACACTTAAAGAATCTTGAAAAATGGTCATTTTCTTTCAGTTTTATTTTCATTCACCGTTGTACTATTCTTTCTAACTTTCTTAGTATTCATAGTAGGCTTTGTTGCTATACTTTTCTTCCCATTTTGGATTTATTGCCAACCTTTTTCCACTAAGTTTTATTTGGTGCTAGTGGTGATGGTGAACTAAATTTTTCTTTCTTTTCTCATCATGGTGAGAAGATATAGCCTACAAATTCTACTCTTGGTAGATTTCCTTTTTGAATACAGCCTCCATGGTCAAAGGACCATGTACATCAACTTCCCCACCAATGATGGGATTAATTCCCATGATGAAATTTCATATATGGAAGTTCACATATTTCTAGTCTTGTGGAACATATTTTAACAACTTTGTAAACTTTTCCCGTACTCACTACAAATCAACTTGCCTCGAACTACGTTTCTAAAATTTTGACATCTTTTGGTCACAAGACAACCGTGGTAACCAATGCTATCTAAAATAGAATTTGAACGGATCCAAGATTATGTTAGCTACATCAAACCCCATTTATACCTTCCGTTTGTCCCACCAATATGAAGCCTCATTTTAGAGTTGATCAATACACCAAACAACCTTATTTTCTTCAAAAAGTTCCCGATGGTGAAATATTTCTCCATCTCATTGAGCCAATTCTTTAGCTCCATCACCTAGAGTTGTTCCATCAAATTTTGGTGGAATGATACACACGAATGGTCTAGGTGGAGAATCAACTCACTATAATGATCTAGATCCTATTGTCTTCACGTATTTCCACGTTGATACATATTTTGGAACCAAAAAAATAGTTCCCTTTATGGGGAGTTTTTTCATTGGTTTATTCAATAAAATAATCACCTTTGAAGTAATGTTCGATGGTACTTTGTGCTTCATTTTAAACTTTGAGAGAAATCTGGTTTGTTTTTTGTCTCTATCTTATCTACATTTTTTTACATTTGTTTGTCTAGTTAATTTAAAATAGGCTCATAAACTTATCCAAAAATAGGTGCCAATGCTAGGAATTGGTTTTCTTTGGTTCATTCACCGAGTTTCTTTCCTTTGAATACTATTTTAAAGGTTATTTGTTATCGATTTTTAGTTTTGAGAGAACTATGCTTTTTTCTCGTTGTCTCATCTTATTTGAGATTTGTTTGCATTTTTGGCTATTTAATTCAATATTTTCCTATTGCCTTAGCCAAAAAATCAACCTAGTGTTTGGGAAATGTTGTTTGGTTCATTTACTAAAATCCATGGGGTGACAAAAATTCACCTATTTAATGAATAAAAGATGAAAATTATAAGTAAGGAGGAGGCATGGAAATTTAGAAAGTGAAATTGGTCCTTATAGCTATGCCTAATGAGGTACCCATTGATTTATCAATTTTTTTGTAAAACCCTAGATATACTATTTAAGAGTCACATGCAATAATATAACAATGGCGTAAAAAATATGACACAAGCAATAAGAAAACTAATTTAAAACCCTAAGTGCAAGAAAGAGGAGAAAATAATTAGATGATTCACACTAATTCTGAAGGTGTGTAAAGATGGGAAACTTCTGGAACTATAACACAAAGTGTTGCAACCGAACCCAAAAAATTACGTAAGTATTGGAATATGAAGGACCATGGCATTAGGATTGGTACTGGGGCACCTAGGTGCTAGATACCCTAACTGGGCACTAGGGTCTACACAAAACCTTAGAAAATGGTTTTTTTAGGGTTACTAGATGTTTTTTGACCTTCACCTTTGATCACCTTTGTGTCACACTAAGTTCACAAATGTTTTATGTAACCTGCAATGAAAGAGATATCTTGTAAAACCCCAAAACATATGAAATACTTAAAAATAAAATATGCAAATGGGGAATTAGAGTGACCCCAAAGGTCACCCAACTGAGTGAACTTATGATCCATGCATTGTCCTACCATTCAAAATCCATATAGTTCTCTGTGTGTGTAGAATCATGCCCTAGGTGGATATTGTGCACAATACACTTGATAACAAGAAATAGCTAGATGTAGAAGATGTAAATAGATGTGTGCATGGAAAAATTAACTTCCCCTCCTATGAAGAGTATACAGAAGAATACAGCCCCTTAACCCTTGGATGGATGTTTTGATGCTCTTGAAATTCCTTTGGATGCAACCTTAGGTGATAGTAATAGATGCTTAGAACTTGGTCCTTTAATTTTATCACATAACATTGTATTTATATGATTCCCTTGTTTGAATTTTGTAATTAACCACTAAAAGGCCGACCCATAAGAAAATAAGATGCCCAATGGCTAGAAGAGGCCCAAAAGTGATGAGAAAGATATAAAGAGGCTAGGGGTACCCATAGGGGACGAGGGCACATAGACACTAACATCCTAGTGGGTGTTGGTGTCCACACTTAGAAACGATGGAGTAATAAAATTTATACTAGGTAATAGGGTGTCCAAGGCCAAAAAGAGAATAAGAAAGAAAATAATTAGATCAAAGAAAATGGTTAATTAGTATTTTTCTTGCTTAGGAATCATATGAATGCAAGTATGTGATTAGGACCTAGAAATGTACCCAAGTGCATGATTTTGTGTCTACATTTGCCCCCACTTTATGTTGTTGAGAAAAATATCGATAACATAAAGTAGATAAGAGATGTGTACTTGATAACCATGTAGATCGATGAAAAAATCATGTTGAGGAGAATATAAAAAGCATGGAGTGAATAACATGAAGTGTGGAAGCTAGAGGAAGGGGGAAGTGAAAATGACCCTAGGGGTGAAGCGTATGCAATGTGTCGTGTTGTACCTATTTTCATTGTTGTGCTTGATGTTGGTGTAAGGTTGCTTCTTGTTGTGTATTAAGGATAAACCTGTAAAAGAAGAGAAAAAGAGTAGTCAAATATGTGTATAGAAAAATTTCAATCCAAATGTATGAAAAGTGTAAAAGTATGAAAAAATGTGAAAAATTAGTAAAAGGAACATGTGCATCTAATCCGTGAAGAGTGAAAATGATAGAAAAGTGTACTGAAATGTTGATGAAGAGATATTTTTTCAGGAGATCGCACGCTAAGTGCGAGTTTTTGGGGTGATATCACACCATTAAAGAAGAAGTGTAGGGAGAAAGGTCTAGTGTTATTCTCCATCCTTTTGACTGCTTTCAAAATTGATACACCACTATAGATGGTGTGATCCTATCTTTCTCAAGTTTGATCTAGTTTGACCTAAGGAAAATAAAAACATGGAAATAGAATGCATTCCGCTTTCAAGGACAATGCATGTAATGTAAAACTACTCTCAAAACTGTTGAAAACTATGTTGATTGAAGAAAAACTATGTATCCAACCTTAGTCATAGGTGCAAAGAAGGGTCGAAGCACCTAGGCACCCATGTCTGAATCTAGGCAATTGTGTCTCGTGTTGAACCAAATACCCAAGTCAGAATCTAGGCCATACTATTACTATGTTTGAGCTCTGTTTATGTTTTGAAGTGTGTTGTATAGGGTGAATGATTCACCCAATAGATGCCCCCTCATTTGGGGTGAAATCAACGTCTCTAGGAGGATGTGGTCCAAAAGAGGACCCAATGCTGAAATTATCGACATGACACTAAACCGATACCGCTATATAGGAGGGAATGTGCTTGGTGGAAACCAAGGCACATGCAAATAATGGATAGGAAACAAGTGTTAGTGCAAACAAGATAAGCATGCATATAAAAGATAATGGGTAAGATAGAAAGCAGGAAGACAATGTAGACCTGTAAGAATTGGATTGCAAACATGGGACATTGCTCACAATGTCACAAGACAACTAGGGCTGAAGAAGCCAAAAGTATACAAGTAGTGAACAAACAAGACATAGGGAAAAGCTTGCAAATAATGTCATAAATTGGAAAACAAAAGTAAACAAAGTGTAATAGACAACCATGGTAGTAAATAGTTCATGCAAAGAAAATGTTGCACATGAAGCACTTGTTAGCATGTTAGAAAGATAAAAAGTATGTAAAAATGTGTATGATCTGATATAAAGTAGTGTGCTAGTAAGAATAAATATTAATATATAACGAAATAATAGAACATGTGATGTGTAAAAATTAGATGCCCCAGAGCCATTGTGGGTGGTAAGAGATAATATGCCAAACATACATGTTTTGTGTAAATATCTATGTAAAGTATGCATTCAAAACTAGAAGACAAGTGAATGCACATGTGTATATAAAAATATAATGACATACAATGTATCCATCTAGCATGGTAATCAAAGTGTACATGTAAGTATAGGTAAGCAAGAACAATATGCAACAAAGATATGCAATATGGTATGTATGAGTGTAGTGGAATAATATGCAAGGTGAATGCAATATGAGCAACCTTCCCATTGAGTGAATGTATGTATGAATGAGATGAGGTTCATTTATAAAAGATCCCTTGATAGTAAAGAATAAACCTTAGAACAAGACTAAGTCATCGGGAAATAGTTTGAATTGTGTGCTAGAAAGATATGGTCAACAAATTATATAGTGTAAACAATGAGTGAGTGTGGTGAGGTTCATTTCAAATTTAGACCCTCAATAATTGAGTATGAACTATTTAACTAGAGTGCGTCATCGGGAAGTGTGTTGTGATGAACGTGACGCTAGAAAGATGTGTCGTGAATGTTCGAGTGTGGAATTTTTCATGTGTATGATGTTAGGTTCATGTATGTATTATGCTCTCAACAATCAAGTGTGAACCGTAGCACAAGAGTAGGTCATAGGGTAATGACAATACAATTGTATGAAGATGTGTAATGATGGTTAGATAGATATTTAGATATTAAGTACAAAGCATCAATTGCATGAGATGATATAGACATGAAATAGAAATGCAAAGGGGGAAGCTATGATGCCCCCAAGTATGTCAATGATGGGGAGCTATGTGATGATGTAAGAAAGACATTACGATGACCGAGGAGTTTTAAATGTATTATAAGAAAGAATACTATTATCACTATGGTGGGTAGGATGAAAAGTAGGATCAATGCTGAATGCAAGGTCGAACGGAGGAAGTAAAAAGAAGCCATCTAGAATTTTCTTATCTTGCATAGCAAGTGGTTTCTTGTTTTGTAACGCCATAGAATACTTGAGAGGGGGAGATTTTGGTTGTTTTTTTTGACTTGATAATGATGTAGATGACTTAGTAGGAGGAGGTAATGAAAAATGGACCTTGAGAGGTGGTTTCTTAGTTAGAGTGGGTTGAATAGGAAATACTTGACTAGCTGAAAAATTCATATTAGAAGTGATAGCATGATGTTCATGAGACATATAAGGAGAAGATTTAGGATCCCATTTGGATGTAGCATTTGTAGATGGGCATGCAAAAAAATGTTGTGCAGTGAATGAGAGAAATCCTTGACACTAAAGATGCTTGATTCTTTTTTTAAAACATAACATTCATTGTCATTATGTCCATTGATTCAATGATAATTGCAATATGGATGACCTTGATAGTTTGCAAGATGGTAAGGAGGATAACCTTGAGTAGATGGAAAATTGAACAATTGATTTCTAAAGATATCAAGTAAGAATATAACGCTTCTAAGCATTGTGATCAAACGTGAGAGGATCCAGTCATGGGAAGACTTGAGGCTCATTGATATGAGCACATGTAGAAGACATAAAATGAAGGTGAGGAGAAGAACTAGCATGAGCCTGAAAAGCTTCCTTAAGATGTTGGATTTTAGATTTAAGAGAGGTAATCATGGATTCCATAGCCTGAAATTTGAATTCAAATAAAGTATGCAAAGCTTGAATTGACTCCAACATGGGTTTAATGGGATGGAGGATCATGAAGACTAGGGTCGTCGGAAAGATGATAAAAATAACACTCACTTGATGTGGAAACGTATCTCTAGGGAGATACATGGTTTCTAAGGATTTTTTCAGAACATCGTTGCAATTAGGATGCATTTGAATTAAATCATATAGATAAATTTGAGGAATTTTGTGAGCCAATATAGAAGAAATATTAGTATCCCAAGAGTTCTCAAATGAGACAGGGTTTACAAATGATTTAACAAAAAATAACTTTTTTTGTAAAACCCTAGATAGGCTATTTAAAATACGCATGCAATTATATATCAATAAAGTACAAAATGTGACACAAGAAATAAGAAAAGTAATTTAAAACCCTAAGTGCAAGAAAGAGGATAAAATACTTAGTTGATTTACAATAATTTTGAAGGTGTGTGAAGTGGGAAATTGTTTAAAGTAGAACACAGAGTGTTGCAACCAAATCTAGAAAAATTGTAGGAGTGCTGAAAATGGTAGGACCAGGGAACCAAAGACTCTAAATGGGTGCTAGGGTTTATGAAAATCCTTAGAAACTAGTTTTCACTGTGGTCACTAAATATTCATTGACCTTTCCCTCGTATTAAGTTCATAGATGTTGCTTATAAATTACAATAAAAGTTATATCCTATAAAACCACAAAACACATCAAATCCTTAAAAAAAAGATGCAAATGGGGAGTTGGATTGACCACTGACGGTCACCCAAATTAGTGAACTTATGATCTAGGTATTGCACTACATTTGAGACTCCATGTAGTTTTGCATGTGTGTGTAGAATTGTGCCCTAGGGATCTCTTGTGCACAATGCACTTGATAGAATAAATAGCTAGATGTAGAAGATGTAAATAGATGCATGCATGGAAAAATGAACTTCCCCTCCTATGAAGTGTATGCATAAGAATGACATCCCTTGTCCCTTGTATGGATGTTAGATGGATGATTTGATACTCTTAAAATGCCTTTGGATGCAACCTTAGGTGATAGTAATAGATGCTTAGAGATTGGTCCTTTATTTTGATCACATAACATTATATTTATATGATTCCCTTATTTGAATTTCGTAATTAACCACTAAAAGGCTGAACCATAAGAAAACAAGATTCCTGATGATTATAAGAGGCCCAAAAGTCATGAGTAAGATATAAAGAGGTTAGGGGTGCCCAAAGGGGATGGGGGCACATGGGCACCGGCATCTTGAATGGGCGCTGGTTTCATAACTCAAAAAATGTGGAGTAACAAAAAGTTAGACTAGGAAATAGGGTGTGTAAGGCCAAAGAGAGAATAAGAAAGAAATCAAAAAGGCCAAAGATAGTGGTCAATTAGTACTTTTATTGCTTAGGAATCATATGAATGCAAGTATGTGATTAGGACCTAGAAATGTACCTAAGTGTGTGATTTTATGGCTGAATTTTCCCCCACTTTATGTCGTTGAGAGAAAGATCAATAACATAAAGTAGATAAGAGATGCGTACTTGATAACCATGTAGATCGATGGAAAAAGCGTGCTGAGGAGACAAAAAAAAACATGGAGTGAATAACATGAAGCATGAAAGATAGAGGAAGGGTGAAGTGAAAGTGAACCTATGGGTGAAGTGTATGTGATACATCATATTGTACTTGTTGTCATTGTTGTGCTCAATATTGGTGTAAGGTTTCCTCTTGTTGCATATAAAGGATAAAATGCAAAAGAAGAGTGAAAGCGTAGTCAAATATGTGTATAGAAAAATTTGATCCAAATTTATGAAAAGTGTAAAAGTATGCAAAAATGTGAAAAATTAGTAAAAGGAACATGTGCAATTGATTCGTGAAGAGTGAAAAAGATAGATAAGTGTACTAAAATGTTGACGAGAGATTTTTTTGGGAGATCTCACATTAAGTGCGAGTTTTGGGGTGATCTCTCGCCATGCATGAGAATAAGTGTAGGGAGAAAGGTCTAGTGGTATTCTCCATCCTTTGAATGCTCTCAAAATTTATACACCAATGTAGATGGTGTGATTCTGTCTTACTCAAGTTTAATCTAGTTTAATCAAAGGAAAATAGAAAAATGGAAATAAAATGCATTTTTCTTACTAGAGAGATTGTTCTGTAGTGTAAAAATTCTCTAGAAAGCTGTGTTGAAAAGGAGAAAAACTATGTATCGACCCCTGGTCATAAGCACTTATGAAGGGTCGAAGCGCCTAGGTGCCCATGGGTGAAACTAGGCGCTAGTGTTTGTGTTGAACTAAAGACCCAAGTTAGAATCTAGGCCGTCATTGTGGATCGTGTGTCCAAGCTCTATTTTTGTGTTGAATCGTGTTATATAGGGTGATTGATTCACCCAATGGATTCCCTCCCTCATTTGGGGTGCATGCGAAATTTCTAGGAGGATGCAACCCAAAAGAGGAACCGACGTTGAATTGATTTGACATGACGTTGAACTAATACCGGTATATAGGAGGGAATGTGTTTGGTAGAAACCAAGGCACATGCAAACAATGGCTAGGAATTTTTTTAGTGAAAACAAGATAATCATGCATATAGAAGACAATGTGTAGTTTAACAAGCAAGAAGACAATGTAGACTGCGAAAAGTAGGTTGTAAACATGGCACATCACTCATAATTTTTCAAGACAATCGGGGCCAAAGTGGAAAAACATACAAGCAAAGTGAACAAGAAAGTCATAGGTAAAATCCCACAAACAATGGAATATAATGGAAAACAAGAGAAAGAAAAGTGTAATAGAAAACCATTATAGAAAATAGTTCTTCGAAGAAAATGCTGCACATGAAGCACCCATTAGCATGTTATAAAGATAAAAGTATGTCAAAGCATGTATAATACGATATGAAGTAATGTGTTACTAATAATAGAAATCGGTATATAACAAAATAATAACAACCGTGATGTGTACAAAAGTGGATGCCCCCAAGAGCCACTATGGGATTGGTAAGAGGTACAAAGATAAAAATCCACACTACGTGTAAATATCTGTGTGAACTCTATATTCACAACTAGAAGTAAAGTGAATGTGTATGTGTATATAGAAAAGATAATGACATACAATGTATACGATATAGCATGGTAAACAAAGTGTAGATGTGAGTATAGGTAAGAAAGAATGATGTGCAACTAATATATATATATATATATATATATATATATATATATATATATATATATATATATATATATGATGTGTATGAGTATAGTAGAATGTTATGTAAGATGAATGTAGTAGGAGAAACGTGCCCATCGAATGAATGTGTGTATGGATGAGATGAAGTTATTTTCTAAAATACCCCTCGGCAGTCAATAATGAACCATAAAACAAGAGTGCGTCATTGAGAAATGGTTTGAATTGTGGACTGGAAAATATGATTGAAAAAGCATAGAGCGTATATAGTGAGTGAGTGTGGTGAGGTTCATTTCATATTTATAACCTCAATAGTGAGTATGAACCATGGAAATAGATTGTGTCATTGGGAAGTGTGTTGTGATGAATGTACTCTAGAAAGATGTGTCATGAATATGGTGAGTGTGGAATGTGTTGTGTGTATGATTTGAGGCTCATGAATGTAGTACACCTCAACAGTCAAGTGGGAATTGTGTAGCACAAGAGTGCGTCATAGGGTAATGAAAATATAGTTATATCAAGATGTGTAATGATGCTCGAGAGAGATATTTAGACATTAAGTGCGGAGCATAAATTTCATGAGACAATATAGACATGTGATAGAAATTCAATGGGGGGAAGCTATGATGCCCCCAAGTGTGTCAATGATGGGGAGCTATGTGAAAATGTAAGAAAGACATTCATGACGGTGAAGGAGTTTGAAATTTATTATAAGAAAACATATTGTTATCACAATGGTGGGTAGGAGGATAAGTAGGATCAATTCGAATGCGGGGTCATACAGAGGAATTCGAAAGAGGCCATATATAATTTTAGTGTCTTGCATGTAGTGAGTGGTTACTTGTTTAGTAACACCATAGAAGAATTGAGAGGAGGAGATGTTGGTTGCTTTGTTTGACTTGGTAATGTTGCAGATGACTCAGTAGGAGGAGGTAATGAAAAATAGACCTTGAGAGGTGGTTTCTTAGATAGAGTGGATTGAATAGGTGACACTTGTGTTATGTGACTAAATCCTCGAGCTTTTAAAGAATTAAAATACTTGTTGGATTATTAAAGAAAAGTTTAGTTTGAGACTTTTTCATACAATTTTGGTTTGAGAATTTCTAATACAAGTTTGATTTGAGACTTGCTAATACAAGTTTGATTCAAGATTCTTTATAAAGAAGTTGTAATAAGCTATTTGATTAATGTGGGAATGAATATCTCAAGCATTTTATTAAAGATGCTTAATTAAAATGAAAGGGTGTGTAAACCATTGAGTTGGTTCATAACCACCTATGATGTATTATAAAAGAGATGTAAATGTAAAGAGATCAACATGAAAAAAATAAATTGTGCTTGTGATTATGAGAGAGATAATTAATTGCAAAAGAGTCTTAATACTTTGTGAATTTAGTTTGTGGAAGTAATTTCAAGGCTAACACGGAGTTATAGGCGGGCGGTGGGCAAGAGAGAAGGGCACCGGTGGTGTCCTAGCCAGAGTAGGACATACAAACTTAGAAGGTTCCTTTCCAAGGAAAGGTGAAAATACACTAGGTATATAAAATTTGCTTTTATATTACGGCCATAGTTTGGTGTGTGTTAACCTAGGGGTAAATTGGAATTTTTACGAGAATTCTTGAACATTGTCCCTGACAAATTATCTCTCTCTCTCTCTACATTGGAATTTGGTATTAGAATTCTAAATAATTTGACTCAAATAATTTATCTCTCTATGAACTATGTTAATCTCTACAAAAGCTATGTAAAATATGTTGAAAAAGCTAATAGAAAGAAGTTAATTCTTATATTTATTATGGTAAAAGAGAAAATGAATGTATTCTATTTAATTTGCTATGTATATCTTGAAAATACATGCTTGTGTTAACATAAACAATGAGTTACATGAATAAATTAATGAAATATGTAATTCCAGATGTGTATGTTCCTATTTTAATGAAGAATTTGTATAGAATTGATCAGTATATATGAAATCAATCATATTTAAAATATAATATGAAAGTTTAATGGCATTTATAGATTGAATTATCTATTTTCTATATTTCATGATTGTGTCTCATTGTGTTCTATGTTGTGGACCCGAAATATTCCCTTAGAAAAATTCATTTTTAATTTCTAAGTCTGCTTTCGACACCAAATATAATGTATTATATTGTGAAGTTCTAGCTGCGAATATTTAGCCAATCGGAATGTACCATGTAGTTTTTGCCATGTCAAAACTTTATTAGACCCTTCGAGTGTTATGAATCATAAGCCAATGAGATCATCCCATGAGCTTCATAAATTTAGACTTTTGTTAATTTGTTTTGTCGATGCGAAACTTGAACCAATAAAATATCACCAAGTCTCTTCGCATTTTGCATACTTAGTATTTTGTTAGTCTTGACAATTGTTAACCAATAAGAATAATCCACCTTCCCACTACTTTATTAATACCTTGTCGAGTTGGTTTGTATGTGAGCCAATAGAACTTGCCCATGTTCTTTTGCATGTTATTTTACTTTGTCGGGATTTAGATATCATTTTCCAATGAAATATTTCCACTGTCTTTGCCTTTCCCTTGATGTGTATAATGTTTTGTTATGGACTCAAGAATTTATTGGAATTTGGTTGATTATGAGGTTTTATGTCTTCCTGGAGCCATCTCCTAAAGTTTTAGCAGGATTCAACCACATGCCTACCTTCTCTCATTGAATGGTCTCCAAGTGGCACTCCCTGCTTGTTCCACGTGTCTTTGTATTTTGTTCACGTTGACCACCCGAACCTAAAAATGTTTGTATTTTGGTTAATTCCAAGTGGTGTCTGTAGAAGAAAAATTGTTAAGAAAATCCATGGAATTGTGACAGTGTTCATCTCGCCACACCGATTACAACTTTAATTTATCAAGTTTAGCCGTAACCACAAATTTGTAAATTTATCTTAGTTATATTAATCAAATATAGTTGTAAATTTGACTTATCTTCTCAATTAAGCAAAGTATTATCATATAGAAAATGTATTAGTATTCGAAAGAAGATATGTGGTAAAAATTATTGATTGTGTCAAGTTAAAAAGTTACATTTTAGTTGATCGAGATCCAGATCATAGTATAGGAAAAAATCACATTTCAACTTGAGTGGCCAAATATTTAGGAGCCCATTTGGATATACCATTTGTAGATGGGAATGCAAAAAAATTAGTGCAATGAATGAGATAAATCATTTACACTCAAGATGTTTGATTATTCATGTAAAAGCATAACAATCATTGTGATTATTTCCATTGATTCGATGATAATTTTAATATGGATGACATTGATAGTTTACACAATGGTAAGGAGGATAGCCATGAGTAGATGGTAAAGTGATCAATTGATGACTAAGGATATCAATAAGAATATCATGTTGCTTAGCATTGCGATCAAATATGAGAGGTTCGATAATGGTAATAATTGAGGCTCACTAATATGAGAACATGTAGAAGACATAAAATGAGGATGAGAAGAAGAACTAGCATGAGCTTGAGAAACATCCTTAAGATGTTGGATTTCAGATTTAAAAGATGTAATCATGGATTCCATATCCTAAAAATTATCTTGAAATAAAGTATGCAAAGCTTGAATTGAATTCAACATGGGTTGATAGGATGGAGGATCACGAAGACTAGGGTTGTCAAATAGATGATCAAAAATAGAACTCACTTGATGTGGTGATGTATATCTAAAGAGATACATGGTGTCTAGGATTTTTCGTATGAAAAACCTTGCAATTAGGATGCATTTGAATTAAATCATACACATGAATTTGAGGAATTTTGTGAGCCAATATAGAATAAAGATGAGGATATAAGATTTATCGAATGAGATAGGTTTACCAAATGATTAAACAAAAATTAACTCTTTTTGCAAAACCCTAGATAAGATATTTCAGAGTCACATACAATAATACAACAATGAAGTACAAAATGTGACACAAGCAATAAAAAAGTAACTCAAAACCCTAAGTACAAGAAAGAGGAGAAAAGAATTAGCTTGATTCACAATAATTCGAAGGTGTGAA
Source organism: Taxus wallichiana var. yunnanensis (assembly GCA_018340775.1). Classification (NCBI taxonomy): domain Eukaryota; kingdom Viridiplantae; phylum Streptophyta; class Pinopsida; order Cupressales; family Taxaceae; genus Taxus; species Taxus wallichiana. Next base: position 301,722,918 of record CM031240.1, on the reverse strand, counting down.
AGCTGTTGGAACTAGAACACGAGTGTCGCAACCAAACCCGAGAAAAATTGCAAGAGTGTAGGAATAGGCATGAGCATGACACTTGGACTGGTAATAGGGTGCTTTAGAGACCCTAAGCGGGTGCTAGGGTCTGCAAAAATTGGTTTTTATAGGGTCGCTAGATGTTCATTAATCTTTGAATTTGTGTCACACTAAGTTCACATATGTCATATATAATCGTAATGAAAAATATATCGTACAAAACCCCAAAACACATCAAATCCTAAAAAATAAAATATGTAAATGGGGAGTCATATCGAACACGAAGGTCACCCGACCGAGTGAACTTATGATTCAAGCACTTCACTACATTTGAGACTCTATGTAGTTCTATGCCTATGTGTGTACAATTTCGTGCCCTAGGTGGATCTTGTGGACAATGCATTTGATAACGAGCATCAACTAGACGTAGAAGATGTAAATAAATGTGTGCATGGAAAAATTAACTTCCCCTCCTATGAAGTTTATACGAGAAGAATGCAATCCCTTAACCCTCGGATGGATGCTAGATGGATGTTTTTATGCTTTTGAAATGCTTTTGGATGCAACCTTAGGTGAGATTAATAGATGCTTAGAGCTTGGTAATTTAATTTGATCACATAACATTGTATTTATATGATTCCCTTGTTTGAATTTCGTAATTAACCACTAAAATGCCTGCCCATAAGAAAACAAGATGCCCAACAGTTAGAAGAGGCTCAAAAGTTGTGAGTAAGATATAAAGAGGTTAGGGGCACCCATAGGGGATGACGCGCCTTTGAGCGCTGATGTCTTGGCTGTGTACTAGTGTCAAGACAAAGTCGGAGATGGGAAATAGGCTATGTAAGGCCAAAGAGAGAATAAGAAAGAAAGATAAAAGGCCAAAGATAGTGGTAAATTAGTACTTTTCTCACTTAGGAATCATATGAATGCAAGTATGTGATTAGGACCTAGAAATCTACCCAAGTGTGTGATTTTGTGTCTACACCCATATACAATAAGGATCTCAAGTAATGGAAGAAATCCCAATTGGAAAAACATTTACTTACAAGAGATAAAAGACTCCTCTATAACTAAAAACATGCATCATATAGGTCCGGAAACAAAAGGTCCAATGAGGTACCCATGTACAAAATACAATCTTTATAGAAGAATAAGAGGAGAATTAAAGAGCTATCCAACTTCCCTAGAAGATGTAAATTCCTGAAGCCATCCTATATCCTATAAAAAATCCTCTTGGAGTGACTGTGTTTTAAAAGTAGATGTAATGGAGAGTGAACTACCATGGAAGGAAGAGTGAAATATCCAATTGTTTGATGGATATCTAACCAAGATGTGGTTAATATCTAAGGAACTATGGTAAACAAGTAAGGTAGAAGTTCCAACATCTCCATGAGGGAATGATGAATATTAAGGAGCAATGAAGAAGGAAGGTGGAGTTTCCTATAACTTTGTAAAAGACTTCTTGATGTCTAATGATTCTTGAATCAAAGTGTCTATTCCCTTAAAATTATGTGATGGACCAAAATTAGTTGCATAAACAATTAACTCCTCAAAATATGGAAGGTGAAAAGTGGATGGTGGAAACGAGTCCCCATCACTACGTAATAATTTATGCTAGAAGAGAAGTCCTTATCACCATAAATGTTCTCAAGCTTAGAAGTGTCATCAAGTAAAGGTGAATCATATGAAGAATTTGAAGGAGGGATAAAGTGGGAGAATGAATATAGTCAATTATGATGATCAACTAAACCCATTGAAATGATAGTGTCACTATTTAACTCTCTCACATATACAAAATCTGAAGTGAACTCAATCCACATACCACGACCAAGGTGAGTAAGCTAATAGATCGGTAAGAGATTAGTTGAAAGTGATAGAATACTTAAAACATTGTTAAATGTTCCACCACTCACTTCAATAAACCCTCTCCCAAAAACTTGAGTAGAAGTGTTGTCACCTAGTTGAATAGAAGACATGTCACATGGCTCTAATGAAGTGAAATCCACGTGTGATGAGGCCATGTGATGAGATGCACCCAAATTAATATCCCATGTAGGAGTCGGTGGCACAGCTAAAACTAGAGCTCTTCCCTTTGTTTTCTCATTAAATAATTATTTCTCTTTTCCTTTCCCTTTTCCACCATAATTTACCTTGGAGGATTCATGTTATGAAGATGGTTTGATAGAATCAGGTACACCTATGTTTTTATTCTACAATAAAATTGTAAGGAGGGTAATATGCTTCTTCAAACATTTAATTTCATCATGCCTACCTATGCAATACCCAAATTTGATCTTATCTTTCATAGGATTAACATTAGAAGAGGAAGTTGAGGAATTTGGTTTGGTGGTGGGTTATTCCTTCTTATTCTCATGATCCTTATTATTGTGTTTCTTATCTTTTGAGGCCTTCTGTTTGTCATGCCCGCAAGTAGAGAATGGGATTTAATATATTTTAGGGCATCCATTTGAATTATTTTATCTTGTTCTTGGGTAAGCTCAACAATAAACTCATCAAAGGAGGAAATTTTCCATTGTACACCAAGTGCCATTTTGGTTGCATGGAAGGTAGAGACAAAAACAAAACAATTGAGACATAATTTGGTGGGGACAAAAATAATAAGTTGTGAGTCCATTTTTTCAATTCCATGTTTTTTTACTTGTAATATCATAGATTTTAACTTGATGAAGAAGTACCTAAGTGTGTCTAAACTACTAGGGATAAGCCTAATAAGCTCATTTTCCAGTTTATTCCCTTTCATTTCATCTTTTCATAATATTTTTCCTAAGGTGTCCCACACATGGGAATTTTGGCAAAATTTATATGAAAGCCTTGATCTAATGATACAAAAATACGTAGGAACCCATAAGATTCATCAAAATTTTCAAACCATTTCTCTCTCTCTACAACATCTGTTGGTTTGAGTTTGCAAACCCATCGTTATATGATAAAGCTTCTTGCTTCACTGAGGGAGTGACACAAAAGTTTTTCATTTGTGATAATTAAAGAGAGTAAGTAAAGAAATTTTTAGATCCATGGTGATTAAGATAAATATGAAATATAAATTCCTAATATGATGTTATAGTATCAATAAATAAATGATGTAATGAAATAAAAAAATATACCAAAGCAAGGTAAGCAATAAATAATGAAACCATAATGTGTAAAGAATGGTAAGATTCCTTAGCTGATTCACCAAGCTCTAAAAAGTGCATAGATATAGAAAATAGAGAAATGCAAATCTTGCCAGTCACACCTGGAGCTAAAAAATTATAGATTTGGAGGAGGAGGCTAGATTGGGGTGCCAGAGAGGGACAGGGCGCCGTGGGCGCCATAGGCCTGTTTCTGGGTGCTTGATCCTACAAAAATGCTTAGAAACCTGAATTCTTAGGGTCACAAGATGTTTTCCAATGATCACCTTTTTTCACTACGGATTCACACAATAATTGCTGGAACCGTCAAAAAACTGTAATGAAACATAGACCCACAAAACTCTTAAATAGAAATCAAATCCTACAAAATAAATATACTGAGAATGAGGGGTCGATTGTCCTCAAGCTGCTGCTGATGGCGGACTTACAAATGAACACTTTGCACTACACCTTAGACCCATTATATTTCTATGTGTGTGTACAGTAATCACACCCTACGTTTCTCTTGTGCAGTTGCACTTGGATAACAAGAAATTAGCTAGATGTAAATAAATGTAGTAAATGTGTGCATGGAATAAAATGAACTTCCCTTATGAAGTGTATGTAGATGATCTAGCCATTGTGTACCTTGTGATGGAGCTAGATAGATGTAATGGATCTCTTAGGTGCCTTTGATGGATATAACCTTAGGTTGTGATAGCTAATGCTTAGTGTTTGGTGCTTTATTATGATCACACAACTTTATATTTATATGATTCCCTTGCTTGAATTTCATAATTAACCCTGAAAAGGCTGAATAAAAAAAATATAAGATTCTCAAATGGCTAGAAAGAACCCAAAAAGTGTGAGTAAAGTGCAAAGAGGATAGGGGAACCTAGATTGGTCGAGGGTGCCTGCACGCGCGTCTGTGCGGGAACTAGTGTCTAGGATGACAAATGCTAAAGACTGAAAAAGGAAAACTGAGAAAGTAAGGGTGTAAGACTAAAAGTAACAAAAGAAAGTAAAGAAATGTGGCTAAATACATGGGTTAAATAGAACAATTCTTACTTAGGAATCAAATGAATAGTAGTATGTAATCAGGACTAGATAATTACCCAAAGTGTGTGATTTTGTGTCTACATTTGCCCCCACTTTATGTTGGTGAGTGGAAAGCTCAATAACATAAAGTAGATAGAGATGCATACCTGATATCCATGTAAATCGATGTAGAAAATGTGCAAAGGGACTAGAAAATGTGTGGAGTGATAAAAATGTGAAGTGTGGATGCTAAGGAGGAGAAAGTGCAAAAGTGATGAAAATGAACCTAGGGTGGAGAACGCATGTGTAGCTATTATGATGTACCTATTGTCGATGTTGATGTATGTGATGTTGTTATTATTGTTAGTGTTATGGTGATGTTGACTACCACTTCTCATATAGAGAGACCTGTAAAAGAGATTTGAAAAGTAGTCAAATATGCATGTATATTATCAAAATATGTAAAAACGGAAATAATAAGTTGTGAATCCTTTTTGTAAATTTCACATTATTTTACTTAGAATATCATATATTTTAACTTGGTGAATGAGTACTGAAGTGTGTCTAAACTACTAGGGGTAAGCCTAATAAGTTCATTTTCGGTTTATCCCCTCTCATTTCATCTTGTTTCCGTAATATTTGTTTTAGAATCTAAGATGTCCCACACATACTTGGGTGTTTTGGCGAAGTTATATGAAAGCGTAGATCCGGTGATACAAAAAGACATAAGAACCCATAAGCTTCATCAAAATTTTCAAACCATTTCTCTCTCTCTACAACATCTGTTGGTTTGAGTTTGTAAACCCATCCTTATATGATAAAGCTTCTTGCTTCACAAGGTGAGTGACATAATTTTTTTCCATTCGTGATAGTTAAAGAGAGAAAGTAAAGATTTTTTTAGATCCATGGTGATTAAGATAAATATGAAATATAAATGCATAATTTGATGTTATAATAGCAATAAATAAATGATGTAATGAAATACAAAAAACATATCAAAGCAAGGTAAGTAATAAATAATGAAATCCTAATGTGCAAAGAAGGATAATATCCCTTATTGATTCGTTGAGTTACGAAAAGTGCATAGAGCTGGAAATTAGAGAAATGCAAAGAACCGACCATCATATTGGAGCTCAAATAATTTTCGATCTCAAGAAGGAGGTTGGATTGGGGTGCCTAGAGAGGGACATGGGTGCACTGTGGGCGTCCTTAGCTTTGTTCAGGTGCCCAAGTCTACGAAAATGTTGAAACATGAATTCTCGGGGTTGTAATATGTTCGTTGATGCTCACCTTTTTTCACTACAGATTCACACAATAATCATTGGAGATTCCAGAAATCACTGATACCCACCTTTTCTCAATACAAATTCACATAATAATTTACGAAGCGCCAGAAATGTGCAATGAAACATAGATCTACAAAACCCTAAAATATAAATAAAATCCTAAGAAAGAAAGGTGTAGTATGATGGGTTATATTTTCCTTAGCCGTCACAAAAGTTGAATTACAAATGAGCACTACACTACATCTCAGACCCAATGTAATTCTCTATGTGTGTGTGGAATTGTGCCCTAGGTTGCTCTTGTGCTATTTGCACTTGGATAGCGAACAAGTAGTTAGATGTATAGAAATGTAGTAAATGTGTGCATGGAATAAAATGAACTTCCCTCTTATGAAGTGTATGTAGATGAACCAACCCTTGTGTCCCTTGTGATGGAGCTAGATGGATGCAATAGATCTCTTATATGCCTTTCATGGATGTAACCTTAGGTGGTGATAGCTAATGCTTAGTGTTTCTTTGCTTTATTATGATAACATAAATTTATATTTATATGATTACTTTTCTTGGATTTCATAATTAACCCCAAAAATTCTGAATACCAAAAATATAAGATGCTCAAATAGATAGAAAGGACCCAAAAAGTGTGAGTAAAGTGAAAATAGGATAGGGACACCTAGATTGGATGAGGGTGCCGGCGCTGGTGTCTGGTTTGGGCGTTGGTGTCTAGGATGACAAATGTTGAAGGCTAAAAGGAATACTAAGCAAGTAACGATGCAATATTGAGAGTAACAAAAGAAAGAAAAGAACGGTGGCTAAATAAATGGGTTGATTAGTACCATTATTACTTAGGAATCATATGAATAGTAATATGTAATCAGGACTAGATAATGACCCAAAGTGCGTGATTTTGTGTGTACATTTTCCCCCACTTTATGTTGGTGAGTGGAAAGCTCGTAACACAAATTAGATAGAGATACGCACGATATCCATATAAATCGATGTGGAAAATGTTCCGAGGAACTAGAAAAAGCGTGGAGTGATAAAAATTGAAGCGTGGATGCTAAGGAAGAGAAAGTGTAAAAAGTGATGAAAATAAACCTAGTACGGAGAACACATGTGTAGCTGTTATGGTGTACCTATTGTCGATGTCAATGTGTGTGATGTTATTTTTGTTGGTGTTGTGGTGATGTTGACTACCACTTCCCATACAGATGGACTTGCAAAAGAGAAGCCGACAAGTAGTCAAATATGCATGTATATGATCAAAATATGTAAAAAATGTGTAAGGAAAGTATGTAAAATGAAAAAGTGTGAAAAAGGAACATGTGCACTTGATCCATGATGAGAAAAAGGGTGTAGAAAGGATCCTGAAGATGATGTCAATGCGTGAGTTTTTGGGCAATCTCACGCCAATGTAATGGAAGAAGTGTAGGGAGAAATATTTGGTGTCATATGCCAGACCTTTAACTACTTCTGTTGTGTAAAACACCACTACAGATGGTGTGTATGTGTTAAGGAATCTCTACCCTATAAAATACTCTATGTAAATTCCAGTGCTAAAGGAATCTCTGCCCTATCAAAATCCTCTATGACATGTCGAAGAACTATGCAATTTCCCTATTATTGGTACTCGGGGAAGGCCATTGTGCTAAGGGCCAAAGTTTAATTTTGAGCCCTATCCAAGAAAGCTGAAACTATGTTGTACCCATACCATGATGTGTGTAACTATGTATGGGGTAAATTATTCACCCATATGATGACCCCAATCATTTGGGGTGCATTTGACATTGCAAAAGGAGTATGTGACCCAAAAGAGGACCAGCTTTGTCTTTGAAGCGTGCCCTGTAGGGGAAGATAATGTGCTTGGTAGAAACCAAGGAACATGCACACAAGTGGCTAGGAAAAACAAGTGTTAGTATTGTTATCCAAAATTCACCCCTCAAGGTAATTTTGATAACTGCAAGCTAAACAAGTGGAAATGGATCGAAGGCAAAAATTTCAGATTTTTGGGTACCTCTTCACTCTCCTCGTACTCCCCTATCTAAGAGAAATCTAAGGAATTAGTAAAAACTTGCAAAAATATGAAAAATGAAGTCACATGCCTATTTTAATGCAAATTGGGTCTAAGGGGTGCGGATGGAACTAGTGTGGGTTGTACCAAGGTTCATCATACCAAGTTCGGGGCCGATTTGTAAAGGAATAGATTAAGTCGACTTTCTTTGTCCCAGACGACACAAGTTCGTGTGGGACATTCAGACCCAAAACTCGATTTGCCTAAAATGGATGAAAATAGGAGTTGGCAAAGTGGGTTGAAATGTCTCGGGCGGTCTACGGGACATTAGGACGCGTGGCACCCACATGGCCAAAATCATCGATTTGCAAAGGAAAGGAAGCGGTAGTCAATGGCATGGACAGGTTTAAGTCTGCGTGGGACATGAGTTTTACAAAAACATGATTTTTCCAAAAATGCATTGGAAGGAGGCTTGTGGGTGGATCAAATATTTTTTTGGGACATCAGAGACACCAAGATCCAAAATAGCCAAAATAGCCATGTACAAGAGAAAATTTAATGCATGACCCTCCTAAACTTCAAACGACCATAACTTTTGACCCCGAGCTCTGATTTTCATGAAATTTGACTTTTTGGAATGAGAATGATGTCCTCTATGCTCTAGATAATAAGATGTTTATTCCTATTAAATGAAAAATATGCATGGCAAACCCAAAATAGCTTCCCACACTCAGAAGACCATAAATTTTGCATTTCTCAATGAAAATGCACCAAATTGGTACCATTGGAATCGCGGTTCTGAGCTTGATGCATAGTAATCAAGAAATCCAAAATTTAATGAAGAATTGATGGTGAGTTTGCAAGAAACATGCCCAATTTAGAATAATGATTTTAGAGGTGGTTGGGATGCATTCAATGATGCATGGGATGACATATTTCACTACTGCAATTTATGGGACAGAATGGGGGGCCTTTTGCAAGCACCATATCGTCATTTCACTTCATTTATGAAATCTTGCAAGTGGTGGGAAGTCTGATTTTTGGATTTCCATTTCCCCCCCTCTCTCTCTCTCCTTTTTAGAATGCTATAAATTAGAGTGCTGGGCTCATTATAAAGAGAGGTGGTTTTTGAGTAGTAAAACTCTACCAAATTTTCTTTGTGAAGCCAATGTGCTACATGCCCTTGTAGTGGACTCCTTACATGGTGATCTAGGCCCTTGCTTTGTAATAGATTGAACTGTGCATATCCATGAAAGCAATAGATACAAGTTGTGGATGTCTCTTCCCTTGATGTGTTTGTTTACATTCCTTTTCCCCCTTCAATCTCATTACATGTGTGTTGTGTCTATTTATGCTCTTGCGGGGATCCATTATCATTGTCTGTGTATGAACTGTTGTTGTGAATGCATTTGCTTTGGATTATGGAGAAATGTTATCACCTCTTCTAGCATGCATTTTTCTTATACTTTTCACACATTAGAAGACTATCCTCATTCACTCTTTTCTGGTGTATCACTTTGCTTTAGTGTAGGATTTTTTTCATGGAATCTCTCTCCCGATCCTTGAAAGTTAGATTAGGAAAGATAGTTTTGCTTGCATTAGAGTAGATTGTGGTAGGCAATTCGGGAGCAAGAACCAACTTTCTCGGAGGTTTATCTCAAGTAGTAAGTCCCAAAACTTGGAGATAGTACCCATGTTATCGAATCACACTATGAGCTCAAGCACACACACTTGTAAACACACACACTTGTAAAAGTGTCTTTGTGATTGAGAGATAACAAGTACAATCAAAGGAAATCACTCATGTGTAAGACAAAATATAAGTTATGCGAAAAAGTGTAAACATGCTAGAAGAAAATATAGTTAGTGACAAATGGGTTACAAACATGGGACATCACTCACAATGTCACAAGATAGTCAAGGCCATCATGGCCGTAGAAGAAGAAAAGTGTGCACATAATCTAAAGGGAAATTCTGAAAACAAGAGCTTACAATGACAAGTAATGGAAAATAATGTAATAGATAACCATGGAAGCAAATAGCCCTACATAACAAATGTTGTAGATGAAGCACACTGTTAGCATGTTATAAATATAAAAATTATGTCAAAGCATGTATAATATGATAAAATAATGTGCTATGAAACAAAATGAAAAAGTAGCACCTATAGTATACAAAAATAGATGGCCCGGGAACTACGTGGGGTGGTAATAGGTAATTCGCCAAACATCCATGCCACATGTAATGGATATGTATAATCTACGATCATAACTAGAAAACAAGTTAACATGAATTTTTGTATGGAAAGATAATGACATATAAGATATATATATATATATAGCATATATAATAAGATGAACATGTAACAAGTAAATGTAAGCAAGAGTAAATGCAACCAAGATATGCAATATGTTGTGGATGAGGTAAAATGGAATGTAGTGTGAATGATAGGAGCAACGTTCCCCCTTGAGTGGATGTGTATGTATACAATGAGGGTAATTTATTTATGCCCCGTCAATAGTAAAGAATGAACTGTAAATGAGAGTGCGTCATCGGGAAGTGGTTTGAAGTGTGCACTAAAAATATGTTTCTTGTAAGTTTTCATGTAATGTGTAGGATTGAATGTGACAAAGTAAAATTGATGAGGTGGTAGAATGTGTGATGATTTAGCCTAAAGAATATATCACTAAACGTGTGAAGAAGATGTCAAAAAGCATGATGATGTAGCCTAAAGCGTATATCACGAAATGTATGAGTAAGATGGTAGAAAACATGATGATGCGGAAAAAGAGTATATCATGAATTGTATGAATGAGATGATAGAAAACATGATGATGTAGCACAAAGCGTATATCATGAAATGTATGAAAAAGGTGGTGGGTAAGAATGTCACATAATGTGTGAGAAGGATTTATTGACTAAGTGTGAAGAATGATGTAAGTGTGATGATGTGAGGTTTAATTTTGATTTAGACCCTCAACAGTTGAGTATGAAACGTGAAACTCGAGTACGTTCTTTGGGTAGTGTGTGTTGTATAAGTTGGATATAGGATGTGTAGAATGTGGAAGAGAATAATATGATGTACTAGGAGGATGTGTAAATTACAGAATGTGGTTTGTAATATTTATTTATTGTGTTGAGTGTGATGATGTATAATGTGTACCACAAGATGTATATATTGTGTGACTATGGAAAGCACAAAGCATGTATGATGTATAGTATATGTGTAAGAAGATGAAGGTGATACCGTATATAGTGCATATGACGTTTAAAAGAAAATATGAATAGAAGAATGTAAAAAGAACACAATATATATGGTGTGTAGGAAGAAGGAAATATTGTAGATGTATAGGATGTGTAGGGTATAGAAGAAGGTGATGCAAGTGTGAAGTAGGAAATGTGTGATATGTAATGTGTAGTGTGTAGTGTATAGTGTGCAATGTGTGAGGTTCATGTGTGTAGTATGCCCTAAATAGTAGAGTGAAAACCATATCACAAGAGTGCGTCATAGGGTATTAAGGTGACATGAGTCACCTACAAAGACCAAGTTGGTGTGAAGAAGTGGAAGCATGTGTGGTATAAGAAACATTAGGAGCATGCGATGGTGGCATAATTCGAGATGTGTCCACGGCCACAAGTAGAGCGAGTAATTTCTTTAAAAAAATTGGCTATTGAAGTGGTGATTGTGAAGGGTCCTTACATGATGGTGGCTTATTTGATGATGCTATGGAAGACGTGAGTAGATGCCGAGGTTGAAGGCTGAGCTTTAGAGGAGGTTAGTAAGGTTGACTTGGTATCTGTAGATGACTTAACGGGGAGGAGGTGATGGGGAATGAACCATGAGAGGTGATTATTTAGGTGGACTTGGTAATGTCGTAGATAACATGAGTGGAGGAGGAGAGACCATCTTTAAGAGGAGGTTGATGGATTTAATAGGTTACACTTGAATGACCTAAGAAGGAACATTAGAAGTGGTGGCATGATGCTCATTGGACACGAAGGAGAAAATTTAGGAGCTCATGTGGATGAAATATTTGTAGATGGACATGTAGCAGATTGTTGTGTAGTGAACAAGATAAATCCATGACACTCAAGATGCTTAATTGTGCATTGTAAAACATAAAATTCATTTTTGTTATGTCCATTGATTTGATAATAATTGCAATATGGGAAAACTTAATATTTTACAAGCCGGTAAGGAGGATAACCTTGAGTAGATGGTAAAGTGATCAATTGATGACTAAGGAGCTTAATAAGAATTTCATGTTGTTTAACATTGCAATAAAATGTGAGAGGATCTGCTAATGGTATGTCTTGAGTCTCACTGATATGAGCACATGTAGTAGAAAAATAATGAAGATGAGATGTAGAAGGAGAACAAACATGAGCTTGAGAAGCGTCCTTAAGATGTTGGATTTTAGATTTGAGAGATGTAATCATGGATTCCATAGCCTGAAATTTGTCTTGAAATAAAGAATACAAATATTGAATTGAGTCCAACATGGATTGATTAGATGGAGGATCATGAAGACTAGGGTTGTCAGATAGAATATCTAAAATAATACTCTCTTGATGGGGTGTCGTATCACTAAGGAGATACATGGTGTCTAGGAATTTTTTAGAACAACTTGGCAATTAGGATGCATTTGAATTAAATCGTACAAAGAAATTTGAGAAACTTCAAGAGCCATGATAGAAAATATGATGTGCCAAAGAAGAATATGAAAGACCGATCCCAAGTGGGGTTCACCAAAATGATTATGTAAAATATGGAATATTATGCCTAATCGATGCTATAATAGCAATAAATAAATGATGAAATGAAATATAGAAATATACCAAAGCAAGATAAGAAATAAATAATGAAACCATAATGTGAAAATAAGGGTAAGATGCCTTAGCTGATTCATTGAGTTTTGGAAAGTGCATAGAGCTAGAAAATAGATAAATACAAAGCACCGATTGTCACATTGGAGTTCAAAAAATTCTAGATCTAGAGGAGGTTGGACTGGGGCACTGGAGAGGGATGGGGGCACCCTTGGGTGCCCAATGCCCATTTTGGGTGCATGGGTCTGCAAAAATACTTATAATCTATAATTCTTAGGGTCACAAGATGTTCGATGGTGCTCACATTTTGTCTCTACGGATTCACACAATAATTGCTGGAATCACCGAAAACCTGCAATGAAACATAGACATGCAAAACCCTCAAATAGAAAAAAAATCCTAAAAAATAAAGATGTAAAATGAGGGGTTGGACTATCCTCAGCCACCACAATGGTGGACTTATAACTAATAATTACACTACATCTAAGACCCAATGTAGTTCGTGTGTGTGCATAACCATGCCCTATGTTGCTCTTGTGATAGTCATACTTGGATATCGAGAAAGTAGCTAGATGTAAATAAATGTAGTAAATGTGTGGATGAAATAAAATGAACTTCCATTTTATGAAGTGCATGTGGATGAACTAGCCCTTGTGTCCCTTGTGATGGAGATAGATGGATGCAATGGAGCTCTTAATTGCCTTTGATGGATGCACCCTACTGGTGGTGATAGATAATTCTTAGTTCTTAGTGCTTTATTATGATCATGTTGCATAACTTTATATTTATATGAATCCATTTCTTGGATTTCATAATTAACCCCAAAAAGATCGACTACCAAAAAGATAAGATGCTCAAATAGATAGAAAGGACCCAAAAGTGTGAGTAAAGTGCAAAGAGGACGGGGGCACTTGGATTGGATGAGGTCACTTGGCGTTGGAATTCTGGTTTGGGCATTGGTGTCGAGGATGAAAAATGTTGAAGAATGAAAAGGTAGGACCGAGAAAGTAAGGGTGTAAGACCGAGAGTAACAACAAAAAGTAAAAAAAGGTGACCAAAGATAATGGGTTTATTAAATCTTGTTCATACTTAGGAATAATATGAATAGTAGTATGTAATTAGGACTAGATAATTACCCGGTGTGTGTGATTTTGTGTCTACATATAGAATATTAGAGTGAGTTAGCAAAAGAAAAAAGGTGGAAAGAAGGAACCACAATAGTTTTATACCCCATGTTTGTGGAACTTTATAATTAGTGTGTTGATTACACCTAAGTGTGTTCATGTGATGTGAAACAGTTGGCCACTCACCTTGTAATAGGTGAAAAATCACACAAGTGTGGAGACCACAATAATGTTTAATTGAGCGAAAAAAACAACATTGTAAGTAGTAAAAATAAATCCAAAAACAAGTAAAAATGGGAAAATTAAAGGTTTCATATGAGGAAAAGCATCCCATATCACAAAAAAATTTCCTTTACCACAAGGTTGTGGTAGACATGCTCACTAAGGAAAGTGAAAGGAAATTGAAAAAAACTAGCTTTGGACCAAAATCATGGAGCTCGAGAAAAAATACAACCAACTTCGACCAAAATCAAGGAGCTCACGAACAAAAACAACCATCTCCATACTAAAAGCAAAGATCTCTAGACCAAATGCAACTAGATCTAGACCAAAATAAAGGATCTCTCGGACTAAATGTATGGCCATCTTCGGATGACAAACACTAGCTCCAGATGAAATGCAACGACTACGGATGAGAAGTATTGTCTCCATATGAGAAGCACTAGCTCCAAATGAAATGCACTGGCTCAAAAATCTTACAAAATGGCCTTAGGAATGCAAATAAAACCTAAAATGCCACTAAAGTCCCCGAATAAGCACTATACCTTCATAATAACCTCCAAAACACACATTAGAAAAAAACACCAATAACCCCATTTTAGAGTATATTCATAATTTCTCCAAGTAGTTTTGTTTGATCAACAAAAAAATAAACTAGGAGCTAATTTCTAAATAAACCTTAATTAACTAATAATGTGATTAATTTAATTAATCAATGCTAAAGTAGAAGATATTACATAAGCTTAACCTAATTTAAATTTGAGTCGATTTAGAACCAAAAAGGAGTGGAAAAGGGAAAAACCCTAAAAACTATGTTATAGAGAAGGAGACAATGGTAGGGAAGATGGTTTGGGCTTGGCCTTGGCTTCACTCTTTCGGTCAAGCTAGGACCAAGTCACATGGTATGCAAGGGCCGAGAAAAGGTGACACTAATACACATGTGGAATGAACGAGGAAGCGAATAAAAGGATGGAGCGATAATACAAAGGGGTTGAGATAGGGTCTTGGTGGTAGAGATAAAGAACCAGGGCTGAGTAGAGAGGGAGGCCTTAGTTGGGCTTGCAAGGGTTGAGCATGGAACAATAGGAAAGGATTCAATGAGATTGACCAAGTGGTGAGAGATCTAACAAGGGGAAGGCACGAGGCAATCCTAAGGTGGCTTGACCAGGTTAAATAAAACTTGGCGAGAGCCAAGGGTAAAAGTGAGGGAGACTTGGGGTTGAGACCAAGGTGGCTTGGTCTCAGCGTAACTGCAGGAGCTCGAGGGGGTAAATCTCAGCTTGCTAAAGTGAGCTGGGTCTAAGAGAAAAATTGGTAGGGTTAAGGAAGTAGGGATGAGGAGCGGGGAAAGTAGGGGTGCATGAGAGGGGTTGGAGGAGTAAAAACTTACAATAACACACCAGGACCTCCAAATTTTGATCCATGCTAACTTTAGTTGTAACTAACCAAACTTGGAGAAGAAAACCCTATACATCTAAATGTAACCCACACACATTAAACACTAAAAAACGCACTAAAAAATTCCACAAACACAAGATTAATGTAAGTATAACACAAAATAAATATGGATTAAAAAATTGCATAAGGAACTAATAAAATCATGAAACCAAGAGTAATAAGCAACAAACAAATGTGAGTGACATGATTACCGACAATGAGATCTAATACCATATGTGAGAGTGTGAACATGAGGATCAAAATGAAACACTGTGCATATTGACAAAGGTACACTCAAACTCAAACATGAAATATATATAAGGAATAAGAAAACACTTAATCACCAAGAAATTGTGCATGCAAAAGAAAGGGTTCAATCATTCTTGTAGATTAAAAAATAAGTAGATATAGGAGTGTTGGGTAAATCCCATGCTTGAACTTTTCATACCCCAATAATAGGATAGGAGAGTTAAAATTCAAGAATGAAATGTAAGTCCCACATGATATATGATACAATGACACATATGACAATTTTTATGATAGAATTTGCCACAATTCATATAACTCCTAATGAATCACCTAAGTGAGATGACTCACCATGTGTGAGGGAAATTCACCTATTTAATAAATAAAAGATGAAAAATACCTGTCACACCAACAATTGTATCTATATTATCTAAAATTTATTTTCATTGCTTTTATTGGTTAATCCAAAATTGGCCCATCAAAATTTCCCAAACAATTGGCACTTGTTTCTAGGGATTTGGTTTTAGTTTACCATCATTTACACTTCTCAAGTCTTTTTTTGTTGTATTTTTACCACATATAGTTTGTTACGATAGTCTATCATCAAATTTGGCGTAAACTATTTTTGATTCAGTCCATTTAATGATAATTGTATTGCATTTGTGATCTTTTGTGGTTATTGTCAATGTATTTTGGATTTTAAACAAAGAGATGACACTATATTGTTGAATGTTACATATCTCTCAGATTTAAGGTTTGTATGTCTATATTTTGATACCTTCATGGTATTGATGACTCCATTGTGTCTCTTTAACTAGTTAGCTTGAATAATTGTCATTTTTTTACCAATTGTCTATTCCTTTACCTTATATTTATGTTTGTGGATTTAAGTTTGGAAATATTGAGGGGTTACACTCTTCTTTCAAAGTAGATTCATCAAAGAAGCATAAAGATTTTCCACTTGTCAAATCAATATTTAAGGAGAGGTAGATATGGATCTTTGTACAATGAAGAGGAACTTATCACTCTCAATATTTTAAATATAATTATTTTTGTTTCCTTTAAACTGTGCGGAAAAATATTAATTAAAAAAATTGAAGAAAATTTGATTCTTCTTCTAATTTTCATGAACCATTAAGCGAGAATATCAACCCCACATTACAATATCATTTTTATTGTGATAGTAGTGGTAAGATCCTTGATTTTGGAAATGTTAATAACCTTCCCTCATCACCTTTGTTAAAAGGAAAATAATTAGATGAATCTTATCCTATTTTTAAAGGAGTGGTCATTTTCGAATTCCTTGACTTAACTAGCAGCCCTCTTGGTGAAATAAGATACGAACCCATAAGAGATCCTACTTCTCATACGTAATCTATCATCTTTGTACATCCTAATCATCTCCTCGAGGATTATCATCCGAGTTAGACCAAAATATCGTTAGTAATAAAAATATTTTATTGCATTTGGCTGCAATGTTAGACCTCTTTTTCCATTGTCGAGAAAAACATAGGTTTAGACAAATTGAATTCTTGGAAATGCAAGGTTATCCTAAAGAATTCCATGCTGAAATTAGAAGCATATTACCAAATTTTTAAGGACATAATGTTATTTTAGGTGATCAAAATCTTATATAATTTAACAACTTGATAGATGATTAAGACATATTTTATGAAGATGTTTTTATTAAGTTATTTATTCATACTTTATAAGAAAATGTTAGGGACCACTATGACAATTTTCCTTATTGATTCATAGGTTCATGTAATGAGATGAAAAGGAATTTTAAATTGTAGTTTTGAAAAATGATAGACCGTAGATTTTTCATGAATGAATTTGAAAACAATATGAAGCAACTTACTGAATTTATGCAAGACTTTAATTCTAGATTCACCAAAACTATGATGAGACTGTCTAAAAATGTTAGACCACCATATGTAACTTGTATTATCAAATATTATGATGCATTTTATGCTAAATATGGTTTTTATCTTATAGATAAAGGCCCAATAAATTTAATATAGTCTTATAATATGGAAATAATCATTTAAAATAACATTAGAGATACTAGAAAGCCATCTAAAAGGACTAATGTCAAATGTGAAGCTCCTCCTACCAAAAGAGAAGAGTTCTCCAAGAACTTCCTTGAGTGTTGATGAAAAATTAGATAAGATGATGGGATCATTAGAGGATATGTCATATAAAGTGTCTAGAAATGAAAAGGGTCTACCTCATACTCAAAATAAGAAATATTTGAGTGATAGGCCACAAAATTAGGAAATAGAACCTGCATATAAAATAATATTTGATAACAGGATGGATCCTTTACATAGATAGAGAAGGAAAAACTAGGGGTAGTGAAAGAGATATGCCCGATTCTCTCGGTTACAAGTATTAATGAAATAAATGAGAATGATGAATCAATATAGTGTGATGAATGGTTCTTGCCTCATCCTTAGTGTGTGATAAGTTTATTCAATGCTTGTAATGTTCAAACTTGTGATGACTTGAAGGTCAATAATCACTTTATACATTTGATTTTAATGAAGATTCAACTTATGTGGCTCAAAATTATGAATTAAATATCCATGGATTTGAGAATTTAAAATCATAAATGATCAAGCAGTATGATGGTGGAAGTCCATCTGATGAATACATCTTAGAATTGAAGAATTATACAAAGGACTAGGTTAAAAGTAATTATAACCTGCAAAATTAGAGAAATTCAAATTCCAAAAGTGACCCTAAAGAGATTCCACATAAAAAGAATGACAAAAAGGGTGATGATCTTTTCAACAAGGTTTTTGTAGTTTGAGATCAAAAGATTACTTCACTATAAGTGTCTAAACAAAGAATTTATGCACATCAGATGAAAGGTAACTCTCCTTTACTTACCAATGTAACTAAGGGGCCTTCATGTGCTAAATATAATGCTAAAAAGAGAAAAAGGGTAGCATATGAGCCTAAATGTTCCACTACAAATAATTATCCCCAATAATTTGAATCATAGAATCCCTTAGCTCAAACCCTTGCCACTTGTACACTTGACATTAATTTTATCACTTTTCTCCCTATTGAACCAATGCAATATAGAAGATTTCCTCATCCATTTCAAAATAATAGTCCTTTTATTTGAATTGTTGTGCATCCTAGAGAAAAAAGTCATCCATATATTTTAATCCTAGTTTTCATGCGACATGAGTAGTAGATAATCTTGAATGTGTTCACATAAGAAAGCTCCAGTTCAAATTTAGTGGAAATAAGAGTAGATGGCTACGAGATATGAATGAAACAAGATCGAGGAAGCTAGGGCATCAAAGGAAGATTTTTACTATTTGGATGAACATACTAGCTTGAAAGGAGCTTTAATGGCTTCTACTTTTCAAAAGTTTCTTATTTTTATGTTCATGTGTTGTGGAGGAAAGAATGAATGCATTTTCATGGTGGAAGTTTGAGTGGAGGAAGAACACGGTGAAATGGAAGGATGGGGGAAGTGGAGAAGCAGAGTTTTGATATCCAATTGTACCTAAAAATAGTTTTTAGGTGTAATTACAATTGAAAATTTCACCTTGGGTGCATGGTGGAGTTTTAGGGCACCATGGAGGGTGGATGGGGTGAGAAACACATGCACATACATTTTTCCAAGCCCCTTTCTTTATGTTTTTGAGTTTGAATGACATGTATGCATGCAAGAATCAAACCAATGAGGGTATGCAACACTTTTTGGGTGAAATTACACCTTAAAAGTGTGACCAAGGTGTAAATGGAGTGAAAATGTGCACTTGGAGGAAGATATATGGCCCTCCATCACTTAAAACAAATGCTTAAGTCATAAAGTTCACTTTTAAGCCACCCACCTTATGTTTTTGAGTTATGAAATGGAACAATGAGAGTGAGGCACACTTTTGAGGTGAAATTTCACCCAAAAGTGTGCCACAAGTGCAAGAGGATGCTGTTGACATTTATTGCACCCGTGTGAGAGGTCAACTTGAAACTTTGTTTCTCAGATTGGAGGGTTGGTCTAAGTGGTCTAACTAAAGGGAAAAGGGTTTGAACTATTGTTGTGTTGGTTTTAGAATGTCAACCTTCCACCTAAGATGTATTTCCAAGTTTCATCTTCGTTATGATCGTGCATCATCCCTCAGAACTGATGTAAAAATAGACACGAGAACGGAAATACAACAAAGGTTGAAGATGGACATCGTAAAGAGAAAAATAGAAACTCCATTTCAAAAAAATTGAAGTAGGTTGCTACTATTCTTTTATTCAAAGTTTTAGAAATAATCAAGTCATTTTGATTGATCAATTATGGTTAAGTGAAAAATTCTTAGTGTGTTTGAGTTGCAAATAATTCATTTAACATCACGTTAATGAAAAGAAATGCAAAAAGAAGTATTTACAACTCATCACAATAATAAATTTTCATTTATTTCACAATTTAAAGGTACAATGGACCCACACAAGCCGTGTGGAATAACTATGAAAATTTAGTACATGAAAATAAATTGCATGTGTATAAAACTATGAATAAAAGAGAAGGGAAAATCCATCATTGCCTATTTTAGATGGATTTTCCAATAGTCCTTGTTTTCTAGTTTCCACTTCCTGCACTTCTCTCGTCCTCAAAAGGTATACGAAGGAAGAGTAATAGTTTGTTAGAGCTCTAGTTTTTCAATTCTATCATATTCACAACTTTAGGAAAGTGAAATTTCTTGAGATATACTTGAAAATGAGAAAGTACATAGAGGAATACAAGAGTAGAATATCATTTTTAGAAGCATGTCACAAGAAGAAATCAATAGTAAAAGAAAGGCTTTTAAACTTCACCTTTTTTTAACTATTTCTCTTAGTGTGCAGGTATAAGCTTTCAAGTAGAATTCAGAATTCATGTTACAAACTTGAAGGCATATGTTCTTAACTAAATGAAGGAATCAACATCATCTTTAGATTATTTATCTTGAAGATGAGAACTCAACTTATTTATTGTACAAGCAATAATCAAGTTTCAAGTCATGATATTCATACAAAATATAGATGCAACTCAAATTGAAACAAAGAGAATAGATATTCATATAAAATAGTACAAATGCCAATCCTCAATCTTAGAATGCAATATCAGAGTTCAAGGAGGGATCATTGATACAAGCTATGTAAGAAATTTGTTATTAAAGACAATGCATTCTTATTCATATTTATCCAAAGACACATGATTAATGTGCTTATTTGAAAGTAAGTTTTGAGAAATAAATTTTCAAAAAATGATAAGCTATGAGAGTTAAAAAAAAGATGATTATTGAAGAATTCCCCTCAAGATTGCTCAGAAAGAAAGCTAAAATGAATCTTAGAGGCATTATGCAAGTGAAAATTTGCAACAAATTTATTAAAGAAAAATCCAATTAAATGTCAACTCGGGGAGGTGTTTAAAACATGTTAGGTACATTAAACAATTAATGTTTTCAAGATCAAGACAAATAAGGTACAACACATTGGAGTCGAGATTTTCTCATACATTCACAACAAAAGAGACTTCATTTAATTTTCAGTCTCAACTACAATGGTTTATTTTGAGGAAATCATCAAAGTTAAAATATCACTCTTGAGCCATCTAACAAGCCACTTCAAGAATGAATGAGAAGGACAATTTAATCATGCAAATTATACATTTTTCCAAGCATGGAATGAAGAGATACAACTGGCACAAAACATAGTTTTTGTTATATCACATTAGAAGAATGAGCTATCTTGTTCTAGAAAAGTATGAAAATGTGTAAAGTTATGCATTACAAACAACCATCAAAGGGACAACCTGTATAATCATGAACCAATGTACTTATCACAATTCCATAACAAGCTGCTTGATGCTAAAGGTTAAAAAGAGGGAAGTAAATCCAAGTTGTAGAGAGTTAGAATATAAATCATAGTTCCAATAACGCATCTGCAGATTTGAAGGATTGTTTGCAAGTGGTAAAAGGAGAGAGTTTTTCACTTATTGAGCATAAGGAAAAGTTTCTCCAAATAATGTTTCAATTTCACCAAATAAAGAAGCCTTTACAAGTGCTAAAGTACAAAAACAAGGAAGATAAAAAAAGAGCTCAATTTTTTAGTATAGAGAATGATAAACTAGGATATTGATAAATCAAAGGTATGAGATTAATGTTCATGACAACATCTAGTGAAATGCGGGAGCTTGAGATATAGAGGATACATGGCCATTTTTTGAAAAAATAAAATCAAACCCGTACGGCCATGAATCTAGGTAGAAAAATATTACACGGTGACAACAAAGCAGGGAATCACATTTTTAATCAACGGTGAGCCCATTACACTCTAGACTCATCCCATCACATCTACAGGTAAAATCGATAAAGGTTTGATCAACATAATGAAATGGTAGACTCTAGGCATCCATAAAAGCAAAGTGTGGCTAATGTAAAACCAAAATGTTAAACCCCAAATTCTCGGCCAAGATATAGAAAAAAACCTTAATAATTTTCGAGTAGGGTCGTTTTAGAGTAGAAGAAAAATTCAAATAAAGAGAAAGGGCCGTTCAATCCACAAAGTTTCAAAGAAACAGAAATCCCTTTCAATGGAGGCAAAGGAGTTCAATCAAAACACCAAGAGTGGGTTAAATGGTTCAAACCAAGAAAGGAAAACTCAAACCCATGACCCAATAAAGTTCGGATATGAAATATATGCATGAAAATGTAGTAGAAATTGATTTATATTTTTCTCTTTTAGATGAACAATAGTCATAAATGACAACTAGAGATGAAAAATGGAGTTTAACAAAAATTAGAGCTTTAGGAAGCATGAAATGATGGCCAATGTTTTTTTACAAAAGTCTCCTTGTAAAAGAGTTTTTTTAATTGGTACCGGCAACAAATAATCGGTGAAAACCCATTAGAGTGAAACACGTAACGTTTCATAAGCTAGACAAAGCAAAAACTCTTCCGAGGAAAAGCAGAGCTCAAAACTTAAGATGGTAGCTAGGCCCATGCCTATAAAATCAAGAAACCATAAAAATGGCTGCCCATAAAGAATTTTTCCATTGTTTCCCCAGCGTAGTCATCTAGAAGCTCGAATGAGAAAAATATGCAAGTTATTAGGGTTGGGTTGTTTTTTCCCACCCTAACTCAACCATTTAGTCAACAATGCAAAGTCGACAAGAAGATACGAAGCTCTAACCTAGGTAGGGTTAGTTTCATTTACCTTTTAACATCAGAAGTCAAAAAGGGGGGTTTGACATTGATCATAATTAAAATTTCGTAAATAATTATGCCCATCTTGAAAGAACATGATTATTACCTCCTTTTTGATGGAAGAGATCAAGGGACCAATGATAGCTATTCAAATAGATGTCAAATGGATATATTATGATTAATAATGCAGGCACATGGTTACAAAAGCATGCTTTTTGGAGATAGGTTAGATTAGGCTTGGCCTTGTATTACCTCAATTTTGTCAAAAATACCTTATTATTTGCAAAAGATCCATACACCTTCATTCGAAGGCATAATAAAAGAGTCAAAGCAGTTTGACTATGAGTTGAAATTAGAAAAGGATATTTTTACCTTTATGTAACAACATGTAATTTTAGGCCTTATTATTATTTTATTCATTAGGAAGGCTAAAATTCTCATGTAAGTGGGATTTTAAGCTCGAGTCTTGGTGAGTCTATTTTTGAGAGCATGGGTGAATATTTCTACTATATATTATGTGCTCTTGTAAAACACAAGGGTGTACTTCTTGATGTAACAGTGTTGGACTATTTTTTTCAGATTTACCTTTTATGAGAATCAACATATTGGCCTTTCCAAAACTTTTGCAATGGTGTGGATGATCATAGTTATTCTTGTGAATTTAATTCCCTAAATTATTAAGCTTTTCTTGAGCTATTTTACCTTGCTATAGATAAGATGTTGTGTTCATTTTAGTGTACAATTTTTGTGTTATTATTGTGAAAATCCCTTCACATATTAGTATTTTCCTTGAAGTTAATAAAAACCACCTAGATCGTGTTCACTTCATTTCTACTCTCATTAGATTGTGTATGTTCTGCGTTAAAAATTCCTCAAATACCTTTGGTTTATCACCATTTTTACAATTTATTATTCATCCTCTTACCCTCAACTCCAGAGATCTAGTTTAGGGATACTCCAAAAGGGAACCAACACTTAGTAATATGGAGATTCACTTCACAACAGGAGACCCAAAGCCCGTGAGGTGTCTCAATTATCTATCCACAGAAATGAGAGAAAAGCAAAATTACAAATATGTTACCCCTCAAAAAAGGTGCAATTATGTTAGATAACAATTTTTAGCATGCCCGATGGGACATCAAATTAGATATATCAAGTACAAAGCTACATAAAAATCATGTTTTCTTTGCATGGTTGTTCCTAAAGTTCTAATTAATTAAGATAATCATTTAGATGATATGTTTGCAGGAGTAATTTACATGCAACATGATATAAATGAGGATTTGAGAGCTGCAGTTTATCAAGGAACGCTTAATCAATTACAACATCCCGTCGCCCTTACAATTTTGAAGGAAGATCAAGATAGAGCTTTAATATTGTAGCGAAGAGTCTCCATTGTTAGGAGGAACTAGTTGCAGTCATCCATTGAAAATCAAAAGAAAATATATTTGGTAACTCTATAAGGCTGATTTCGGATGAGTAGTGCATTATCCATTCCTAAAGTGACAACGAGATCATCGGTAAGACGTCTTCCCTTGATTTTGTTTAATTACCTCTTAATTCAAATAGTAGAAGAAGAGTTGGAAATACCACACCCTATAATAGGGACGGTTTTGCCAACCCTCCTTCCCCAAATGTGAATTTTGTGGTTCAAATCCCTATTTTTCAATGTTTTCCAACCCACCCAGAGATTTTATCCCTTTTACTAATGGTATCCATTTGTTAATTCTCATTTATCATGATATAACAACTGCTTCCTTGAAAGGGCTTCCATCTTTTACTGGTGAAAATCATATTACCCCTGTTGAGCATATTAGGGATGTTATAACCCTCTGTTCAGTGCATAATATTACTCATAAAGATGTATCCTTACGGATTTTATTTGCTTCATTCAAAGGTCAAGCCCTTCAATGGTATAAGAGTTTGGTAGTAGGTATAATAGACTCTTGGAATGCGTTAGGTGATGCATTATGCAATCAATTTGAAGACAAATATGATCACCTATCTCTTATTGAGAAGTTATCCACAATTAATCATGAACCTCATTAATTCATGACAAATTTTAACTTAAGGTTTTCTAGAACATGGGAGAGGATTCCTCCTACTGTTAAGCCTCAAGTTGACCATGCCTTTCTGTATTATCTCAAATCCTTAAAAAGTGATATTGCAGCCATGATACAGTCAATGGGTGGTTCCACACTTCCAGAAGCCTATGACATTGCCATAAGAGCTGAAAATATTCTTATTCAAGCTAGAAAATTAGTTATCAAGGCCTTCAATGCATATTACTATATATCTAGCCCCCATTCCACCACCTATTCAAAGGATATATCTTGCTGTAACAACACCACCAAATGACTTGACTGAGATAAACAAGACCTTGCAGACATTTGGAAATAAGCTAACAACAATAGAGAACAAAATGGCTCAGCCTAGCATGCCTTACCAAGCTCCTTATCAAGCTACTAGGCAGCCTTATCAACAAAATCAGAACTATAGAGCTCCCTTTCAGCCTAGACAAGCTGATCCTAAGGCTCCTTCCACTTCAAATTCCCTTGTACTAGTTAATATGGCTTCAGAAGAATGGTATCCCCCTTGTAATCACCCACATCCTCTATCTTCATGCCCAAATGCCCATTTGAATATGAGCCTTGTTGCCCAACCTCAATCTGAAACATCACATATGCCTCAAATGGAGGGTGGACAACAAGATGCACATAATCAAATGCATCCAGAACAAGTGATGGTTAGTTTTGGAGAGGATGAGTTCTATGCAATTTTCACAAGATCTAAGAAAAGAGCTCTTGAAGAGGAAGAAAATAACGAGAAAGGTTCAATATTCCTTCCACTTCGATAAAGCTACTAGTAGCCTTAATACAGCCCATAAATAGTAGTAAACGCATGAAAAAAAAAGTTCAAAGAGCTTGTTTATTCCACATATTTCTAAGACTATAGAGGTAGAATGTATCTTTTTAGGGCTCATTCCAAGAATATTGCAACATCTTCAAATATTGTTGAATGTATGAAAAAGATTAGCGTGAATATTTATTTATGGGATGCCTTAAATATTCTGGACAACAAGATCTTATTGCAAAGGAACTTGCTAAATTTACATTGTCTTCAAAATCAAGCGAGAAGAAGCCAACTAAAGCTGACATGGTTCTTACAACCGAGGAATAGGAAATAATAAAATAAGTAAGGTAGATGGTTCAAAAGTTACTTAATTCAACTGATGTAAGAAAACCACCTCCTTTTTATTTATCACTCATTATTGGTGATCATTTGGTTCATAACTATATGGTGGAAAATGGTGCAAGTAGTACAATCATGCCAAAGGAGATAGACAACCTGGGCCTAGAGTATGATCCAACTACGAAGAGTATTTTGCAGCTTGACGAGACAACAACTACTATGGTAGGTTTGATCGAAATTTGGAAGTAACGTTACATGCTTGTCCTAATGTAAAAATTGTACAAGATGTAATAGTTATGGACTTGCCTCCCTATTTTTATCTCTACTTGTCAAGATATTTTACAACAAATATTGGTGGGTATCTCTTCTAATTGGTCCTACCTCTTCTTCACAATAAGGTATGGAACAAATGTTACTATTAATTGAGAACCATGAGCAAAGTTTCATATTGAACCACAAGTTTCAAATGTTGTTACTAATTATGCTGCCATAGATCGGGATGATTTTGATAATAATGCTCGAGATTTTGGTTTTATATAGTGTTTCTAATCTGTTCATGGATGAAAGGATATAAGAGAAATATTATTAGGATCCTTACAAGGAAGTAGAAGATAAATTGCTTGGCGTGTATTGTCTTTATGAAGAAAACACATCTATTCCCTTGTTGTCCAAAAAAAATATTACTAAAGAAGGCATATGGCAGCTTCATTTTGATGGAGCAAAGAACAAGAAAGGGCAAGGTGTTGGTTTAATGCTGACTTCCCCATCAAAACAGAGGAATTTTTCATCTTTAAGCTTGTAATTTGCATGTACATGTAATGTTTTTGAGTATGAAGCATTGATTCATGACCTACAATGGGCTAGGAAAAGAGGAATCAACTCATTGCAGGTTTTGGTGACTCGAGTTAGTCATCAACTAAGTTAGAGACTTGAATGTTTCTAAAAATCCACTTTGCTGAATTATTATAACACAAAGTTTGGGACTTGATAGATGATTTTCAAGCATTTAATATTTAGTCTGTCCCAAGAGAAATGAACAAACATGCAGATAGACTTGCAGCAGTTGGGGCCAGCTTTGATGTGCTTGAGCAGGTCCAAAATGAAAAAATTCAGCCTCACATCAAGCTGGTTATCATACCTTTAGTGCCTGATAATGAAGAAAATTGGTAGGTTTTTGAAGATGATAAACAAAATATGCAATTTTGCAAGAAGAAGTTGAGTTTTCATCAGCTAATCAAGCTAAGTTGCAACACCAATATGGTGATTAGATTGTGCAGCTGAAAATGAATAAATTACCTCAAGGAATTGTCACTTTGGAGGATATTTTCAGTTCAGATGATTAGCAAAGAAAAGAAAAAGGAAAAATCTCCACTCATGCTGATAATTACAAAGAAATATTAGTTGATGAAGGTAAAACACTACAGATCGGAAAGGTATGTTCCACTGTTGAGAAACAATCTTTTGTTGACTTATGCAAAGAGTTCATAGATGTATTTTCTTGGAAATACCAAGATTTGAGAGGTTTTGATCCCAGTTTGGCTCAACATACCATAGAATTACAGCCAAATTCAAAACTTGTAAGGCAAAAATAAAGGCCTATAAATCCCAAAATTGAACCATTGATGAGGAATGAGTTTTCTAAGCTGATTGAATCAGGTATTATCTTCCCCATCAAGCATTCAAGTTGGGTGGCCAACCTTGTTCCTATACGGAAGAAAAATGGTGAAATTTGGTTGTGTGTGGATTTCAAAGACCTTAATAGAGATTCATTAAATGACCACTATCTGTTGCCCAATATGGATCAGATTTTAAGAAAAGTTTAGGTTAAAATAGGATGTCCCTATTAGATGGTTACAACAAATACAATCAGATTCTTGTGCGTGATGAAGATAAATACAAAACAACCTTCACCATAAGTGGGGGACTCACGTGTACAAGAAAATTACTTTTGGTATTTCTAATGCTGGTGAAACGTTTCAACGTGCAATGGACATGGATTTTCATAGCCTTTTGAATAAATTCATACTTATGTATTTAGATGATGTGACTATTTTCTCAAAAAATTATGATGATCATCTCATGCATTTGAGGCAAACCTTTGAAATTTACAGGCAATTTGGGATCTCTTTGAATCCCAAAAAAATTAATTTTTCAGTGCATGAAGGCAAATTACTTGGTCACATTGTTTCCAAACAAGGTTTTTCCATTGACCCATTAAGGGTGGATTCAATTTTGTAGCTATCCTTACCGCATCATAAGAAGGATCTTCAAAGTTTTTTGGGAAAAATAAACTTTGTAAGAAGGTTTGTACATACCATTTTGCAGCCTTGGTCAAACCATTGACCTCCTCTATACTCAAGAAAGAAAAAAATTTCTCATGGAGAATCAAAGGAAAGAAAGGATTTGAAGCCATTAAATTGGCTATTTCTCAGGATCCTACATTGGAAAACCCAAATTTTGATAAAGACTTCATCATGTATGAACTTGCAGGAGATGAAACCATTTTAGCCATCTTAACTTAGGTTAATGATGAAAAAGTAGAATAACACATTAATTTTTCTGGGAAAAGTCTTCATGACTATGAAACAAGGTACAATTTTCTTGAAAAATAGGTACTTACAGTAGTTAGAGGTTTAAATAACTTCAAGTACATGCTTTTAAATAATAAGATTCATGTTTTAGTTTCTCATCCAAGTGTTAAAGCGTTCTTGTTGAACAAGGAACTAAATGAGAAAAGGGATGGATGGACTATGAGGGTAATGGAATATGATGTTGATATCCATGTTGCTAAAATAGTCAGAGGAAAAGGAATTTGTGAGCATCTGATTGCTGATATGAAATCTCATAATGTTGCAATTTTATCTCATCCTGAAAATCAACATCCTGAACTCAATTAAGCTAGATGACTAATATGATCACTTATTTACAACATGGAATATACCGAAAGGTATGCACAAGCACAAGAGGAGATATTTACGTTTATAGGTTGTACCGTTTACATTTATTGATGGAGTGTTGTTCAAGAAGGATATAAATGGCATATTGTTGTGTTGTGTTGATTTTAATCAATTGTAGTAATTACTTACATAATTTCATGAAGGATCTATAGGCGGTCACTTTTCAGCACTCACAACAGCCCTCAAAATTATGAGAGATGGGTACTATTGGCCCATCATATTTAAGGACTGATATGAGTGGATTAAAAAGTGTTAAAAATATGTGTTCTTTATTGGTAAAAATGGTTATCATCACTATGCCTACAACCTATTTTAGTGGATCAGCCATTTATGTAGTGGGGCCTTGATTTCATAGGCATGATTAATCCCCATTCATCTTAGGGACACAAGTGGATCTTAATAGCCACGAATTATTTCACCCACTTGGACCGAAGATTTGTAGCTTTAAAGGAATCCAATGAGACCTCCCTTCTATTGTTTTACGAAGGTATAGTTTCCAGATTTGGTGTTCTAGCCACTATTATTTATGATAATGTTCTAGCTTTTCTTGGAGCAAGAGTGACTGATTGGGTACATTAATGGTATTTTTTTGAGTAGTTCACCAATTATTACCCCAGGTTAATGGATTGGATGAAATCACCAATAAAAATATGCTAAGGATCATCAATAGAATGATCAAAGAAAATCAGAGAGCTTGGCATATAATATTAAATTCAGCACTTTGGGTTGATAGAGTGACTCCCAAAAGGTCTGTTGGTAATTCACCTTACAAGATCATTTATGGAAGGGAGGCAAGAATTCCTATTTCTCTTGAGCTACCCACATTGGATTTACTACATCAGTTGGAGTTAATTGAGAATGAACCAATGCAGGTCCATTATGTAGAATTTATGGAACTACAAGAGTTGAGAGATCAAGCTCATAAGAACATGGAGAAGCATCAAAAGTAGGTTAAGAGTACTTTTGATAAGAAGGCCAAAATCAGAATTTTTAATGAAGGAGACATTGTGTTGAAATGGGATGAAGACAAGGAAAATCTAGGAAACCATACAAAGTTTGATACAATATGGAGTGACCATTATATGATTTCAGCTTGCAAGCATATCACAACGATTTTAAGTTCACAAGGATGAGTGGATAAGGTATTCTCATTCTTGTGAATGGTATGTTTCTCAAGAATTGCTATTGAAAATATTCCAATGTTGGTTAGAGTAGGTTAGTTTAGGATTTATGTTTCAATAAATTTCTCAGAAAACTTACGAGTTTTCAATTCAATAAGAGCATTTCATGCATAGGATCTGGTTTTCTAGATTTGTTCCAAATTTAGTTTTTGTTTTCGGAAGGTTAGTTTTTCAAGTAAAGTGAAAAGAATTAGTTTGGGCTTTGAATCCATACCCAATGGATGAGATTAAGGCAATTGGTCTGTTAAGATAGCAGAATCTAACCCCATAAAATCACGAGAAACGTTGACATTTCTTACACCCGTGAGAGGTCAACTCAAAATTTATTTCTTAGATTGGGGGTTGGTCTAAGTGGTCTAACTAAAGGGAAAAGGGTTTGAACTGTTGTGTTTGTTTCAAAATGTTAACTTTGCACCTAGTATGTCTTTCAAGTGTCATCTTTGTCATGATTGTGCATCAAACCCTCAAGAACCGATGCAAAAACCACGACACAAATGGGAAAGACAACAAAGGTTAAAGATGGACATCCCAAAGTGAACAAAGGGACAATCCATTTCAAAAAAATTGAAGTAGGTTACTGCTTTTCTTTTATTCATGATTTGATTTAATCAAGGTACTTTTGATTCATCAATTATGATTAAGTGAAAATTTCTTAGTGTGTTTGAGTTGCAAAGAATTCATTTAACATCACGTTAATGAAAATAAATGAAAAAGGAAGTATTTACAGCTCATCACAATAAGATATTTTCATTTATTTCACAATTTAAAGGTACAATGGACCCACACAAGCCGTGGGGAATAAATCTAAAAATTCAATACATGAAAATAAAGTGCATGTGTATAAAGCTATGAATAAAAGAGAAGGGAAAATCCATCATTACTTGTTTTAGATGGATTTTCTTGTAGTCCTTGTTTTCCAGTTTCCACTTCCCTCACTTCTCTTGTCCTCATTGGGTACCTGAAAGAAGAGTAACATATTGTTAGAGCTCTGGATTTTTAGTTCTATCATATTCACAACTTTAGAAAAGTGGACTTTCTTGAGATATACTTGAAAATGAGAAAGTACGAGAGAGGAATACAAGAGTGAAATATCATATTCGAAGCATGTCACAATAAGAAATCAATAGTAAAAGAAAGGATTTTAGCCTTCACCTATTTTTCTAACTATTTCTCTTAGTTTGTAGGTACAAGTTTTCAACGAGAATTCAAAATGCATGTTACAACCTTGGAGGCATATGTTCTTAACTGAATGAAGGAATCGCCATCATTTTTGGATTATTTATCTTGAATATGAGCACTCAAATTATTTATTATGCAAGCACTAATAAAGTTTCAAGTCATGATATTCATAAAAATGATACAACTCAAATTGAAATAGAGAGAAGCGGTATTCATACAAATAATTTATAGATGCAAATCCTCAATCTTAGAATGTAATATCGAGTTCAAGGAGGGATCATTGATACAAGCTATGTAAGCAAGATATTATAAAATAAAATGCATTCTTATTCATATTTATCCAAAGACACATGATTAATGTGATTGGCTGAGTAAGTTTTTAGAAACAAATTTTCAAAAAAATGATAAGCTACGACAATTAAACAAAGATGATTATTGAAGAACTCCCCTCAAGCTAGCTTAGAAAGAAAACTAAAATGAATCTTAGACGCATTATGTAAGTGCATCTTTGCAACAAATTTATTAAAGAAAAATCCAATTAAATCTCAAATCAGGGAGGTGTTTCTGAAACACTTTAGGTACATGAAACAATTAATGTGTTCAAGATAAAGAAAAATAAGGTACAACACATTGGAGTCAAGATTTTCTCGTACATTTACAGCAAAAGAGACTTCATTTAATTTTTAGTCTTAGCTACTAAGTGGTTTATTTTGAGAAAATCATCGAGTTAAAATATCACTATTGATCCATCTAACAAGCCACTTCAAGAATGAATGAGAAGGATAGATTAATCATGCAAAGGACACACTTCTCCAATCATGGAATGAAGAGCTACAACTGGCACAAAACATAGTTTTTTCCATATAACATTAGAAGAATGAGCTATCTTGTTCCAGAAAAGTATGCAAATGTGTAAAGTTATGCATTACAAACAACCATCAAAGGGACATCTGTATCAACATGAACCAATGTACTTATCGAGAATTCCATAACAACTGCTTGATCTTAAAGATTACAAAGCGGGAAGTAAATCCAAATTACAGAGAGTCGAATATAAATGATAGTTTCAATAACACATCTATAGATTTTAGAAGGATTGTTTGCAAGTGGTAAAAAAAAAGTGTTTTTTACTTATTGATCATAAGGAAAAGTTTCTCCAAATAATGTTTCACTTTCACTAGATAAAGAATCCTTTACAATGCTAAAGTACCAACAAAAAGGAAGATAAAAACAAGAGCTTGACTTTTTCGGTATAGAGAATGGCAAGCCGGGACATCGAGAAATCACAGTCCGAGATAAATGTTCATGACGATAGTCTAGTGAAAAGAAGGAGCTCGAGATACGGATGATACATGGATTTTTTTGAACAAATAAAATTAAACCCATACGACCATAGCTCTAGGTATCAAAATATTACATGGTGATAACAAAGCGGTGAACCACGTTTTGATTCAACAATGAGCCCACAATCTAGACTTGGCTCATCAAAGTACAATAGGTAAAATTGATAAAGGTTTGATTAAGTTAATGAAATGGTAGACTCTAGACAACCACAACACAATGTGGCTAATGTAAAACAAAAACATCAAACCCCAAATGCTCGGCCAAGATATAGCAAAAATCCTTAATAATTTTCGAGTAGGGTCATTTTTATAGTAGAAGAAAAAGTCAAACAAACAAAGAGAAAGGAAGTTCGATCCAAAAGTTTCATTAGAAATAGAAATCCCTTCAACAATGGCGAAGGAGTTCAATCAAAACACCAAGAGTGGATTAAATGGTGCAAACCCATTAAAGGAAAACTCGAACACACAACCAATAAAGTTTAGATCTGAAATATATGCATGAAAATGTTGTAGAAATCAATTCATATTTTTCTATTTTAGATGAACAATAGTCAGAAATGAAGTCTAGAAATGAAAAGCGAGCTTAGTGGAAAAAAATTTAGAGCTCGAGGAAGCAAAAATGATGACCACAAATTTTTACACAAGTCTCCTTGCAAAATAGATTTTCGAGAATTGACCATGACAACAAGTAATCGGTGAAAACCCATAAGATAAAAACACATAATGTTTCATAAGCTAGACAAAGAAAAAACTCTTCGAGGAAAAGAGAGCTCAAAACTTACAATGGTAGCTAGGTTCATGCCCAGAAAATCTAGAAACCATAAAAAATGGCTGCCCAAGAATAATTTTGCAAGGTTTCCTCCACGTAGCTATCCAGAAGCTCGAATGAGAAAACTATGGAAGTGATTAGGGTTAGGTTGATTTTTCCCACCCTAACTCAACAATCAAGTCAACAATGCAAACCTGAAAAGAAGATATGAGACTCTAACCCAGGTGGTGTTAGTTTCATTTACCTTTTAGTATCGTAAGTCAAAAAGGGGGGTTGACATTGATCATGATTTAAAGTTCCCAAATAATTATACCCCTCCCAAAATAGCATGATTATTTATTGACCAAGACCTTTTTCTAAGGTCAAATAATTCAATAATTGTGTGTCCCTTCGTAGGGTTTGCAAAGAACAAATATTGAATTATGCATAATGGGAGATAGTGAAAAGGTGGAGATTTTTTATTAATAATAAAGATATTATTATTACTTCCTTTTTGATGGAAGATATCAAGGGACTAATGATATATATTCAAATAGGTGTTAAAAGGAGATGCAATGACAAAAATTAATCATGCAGGCACATAGTGAAAAAAGCATGCTTTTTGGAGATAGGTTAGATTAGGCTTAGCCTTGTATTACCTCAATTTTGCCAAAAACACCTTATTATTTAAAAATATCCATATACCTTCATGCCAAGGAAAAATAAAATATTCAAAGTAGTTTGACTATGAGTTAAAATTAGAAAAGGAAGGCTATTTTTACCTTTATGTAACAACATTTTATTTTAGGCCTTATTATTATTTTATTCATTAGAAAGGATAAAATTATCATGCAATTGGGAGTTTAAACTTGAGTCTTGGAGAGTCTATTTTTGGAGAGGATGGGTGAATATTTATGCTATATATTGTGTTCTCTTGCAAAGAACAATGGGGGACTTCTTGATGTAATAGAGTCGTTGGACTATTTTTCCATATTTAACTTTAATGAGAATTAATAGATTGGCCTTTCTAGAACTTTGTAGTGGTGTGTATGATCATATTTATTCTTGTGAATTTAATTCCTTGAATTATTAATCTTTTCTTGAGCTATTTTACCTTGTTGTAGATAAGGTGTTGTGTTCATTTTAGTGTGTAATTTTTGTGTTTTTATTGTGAGCAATCCCTTAACATATCAGTATTTTCCTTGAAGTTAACAACAAACCCCTGGATCATGTTCACTTCATCTCTACTCTCATCATATTGTGTATGTTCTCTGTTAGAAATACCTCAAATTAATTTGGTGTATCATCGTTTAGTTTATTATTCATCCTCTTACCTTAAACCCACAGATCTAGTTTAAGGATACTCCAAAAGGGAACCAACCCTTAAGTAATCTAGAGATTCACCTCACAAAAGGGAGACCCACAACCCGTGAGGTGTCTCAATTGTCTATACACAGAAGTGAGGTAAAAGAAAAATTATAAATATATTACCCCTCAATAAAGGTGTACTTGTTAGATAACAAACACCAAAAGTTCTCCCAAGAAATTAAGTGCATGCTTTGGAACTTGATTTGGACCCATGACAAACTTAAAAATTACTTTCTTCACTTTGAGATCAATTTGTCATGGATTTTGGTTTTCCAATATAACAATTTCCATGGAAAAGTGCAAATGAATCCAACAAGTAAATTTAGAAGACACTGAAAATGTGATATTCAAAAAATTTTACCTGTACCCTCACTTTTACCTCAGACGGTGTATGAAAGAGATGAAGTGAAGAATCTTATTCCAAAATTTTTGGGTTGAAATAAATTATTGATCATGAGGAGTATTTAAAATATATGTACTTGAGATTTTTATAGGATCATAAATCCATTAGAGGTGCTTAGAATCTCTCATGCAAAAATATAGTGTAAAGAGGCTACCTTGAATCAGTGTTGGAAGAGTTTCTACCAATTTATGCACTCAAAAATTTGTCACACTTAGTCCATCATGAAGTAGGATCCAAAAAATTTCCAATTCCTGGGATATTATCTCCCAACACTTCACAAGACTCTTGAAACATTCCACTGAAGTTGAATCTTCAAAATAATATACACACTTCTTTGTCTCAAAAAGCGGCGGTGAGGAAAAATTTCCTAAGACATCCAAAACTTTCTAGAATGATTTTCTAATCATTCCATTATAGAAAATACTTTTATACCTTTTTTATGACTATAACCAAGACTTTTAAAGTGCTCAGGGGCTCCTAGAAACTTGTTGAAGTTGATCTTTGAAAGTAGGTAGTTTCAACAATTTTGACAATTTTGACTACTTGGACCAATTTTAACAAGTTTGACCAGAAAGGAAAAAATATTCAATTGGGTTGTCATATACTATAATGCAATGGAATTTTATATGAAAATATCTAGCTCATACTTGGGTACTTGACTTGGTTTGACACGAAGTGATAACAAGGAAAAAATGAGCTCCAGGATCTCAACTTAGGCTTAGAAAGAACAATGCTTTATGCATTGGGCAAAAGAGTTATTTAGCACATCAGAAATAAAAAGAATCCATAAAAACAAAAAAGCCGTGAAAATAATAACACCAAAAAAAACACATTAAAGAAAGTGAAACACACAATAGAAAGGGAAACACACCTCAAAATGAGGAAAAACAACCTAAATCACATATGTTACATGCAGGGGACAAAACGATTTCATTGTAGTACTAAATCCAACTGAATACTTACCCATATACATGTATCGATGAATTCCTTTCCTCCACGAACCCATTGAAAATCTCACTGAAATATGGCCCCTTCCTTAATTTCTTGAGAAATGTTGCATGATTTTCCTTACATTTGAGGGTCCACTTGGTTAATCCATTTCCTTTCTTGCTTTGGAAATTTTCTTCATTTCGCTCATTTTTTCCCAAATTCACTCGAATTATTGATTTTCCTTTCTCTATCATGAAGATGAGCATTGATCACTCTAGGATTTTTATTTTCATACTAAGGCCTATGAAATTTGATAGGCATTTTTTCTTCATTTTTCATATGCTTCATGACCACTATTTTCATGAGTTGATTCTCGGAAGATGTTTTAGGAGCTTCAAAAATATCATAAGCCTTTTGATGCTCCACATTTCTCATTTGCTCCAAGTAGTCTTCTTTAACACACACTAGATCTTTCTTAACACACTTCTTACTATGATGTGATTTGTATATTGCTTCAATCTCTATAAATGAAAATGGTATGAGGAGTGAAAACTATACTTGTTCTTCATCTTATCCATTTTAAGTCTCGAGATTGATCTTCATCACAAAAACAACCTTTCCTTGAGTGGAGTTGACATTGGAATATTTGAGACTATTCTTGTTTATATATCCCTTGTTGACAGGGTCCTAATTTTGAATGAAATTAACCTTGGGATATTCAAAAATCATTCCATCTATTCATTATTCATTGAGAAGGTATCTATCTTCATAAATGTGGAAAAACACAAGGTTGGGGTTGAAACATTAAGATAATCATTTTCCCAATTTTGAACATCATGAACTAGGGAATCCATTTCCATGATGAATTCATCCTCATCTTGATTATATTAAACTTTAATAGGCCTAAGAATCTTGTCGTTCATGCCTTATTTTTCAAGGGATTCATCCTCTCCCAATGGGAAAGAGAAAGTTTTGTATTCAAAAACATACTCATTGAATGGAACTTCATGCTAAACATTGAGATCATGATTGGAAATATTGAGATCACTTGATAAGAATTTTATTTCCATCATTTTTCATTTGTGACAAACATTTATTATCACCTTGGGATTTATTTGTTGCAAGTTAAGACCTTCATGACCATCATCACCAGTTAGTAGAGTGATTGCATTCATTCTCACCTCTAGCAAGAAGTACATGATTTCAAATTCAGATTCCATCAGATCATTATAACGCTTTCTAATGTGTTCCATGACACTTATATACTCTTTTATCAACATGGCCAGCTCAAAATATTCCTCTAAAGATATGTAAAAATTGTGATCCCTTGAATTTTGAAATAATATATCTGCCCTTGGATCATCTAGTCTATGAAATGTGTATTTCATTTTCCTAATGGGGAGGAGTTTCTTAATCTTGCAATTGGATGGAATGGTGGTGAATGACCAATCCATCTGTATATTCCCCCAAACTCTTGATTGAAGCTTTAGATTAGTAACATACCATATGAGGCTGGCATGTCTACTACAAGAATCTTCATCATGATCTTCTTATTAGGAAAATATACAAATGGTACTTAATCATTCTTGACCTAGATAGCAAGAGGAAATTATTTGGTTTCCATGGAGTAAAAATGAGCATTAGTAGGAGTGAGAGGAAAGAACAAGAGCTTTAAATTTTTGTAGGTATGTGGTTTTCAAAGGAACCAGATTCAATGATGTAATTATTCAGTTTGTACCCATTATCCAACAATACTAGATAGAAAGGATCTATCTTTCTAGAGGTGGATGTTGTGTAGGTAATACAATTATGATAAGGAGTGGTATGAGGAGTGAGAGGTAGTTCTTTGGAAGTGGAATTTTTGGAACATGAACTTGAACTACTTTCTTTGATGAATTGGACAAGCCTATCAAATTGTTTGGGATGAGTCTTCAAGTATTTGGACTCAAAAATATGAATTTTGGATTTCAGTAATGCTCGGTGATGTCAAAATATGGAATAATTATAGGCACATAAGGGATTATGGAAGTCTTGACATGAGTGGAATTTACATTCTTAGGATCAATAGAAGCGGTAAACCCGATTTTTCAAGAGGATATGAATGAGACTTACCTGAAGAGGCATAAGGAGTCTTGAATGAGTTGGTCTTAGGATTATTCTTAGTTGATCCCATGGAAATGCATATCAATGATCCTCCTTTCATTGCTATGTTTTATAGAGTCACCATTTGAGGATTCAAATGCTTAGCTTGGGAAACAAAAGAAAATGATTTCTTCTCTATTTTTATCGAGTGAATACTAAAAATGTGTAGCTATCCATGGAGTCTTTAAAATATTTGTTAGGTGAGCATTCAAAATATTTAATTTTTGTGAACTCCTCTTCATATTATTCTTCAACTTATGATTCAACAATTTCCTCTTCTTCATCTTCACTAGTCCCACATATTACATTAAATAGTGGAGCTTCCAAGGAAAGCCTTTGGGGTACTCCTTTGAC
Source organism: Taxus wallichiana var. yunnanensis (assembly GCA_018340775.1). Taxonomy (NCBI): domain Eukaryota; kingdom Viridiplantae; phylum Streptophyta; class Pinopsida; order Cupressales; family Taxaceae; genus Taxus; species Taxus wallichiana. Next base: position 301,684,585 of record CM031240.1, on the reverse strand, counting down.
CCGATTACTCTTCCCATTTTGGTGTTATGTTAGTTTAGAAAATTCCTTCTTCAATATTTTCAAATCATTGACAATTTTTTCAATAATGGATTGTATCTTTCATCTTTAGAACCACGAGCCATGTCTTTCATTGAATGATTCCGATCTTTCCTAACATGATGAGGTCATCTTCCACATTAATGGAAAGTTCTTGAGCATTGTCTAGAGTGTTTGGTTGAGCTCTTTGTAGTATGAAACTAACTTCAAGTAATTGGGAATTCATGAAAAACCTTTTCATATTATCTGCATTAGGACGAGTAATAGTGGGGATCTTGTTGATCAACTTATTGAATAGTGATATAAAATATCTTATAAACTCATGTGGTTCTTTCTTCATTTGTGTTAATTGAGAAAGGAGGGAATGAAAATATTTAGTTTTATCTTGAATATTTCTTATCATATCATCCCAATCGGTAATTGAGGGTAATGGAAAGTAGTAAAACATGTCCAAAACCATATTTTGTAATGTTTCCATGAATAAAATCACTACAACATCTTTATGCTGCACTAGAAGGATGTCATAGGTTGTGATGAAATCTATGATATGATCATTTGGAGGTTTTTTTCCATCTTCATAGAACTTGGGATATTTATTTCTCGACCCTTTTAAAAGTTCATGAAATGGTGGGGCCAAGGCTAATACACCAAAGTCTTTATATCCCCATTGCGCAGAGGTGTAGTCATTCTTCCTTCTTTTTCCTCGGTTATTCTCTTTCTTCTTAGGGAGGAATGAGGACTATTGGTTATACAATTGGTTATTCAAAGTATGACCTTCAAGATGATTTTCAGGATCTTGTCTTCTTATCTATACAATGGGAAGTCTGAAATCAACTCTTTGTTGCTCCTCAAATGTGGGATCAACAATGCAACATGCACGATTAGCTCTAGTGTACCCTCTTTCTTCCGGTTTGTATCAAATCACTAGAAAATAATGGAACTTGAAAAATGCATATTTTTCAATAGTATCGAGAACAAGGATCTCAAGCATTTAGAGAGTATTTTTGGTAATTTTCAAATTTTTATGGTTTTTTGGAATTGTATTTTTCTAGGATTTTCATAGATATTTTATGGGTATACAAAGGAAGATATTACCCAATGAGTCATTAAAACTTATGGGTGAAATAATTTATCAAGGTTAAATTATGATTTTTCACTAACGGTCATGGGGCTAAGCCCCTCCTTCTTGGGTATGGGGATGATCCCATTATTGAATGTAAACTAAATAAGAACCGTGGGAGGATGTTAGGCTAGGAATCACATAAGAACACTCCACCTTGAACATGTGGAAAATTGCTTGTACAAAGTGCAATGAAGGAAATTACAGTGAACAAAGGTAAATAGGGATAGGATAAATAAGGAGAGAGGGTTAATGTTGTGGGTAGGATCACAAAATCCACATACATCAAATGGAATGAGTCCAAATTCAATTAGAAGAATATAAATATGTAAAAAACAATGAGATTAACAAAATAAAGACATTAAGTTCCATTAATATGTTCTTTAAAAGTATAAATCATTTTCTTGGTTGTTTAAGATCACTAATAAAATCCACATACATCAAAATGGAATGAGTCCAAATTCAATTAGAAGAATATAAATATGTAAACAACAATGAGATTAACAAACTAAAGACATTAAGTTCCATTAATATGTTCTTTAAAAGTATAAATCCTTTTCTTGGTTGTTCAAGATCACTATGCTTGGAAAACTAGAAAGTAGCAAAAAATAAGAGGAAAACACAAGCAACTAAATGGAGGAAATGAAAATCTTATTTGTTTTTTAATGGTAATACAAATCTCAACAACATACAACAATACACAATTGTTAATCCCTAGAAAAGAGAGGGCATTACAATATATAACTTTACAAGAAGACTCTTCATCTTCCCCTGTGTTACTTTTTAACTTAAAGTACAATCCTCAATGAAGAAAAATAACTTTAAGTGAATTAAGTCACTTTTTACAAAATTTCTTCTTGATGAAGAAATAGAAGAGAGAGAGAGAGAAAGAGAAGAAAGAGAGAGGGAGAGAGAGAGAGAGAGAGAGAGAGAGAGAGAGAGAGAGAGAGAGAGAGAGAGAGAGAGAGAGAGAGAGAGAGAGAGAGAGAGAGAGAGAGAGAGAGAGAGAGAGAGAGAGAGAGAGAGAGAGAGAGAGAGAATAATTTCCACTATTGATCCTAATGAGCTAAGAAATAATGTTCCAGTGATGTGATGAATTCTGATGAAGAATTCGACCCTTCAATAATATGAGAAGCCTCCTCTTGAATAATAATTTTTTTAGCCTATCAAGTACACTCGAAATAAAGTGAGAAAAAAATTAATCAATATAGCATTGGAAACAATTTAGAATAACCTCATTCACTTGAATAATTCCTTCCAAACCATGAAACAATGTCATGTTTTCTTGACCAACCATCTATATGAAATGAATTGAAACAATTTTCCTACCCAATACAATCATGATGATCTTTCCACCTATCACCTTAAGGACATAATGACCAATAAAGTGCAAGGCCTTACACCTTCCAACTTCAAGAGGGGTGAAGGGGAGTGAGATGGGATGTAATTTCATTCACCTTATGATCAAATAATCTGCATGAGATTAAGTAAAATGTCATCTAGGGCCAAAATATACATTGAGACCAAAATTGGGAACTAAGAGGGCTTCCCTTCTTCTTCATTCATGAATCAAATTTTAGGCCTCTTAAAAATATGAAATTACCCCTCGATCATATGAGGCAAAGCTGCAGATACTTGGTCATAATATGATTCAAAGGCTAAAAATATCCATGTGATTTGAAATAGGTGCCCATTTACTTTGAGAGAATCCTCGATGGAGACATAACGATGATCAAAATCATGTTTCCCATTATGAAATATTTCAAAAAATACAATTGAGTGTTTTATGAGCAACAATCCTCTCACATATGATGACAATTCCATGAATGAGGTTTCTTTACGAAACCCTTTTCTTCAAATCTTGTAAATTCACATGCTCCATTAAAACTAAGACGGTCCTGCATCCGGAGTTGTGAATATTCATCTTGAATTTTTATGATCTAATTATCCTTAGTAAGTGATAGGAATGTTATGGTGTAGGAAAAAATGGATTCTCGTAATCGTTTCCAGAAACCTATAAATTCGAGTGCAATTTGGTATGATGTGTCATTGATTTTATAATTTGAGAAAATCAAATCCAAATTGGACATGAATTGATTCATTAATAAGATAATCCCAAGAAAAAAATTTCTTCAACTTTTGTTCTATTATCTCGTTGGAATCAGGAAATTTTAAAATGGGTTACTGGTTGTATGAAAAGCTTGGTAAATGGTGAACATGGGAGATAGGAAATAATTCATCTCGATAATTCCATGATAAATTATTATCCATTTGATCTAATCTTAGGATCGTTTTTAAGCTCTTGGGGAGAGGAATGGATGCTCCAAATTTCAAGGGATTCTCTCGTGGGGTTTGAGAGAACGAGCTAGATCAATTTTTCAAGGGTGTAGGGTTTTAAAGGTATTTTGGAGCTATATGGGAGTTTTTATTGTATATTTTGATTTATTCTAGTTGATATCATGAATGGTGGTTCAAAAAAATTCATTTTATCATAGGAATGAGTCCTCTAAGTTTTAAATGATTCCTTCTTGAGATTTGAGAGAAATCTAACTTGTAAATCTTGATTTTTTGTAGTGTCAAGGCCCAGTTTGTCAAAAAAAACAGTCATCCATATATTTTTAACCTAGTTTTCATGTGCCATGAGTATTATATAATCTTTAATTAATTCACACAAGGAACATATAGTTCAAATTTGGTGGTAAATAAAGTAGATGGCTAGGAGATATGAATGAAACAAGATTGAGAAAGCCAGGGCATCAAAGGAAGTTTTTTGTTGTTTGGATGAACATATTGGATTGAAAGGAGATTTAATTATTAAAATTTTAATTTTTTTCTCATGTTTTAAGTTAATGTGTTGTGGAGGCAAGAATGAATGCATTTTCATGGTGTAAGTTAGAGTGAAGGAAGCACATGGTGAAATGGAAGGATGGGAGAAGTGGAGAAGTGGAGTTTTGATGTCCCATTGCACCAAGGAAAACTTATTGGGTGTAATTACACCTCAAAAGTGTGACTTGGGTACATGGTGGAGTTTGGGGGCACCATATAGGGTGGATGGGGTGAGAAAAACATCCATATGTATTTTCCCAAGCCCCTTTCCTTATGTTTTTGAGTTGGCATGGCATATATGCATGCAATAATCCAACCAATGAGGGTATGGTGCACTTTTGAGGTGAAATTTCAGCTCAAAATTGCACCCAAGCTGTAAAAGGAGTGAAAATGTGTGCTTGGAGGAAGATTAGAACCCTCCATCACTCAAAACACTTAGTTAAGTCATAAAGTGCACTTTTAAGCCATCCACCTTATGTTTTTGAGTTATGAAATGGACCAATGGGAGTGAGGAAATTTTTGAGATGAAATTGCACCAAAAAAGTGCACCAAAGATTCAAGACCAAACCTAAAGCTCCTCCAAGAACTTAAGTACACACTTTGGAATTTGATTTAAACCCCTTATAGAAATCTAGAATTGCTTTCTTTGCTCGGGATCAATTTTTCATGAATTTTGCTTGTCCAATATATGAAATTTAATGGAAAAATGTAAATGAATCTAACGAGAACATTTTTAAGACCTTAAAATGTTATATTCAGAAAATTTTACTTGTACCCTTGTTTTTCCTCGGATGATGTGTGAGTGAGTTGAAGTGCAAAAGAAGATTACATGTTTGGGCTGAAATAACTTATGGGTCTCGAGGAATATTGAAAATAGCCTTAATTGATATTTTTATAGAATGAAAAATCCATCGGAGGTTCTAAAAATATCTTGTGGAAAAATATAGTGTAAAGAGGCTACATTGAATCAATGTCTGAAGAGTTTATCCCTTTTTTATTTTCTCAAAACTTTGTTAAAGTTAGTCTATCGTGAAGTAGGATCCAACACATTTCCAATGCCTAGGGTATGAGCTCCCAATAGTTCACTAGGATCCAAAAACATTCCAGTGAAGTTGAATCTTCAACAAAATCTGCACACTCTTTTTTCTCAAAACATGCATGTGAGGAAATTTTTCCAAGACCACCAAAAAGTTTCTAGAATTTTTCCTAAGTCATGTCATTGCATTAAATAATTTTATACCTTTCGAGATACTATAACCAAGACTTTTAAGTCCTCTAGGGCTCAAATACTTGTATTGTAATGTAATGATGAAATTATATATATATATATAAATTAATTTTAATTTTCTGAGACTAGATCATAACAATGATGAATATATGGTGTCATAATCACAATAATAGTAGGTCTAACTATAACAGGTGCAATAGTATGCTCCATGACTTGAATAGAAGATGATGTGTTACAGCGAGATAGTATAACAAATTGCAATAGTGGAATTTCATTGTCCTATGTAATCACCTCATATATCTACAATATGTCGATAGACATGATGCATTTTAGTCAACACAACTACGTAACATCCAAAACTATGTCAAACTTAGTAGGTGATATCAAATGTGTACACGTTTACAACTCACTACGTGCTTGAATATTGCTACTATCAAGATTTCTTGGTACCATGTCATTGAAGTAATTATCCGAATGGCCGAGAAGAGATAAAGTGGATTTCGTGAAAAATTCTCCTAAGATCCTCTATCTCATCCTCATGGGCACTCAAAATCATAGACATGACAACATCCTAAAATCTAGGTAGGAAAGGTTGTGGCCTCTCTACAAGCTATCTCACATCAACAAGAGAATATCATTCATGTGGATGTGAAAGCTTGTTACTAATGTGGCCATGACCTTGCTTAAAATAATTTGGGATATCTAAATAGTTCACCTTTAGGTTTAGGTGAACCTCAACATGTAACATCATAATGAAGTATAAAGGTAATTGATCATTGTTAGGAAATTGGCCTTAAGAGGCCAAAAATCTAGGATAAATCAAAGGTGCATAAAGGTGACATGTACATTTTTTACGTAATATCCCTTGATTTTTCATTTTCCTACATAGCTCGTCCAACATAAGCTCTTAACGACTTCCTTATCTGGAAGTCTACCTACCACTTCATTATACCCCACATCGCCTGTCACACTAGATTTTAGTTCATCCATATTTTTAGTGACTCAAGATGGAAGGGGTTAAATGTTTTTAAGTTTAATTGTATTTTTTGAAGGTCTTTTAATATATTTTCACAATGCACTTTGTAGTGGTTAGTTGTAGTCAATTATATAAGAATAGATGATAGTTTGAATATCTATAAGTTAGTTTTCTAATGCAAATTAATGAGAATAAGGTTCCATAACTATAAAAATTAAATTATAACTCATTTTAGAATACATTTTTAGCTAACATACACCCATTACTACTATATTTTCATGTTTTTAAATTTATTTTCAAAAATAAATCTAAAAACCTCCCCTTATTTTTCAATTTTGGAAAAAATAAAAAAACTCAAATAAATAAAAAATAGTAAAATAAATTATTTTGAGTGATTGGATGATGATTCAGGTGAAGAAGAGTTCAAGAAAATATTTGCAATGCGTCGGTAGGAGAAAAAAATTTGTGGCTTTGAATCCACCACCATTATATAAACAGGGGTTCACTCGAAGGGTGTTTTCCTAAATGGTATTTGATTGAACCCCTTCGAGGTGAAGGGGGTGTTCTTGCAAGCCCCATTTTGGTGCATACATGGTAGTGCACCCAAAGGGGGTTCATGTGAAGGGGGTATTTTCTCAAACCCCCTTAAAATCCTAACGCTCACAATTTTTAAATCGTGTTTTTGGCACAAAAAGTGGGAAACACTTTGCACTTCCACCCATCTAACTATTTTCAATAAACAAAATTTTATTGGTAGCTTGATTAGAAAATTAAGTGCCAACAATTATAATTATTGTAAATTTTTTCAAGCGTTTAATTTTGATTCCCTTGCTCTATACACGAAAAAAATGGTTAACGTCTTCATTCCAAATCCAAATTTATAAATATCTTTTCAAATATAAATGCATTGTTTGACTAACATTAAATACGTTATAGAAAAAGGGAAACAAATTGAGAGGGATCTTATCGCTAAGGGCCTAATCAAGACACATTCCAAAGATCAATATTATAATCACAACAATAACAAAAATTAAAGTTATGATAAATTTAAATTTTTAGGTGAAATAGAAATGTTGTAAACAATAGAATCATTGATTCTTGTCGAGTTCAAAATATAAAAAAATCAACTCTTCAACAATTTGGTAAATTTGAAAAATCTATACAACTTGTAATTTTATCTAGTTAAGAAACTACTCCATGATATGTAAAAAGATGAAACTTTACGCCTCTTAGAGAAATCCTTTCCAATTTCCTCCATCAATTAGTGAGCGCTAAAATTTTGAAATACCCATTCACACATCCATTGGAAGAAGGCCACCCAAAAACCACATGGAATAAAGAAAATGAGTACTATGACTATCATTGCATACATGGCCATCCTATAGATCTTTATGTCGAGACTACATCACTTTATACAAGACTTAATTCATAATGAAGACATCGAAATAGAAGGAAAATATAATAAAAAGATGCCAAATGAGAAATTAAAGGTCTTTTAGGACCCCTTCCCAAAGCACGATACAAATCTAATGCAAAAGACAAGGTTTAAACGTAAAACAATGTCGAGATTGATTATATTATTTCATTTTTATATCATACATCAAACATGGTAGCCACTATAAAATTTAACTCCTACTTGTGTTGTAACAATGAGATAGAAACATGTTTGGTTAACCAATGTTAAACAACCTTATACATCCATAATGTCTTGACAAACATCCAAACCTAAGTCCAGACTCCACTACAAATGCCCAATCCTTAAATGTAAAGTCTTCATTTGATTCCTATTATATAATCAAAACATTACTGAGAAGACCAATGTGGCTAATTTATATCATGGATTTTTTAAGACATATCCCATGCTTCAAAATATCCTTACTCATGCATTCCATGAGACACATGTTTCTAAGGATATTAAATCCCAATAATTTCATGCCCTAATTACAAATTATCATCTAATAATCCCATTTTTGTCATCTGGTCCTCATGACCTTTTGAACCCAAAAATTACTAATAACAGACTCCTTATATGTATAAGTATTCATCACAAAACATAATATCAAATGAGTTCTTATCAATAATGGAGATGCATGAAATATTTTCACCATGAAATTGTTAAGATGTCTAGGTTATGTTGGAAATCAAGACACTGAGAGGGGGTGAATCAATGTATATTCAATTCTTAACATTGATTTTAGTTCACTTAATTCGTAACATTAAAACCAAAACAACATCTACAAGTAGCTAAAAGGAGAGAGAAAGCACGTGGAGATAGGATTTAATGTGGGAAACCCAAACTGGTAGAAAAACCGATGAAACCAAGAACTAGGCTTAGGAAAAGAATGTCTTGTATCTGTTACATTGATTTCAAAGTTGAGCTACTAATAAACATGGAGTTGCAAATTCAAGATTCAACCAAGATGCCACTTAGTTTTTGACAAGATTCAACATGTCAGAAACTTCAACTCCTAAATTTAGTCCAGCAACAACTGACCTTTAGTAAGCTTCAACTTATAGGGAAGTAACAACTCCCCACATGATAAGTTGTAACTTAGAATTTTCAGATATTTGATCACACCTAGTTTTTGTATTCTAAAACGATGGTGACAACTAAATAATATCAGTTTTCTTCTTAGTTTTACCCCAAAATAACATATCTTCTGCTCATCAAATCAACAAACTCTTTTTGTCATACAAGGTTCAAAATCACTAGTACTTTCATATCATCCTCTCATTCATTAAATCACTCATTCTCGCTACAATAGTTCAGTCATGAAGACAATACTTGTTCATCTAATACATTTCATGTATTTAAGGATACTCTTTAGTTTCCCTTTCAAAACAATTTTCCACGCCTAATATTGAGTCATCTACACTTGATTCCTCATTCACCTCCAACTTCTTTTTCATACTTTTAACCTTTATTTTCTAATCTCGGACCTTCAAGAATGTATTGTTCATGTTCAATTATGTATTCTCCCATTTATATTTTTTTCAACTTAATTAATATCTTATCTCAAGCTCATATATCACATGTATACTTCTATTTAGAATTAATTCAATCACACCCTTACCTTGTTTTATTTCACCTTTCATTTCTCATTTATCTCAGTTTATTTCATGTATGCTAAAGTATAATAAACTATCTTTGTGATATATTCAACTCACAACCACTACAAAATTTTGGCTTTAACCTCACAAAGACCACCACAAGATGGCCTTTTTGTAGAAAATTTGGACTTAGTCTCTTATATTTCAACTTCCTCTATATTTATTTTACATATCACATAATAAACCAACTCGTACAAATGAGAAATAAAAAAATGTTCAATATATCTCCTTGTGATCTCATGATAACTCATGTTATCCAATTTCACCCCCAGGGTTGAATTGATAACATACATCAGATTCTCGAATCCCAGGCAAATTGATTGATCCAGGGCAAAAATCATGTTTCTAGGGTCCCTTCAGAATTTTTTCTAACTCTCCTGTCTAGGTTGAAAAGAACAAGCTCTGAGAAAATGTGAGAAAGTTGCAGAAAATAAGCTTAGGCCAAAAAAAATTGTGAAAATCGGCTACGTCTTAGTCCAAATGACAGTCGGGACATTTGGGATGAAAAGGTGCGGATCGGCCGAAAAGCCTACAAAGCGGCCCAAAAACAACAAAGGGACATCGGGACAAATGGACGTGAAATTCCCGAATCGGGTGGAAGAAAGAAAATTTGTCCAAGTCCTTTATCGGGAGCAAGTAGGACAAGAGTATGCGAAGGACCCAAACCGGCCGGTTCTGGAAACAGAACAGAAACTCAAAGACAAGGACAAGTGGGACAAAGGCGCGCGGGACACGGATAGCCGAAGGAGCCGAAAGCCAATCAGATCACGCCACGTGTCACCGGCGATCAAAGGGACGAGGAAGCCCATTTCGAGTGGATCGGAGGATTCTCGTCTCCTCGCTGAAGCAACTTTGGGACATCCGGGACAAAAAGACGCGGTGGACGTGAAAATCCGGCAAGCCCGTGGACAAATCACAGCATGACACGTGTCGCCAAGGAAAAAGGTCCAAAAGTCAAAGGGGCGAGTTTTCGAGCACTGATCCGAACCAATGAAATAGTGCCACGTGTCCAAGTTTAAGGGGCCCACAAGAAAATCCCGTGAAAAGGTGGAGAGAGAAAATTGCTCAAGTGAACCAGAGCCTGCCACGTGTCATCCAGATGGTAGAGCGCGGGAAAAGAAATTTAAAAATCCGTTTTCACCTGTTTTGTGCCCTAAATCTTTAGATCATCATATCTTTCGATCCAGAGCTTGGATTTGCACGTTCTTTATATCAACGAAAAGTGTTGAAGTTCTCTACATGATTTTGGGGTCAATCTTGCATTTTGGTGTAGTTTGGAGGGAGAAAATTAAGAAAATGTCTCTGACGCGTGGTGATAGACAGAAGTAATGCTTCAACAACCAACTTTAATGCAGCAGATAGCTCACCGCTCCTGTTAGACAGCCCACCGTTTTTCTAGGATCCGCCACTTCTGTCATAATGAGATGATTTTAAATGCTACCAAGAAGTGGTTGGGGTAGATTCTGGATTTCCTCTCTCTTCCCTCTCTCATTTCTTGATATATATTGTAAAGAAGAGCTCCTTTAAGGGGTCGGACATTCTTGTTTTGCATCCTCCCTTCTTCCCTCGCTTGCAAGAGAAATTGTGGAGCTTTCAAACCTCCCATATGGGTTGTAATGCCAGTCTTTTTGCCTCTTGGCCACTGCAATGTACTGTATTGACTCTTGAGCAATAATATATGTGTTGTGATTGACTCTCGACCCTCTCATGTATTCATTGCTGTCATTTTGATCTCTTATTGTAGTTTGGTTACCTGTGCATGGTGTTTGTATTGCATCTATGTGGTCTATGTTAAATTTGCAAAACGAGTGTCTAACATTCCTCGGTTCATCACCTTTGTAGTTTAGGTTTTATTCTATGCATTTTCTTACCCTGTCTCCTTGGCAAGTTAGATTAGGTTTTAGCAAACCCTCTGCATTTTTGTGTGTGCATCTGAATAGAGGAATAGGAACCAGCCTTCTCTGGAGAATATTTTCTCATCTTTACAAGTCCCATGCTTGGAGAAAGGATTCCATGTTGTGCAATCACACTGGATGCCTGAACATCAACCTAGAAGCCTGATTTGCATCCAGGGGTGCTGTGAGTCTGCAACAACAGTTTTGGCACACCCGGTGGGACCTAGAGGTCTCATTTTATTGTAGCAAAGTTGATATGCATCTACTGCAGTTTTCTTGCTTATAAGAGCTATTATTTGCATATCTGGCGACTCCACTATCGGGGGAAGAATCAACTGGTTTCAGCAGCAGGCAGCCTGAAAACTCATGAGAAGAATCACCACAAGGTCAAGAGTTGGAGAAGAAGAAGCGCTATTTGAATACCGCAGTTATCTCCAAGAGAAGGCAAAGAGGAAGAAGGATTCAAAGGTCTCCATCTCCACCAAAAAGAACACTCTCAACTCCTCCACCTGACAAGCCTTTCATTCAGTATACAAGGGTTTTAAGACCGATTAGAATGGCTCAGAACAATCCCTACGTCAACTTCACAGGTAACAACCCACTTACTCTCAATGCACAACATCCAGTTCCTATTGCAGCCTTGAAGAACATTCCCTACTTCACCGGAGAAAATCAGACTACCTGGGTGATCATGTTAAAGATATTGCTAACCTTTGTGCAATCCATGAAATCAATGAAATGCAAGTGGCTGACAAATTACTGGCATCTTCATTCAAGGGTAAAGCATTGCAATGGTTTAGGAGCCTTGGAGCTGGTTCTATCACAAACTGGAATCAACTGTGTATTGCACTTCATGAGTAATTTGGAGAGAAGGGAGACAACTTGTCTCTTTTGGAGCAGCTGACGACTATCAAGAGAGCTCCCAATGAGCAGCTGGCCGATTTCAACTTCAGATTTCAAAGGTCTTGGGATAGGATTCCAGTGGCAGTCAGGCCAACAGCAGAAGGTGCTTTTCTATATTACCTCAAAGCTTTGAATTCTGATATTTCTATGTTAATTCAGTCCATGGGAGGCACAACAATCCCTATGGCTTATAGCATTGCCATTAGAGCCGAAAACTGTCTTATTCAAGCTGGTAAACTGGCTCCTAGGCCTCCCATGCCCTTGTATCCAAACTTAGAAAATCCAAGCACTAGTCAAGCACCCACTTTGGCTCCTGTTCCCACCCCTAGAAACCAAAGTTCAAGTGAAACTTCTACTTCATCCTCTAGTGCTTCAAATGAACTCCAGGAGGTCATGAAATAGTTGCAAAACCTAGGCAATGAGCTGGTTACTCTCAAGAGGCAAAGCAAGCCCAAGGTTTCAGACCTTCTTATCAACCCCAAGCTCAGCCTAATAGGCAGCCATACCAACCACAAAGACCACCTAATCCAGCTGCAAATATGAATCAAACAAGGCCTCCTGCCAATAGACCATTCCAGCCCTATAATCCAAATGCCATATCTGCCTCTAAGGCATTAGTGCCAACATAGAACAACATTGCTCAGGAATATGATTGGTGCTTTCCATGCAACGAGCCTCATAACCAATCCATGTGTTTCAATGGTGCTCTCAATCAAGCACTAATGGTGACAACTACTGGTGTGGAGGGTGAGGGCAGTCAAGGAAACAACCAACAACCGAAACATTCCAACAACAATCAGCCCCAAATGACACCACATTGGTGAACTGGCAAGCGGAAGATTTCTGTGGCATGAATCAGCAGTTCTCAAGGTGTTGCAGCCAACACAAGGTCAAAGAGGAGAAATTTGGGTGAAGAACAGCCATTAGCCCCAGCCAATCCACAACCTTCCATGGCTCCACAAATGATTGGCAAGCAAAGTCCAGTTTCAAGTGCACAAGGACAGCCAAGAACAACCCCTAGGCCAACTCAAATGCTAGCTGTTGCTGCCCACGTGCAAGGGGTGAATGTGCAAACCAAGGGACAACAAAAGGATACTTCATCCCCGTTCAGTATCATTGAACAGATGAAGAAGACTAACGTCAATATATCAATGTGGGAATCCCTATCCATCCTAGGCCAAAGAGATCTGCTGCAAGCTGCCATGAAGGACTGGTCAACTTCGAATCAACGGGTTCAGATGCAAGACAAAGTGCTTACAAATGTTGCCCAGCCTGAAGGAAGTCATGGAGCACAACAAGGTAAAATGTTGAAGCCCCCTCCTTTCTATGTTTCATTAATCATTGGGGATAAACTAGTACACAATTGCATGATTGATTCCGGGGCAAGTAGCTCAGTGATGCCCAAGCAAATAGCTGATCAACTAGGGCTCCAGTATGAAACAACATCCAAAGGGGTAGTGCAGCTAGATGGGACAGCAATAGCAACAGTTGGAGTGATTAGAAATTTGAGTCTTACCTTGCATGCATGTCCAAATGTTGTTGTTTTACAAGATGTATCAGTCATAGATTTTCCACCACTCTTTGCCCTTTGTTTATCAAGGGATTTCACAGCCAAAATTGGAGGCTACTTATCTGCTGATTGGTCACACATGTTGTTCAGAACTAGATATGGCACTAAGGTCACAATCAGATCCGAGCCAATTGCAAACTTTCATATTGAGCCTCATACTCCAAGCCAAATCAATGCCAACTGTTCAGCATTTGATCAAGAAGATTATCCAAACACAGATGAGGCTGACACTAAGGTTGGAAGCATCCCGGACCTAACTCTTGATGAATGGGCAAACAAGATACATGCTTTTGATCCCTATCAAGAAGTAGAAGAATCTGAGCTGGGAGTCTATTGTATACACGAAGAAAATCAACCTATTCCTAGCGTCACTAAGCCAAGTCATAAAGACAAGAATGAAGTATGGAAATTATTCTTTGATGGGTCAAGGAGTAGACAAGGTGCAGGAGGAGGAGCTATGCTCATTTCACCGCAAGGTATAAAGTATTACTCAGCCTTCCATTTTCAGTTTTCTTGCTCAAACAACACAGCTGAGTATGAAGCCTTAATTCATGGACTGCACTGGGCAATGAAGAAAGGCATCAATAACTTGCAGGTGTTCAGGGGATAGCGAGCTAATCGTCAACCAAGTTAGAGGACAACATGCTACGAAGAATGACTTGCTGAGGAGCTACAAGAATAGGGTATGGGACCTCATTGAGGATTTCGAAGCTTTCAACATTGTGTCCATACCCAGGAAGAAAAATGAAGCCGCGGATAGGCTCGCAGTAGTTGGAGCAACGTTTGATGTGGTTGACAACATCAAAAGGGAAAAAACACAGCCACATATCCATGTGATTGTGAGGCCAGCAGTTCCAGATAATAACACCAGCTGGTAGGTGTTTGAAAATGATCAACAGATCGTCAATTTCTTACAAGAAGAAGCTGAATTCTCAGCTAGGAATCAGGATATACTAGAGCAGCAGTATGGGGATCAAGTAGTGCAGCTGCGGACAAACAAGCTTCCCAAGGGTTTGGTAACGTTGGAGTCTATCTTCAACCCTAACGACTAGTTCCGTAAGGAAAAGGCTAACATATAGGTCAAGAGAGAAGATTCAGAGCCAATTCCGGTTGGGGAAGGCAAAACACTTCAAATTGGTAAAGTGGCCACTGAGCAGGAGAAATCAGATTTCATACAGCTTTGCCAAGAATTTCCAGATGTCTTCGCTTGGAGCTATGAAGACTTGAGAGGATTCAACCCGAATTTGGCACAACATACCATAGAATTGGATCCAGATGCTAAGCCCATCAGGCAGAAGCAGAGACCTGTTAACCCTCACATTGAGCCTCTAATGAAGAAAGAGCTAAATAAGCTAATAGAGGCAAGCATTATATTCCCGATCAAGCACTCAAGCTAGGTTGCTAACTTGGTTCCGGTCAGGAAGAAGAGCGGAGAAATCAGGTTGTGTGTGGACTTCCGAGACCTCAATAGGGCATCTCTCAAAGATCATTACCCACTTCCTTCAATGGAACAAATATTGCAAGTAGTATCCGGTTCAGAGAGATTCTCTCTCCTAGATGGCTACTCAGGGTATAATCAGGTGATGGTGAAAGAAGAAGACCAATTCAAGACAGCCTTCACAACTAAATGGGGCACATATGCTTACAAGAAGATGCCATTTGGGTTATCCAACGCTGGTGCTACCTTTCAAAGGGCAATGGACATGGCATTCAAAGGCTTGATCAACAAGATAGTGCTGATATATCTAGATGATATCACTGTCTTCTCAAAGAATGCAGCAGACCATCTCTTTCACCTCAGGCAAGTGTTTCAGAGGTGTAGAAAGTTCGGAGTATCTTTGAACCCCAAGAAGTGCATCTTTCTTGCACATGAAGGAAAGCTCCTTGGCCATGTTGTCTCGAAAGAGGGACTGGCAATTGATCCAGAGAGGGTTGAAGCCATAAGAGCACTGCCATTGCCAAGTCACAAGAAGGCTCTTCAAAGTTTCTTGGGAAGGATCAATTTTGTCCGCAGGTTTATCCCAGATTTTGTAGCCCTTGTCAAGCCCATCACCAAAATGTTAAAGAAGAGCATGGCTTTTAAGTGGACAAAGAAGGCAAGGAGAGTTTTGAAGCAATCAAAGAAGCTATCTCTCAAGCACCAACTCTCATCAACCCAGACTTCTCCAAGGATTTCATCCTCTATGCATTTGGAGGTGATGACACTATTTCTGCCATTCTGGTACAGCAGAACAAAGATAATGATGAGCAGCCGATTGCCTTTTTTAGCCAGAGCCTAGATGACTGCGAGGTGAGGTACTCTTTTATTGAAAAGCATGTACTTGCAGTAATCAGAAGCTTGAAGAAATTCAAGCATTTAGTCTCAAACAACAAGGTCCAGTTGCTGGTCTCACATGCTGGAGTTAAGGACTTCCTCCTCAACAAGGATTTGAATGAGAAAAGGGCAGGTTGGATCACCCGTGTCATGGAGTATGACATTGAGATCAAGATCACCAAGCTGGTAAGAGGGAAAGGACTGTGTGAGCAGCTGGTTTTAGGGAAGCAAAAGGAAGTATGCAACGAAGAAGAGGCTGTTTTGATAGTCCAAGACAGCCATGAGCCAAGTGGAAATCAAGAAGAAGACAATGCTTCCCCACTCCTTGCTGGACCCAAGATATTATGCACTTCCTAGGCATAGGCCTATGCCCTCCGGAGATGAACAAGACCCAAAGGAGACACTTCAGGTTGCAGGTTGTTCCGTATGCCATTGTTGATGGAGTTTTGTTCAAAAAGATGTGAATGGAGCTTTGTTGAGATGCATTAGCACAGTCGATTCAAAGGATGTTGGAAGAGTTTCATGATGGACCAGCTAGTGGTCATTTTGTACCAAGAGTGACAGCTCTAAAAATCATGAAGGCTGGTTATTATTGGTCTAAAATCTTCAGTGATTGCTATGCATGGATCAAGAGGTGTAAGAATTGTGCATTCTTCACAGGAAAAGAGAAGTTTGCTGCCCTTCCATTGCATCCAATCTCAGTTGACCAGCCATTCATGCAATGGGGTCTGGAATTCATTGGAGTCATTAACCCCAATTCAAGCCAAGGGCATAAATGGATTTTGACAGCCACCGACTACTTCACCAAATGGACAGAAGCAGTAGCACTCAAAGAGGCAAATGAGTCTAGCATCTTAGACTTTTATGAGGGAATAACAACCAGATTTGGTGTACCTGCCACAATAATCTCTGATAATGCATTGGCATTCATTGGATCTAAGGTGACTGAGTGGGCTGTCAAGAACGGTATTTACCTAAGCACTTCATCGAACTATTACCCTCAGGGTAATGGCCAGGCCGAGTCTACAAACAAGAACTTGTTGAGGATCATTAGGAGAACTCTTGATGAGAATCAGAGGTCTTGGCATACCAAGTTGAAATCAGCCTTATGGGCTGATAGGATCACTCCCAAAAGATCCACAGGTAACTCTCCATTCAGGCTTGTCTATGGAAGAGAGGCAATCTTGCCCATGTCACTTGAGTTGCCAACATTGGAACTCATGAAGCAGCTGGAGTTACTTGAATTTGAGCCCATGGAGGTGAGGTATGCAGAGTTGATGGAGCTGCAAGAGATCAGAAATCAGGCATCCCAAGCAATGGAAAAGGATCAAGCTTTGATCAAGAATACCTTTGATAGGAAGGCCAAAGATAGATCTTTTCAAGTTGGAGATCTAGTGTTGAAATGGGATGTGGATAGAGCAAAACCGGGAAGGCATTCAAAATTTGATGCCATTTGGAGTGGCCCATACATGGTCACAAAGTGCAAGAACAACAATGCTTTCCAATTAGCCTCATTGGATGGTGAAGAACTGCAGATTCCAGTCAATGGAATCTATCTCAAGCATTGCTTCTAGAGGGAGGTTCACTACCTCTGTAAATATTAGATTAGATTTTCCTTCCTCCAAGTGCTTGTGCACATTGTTTTGCTGTAGGTTAGTTTTGTTTTCCCTAAGTGCTTTGGCACAACTTGCTGTTCATGGAGATGTTTTGCAGTCTATTGCTTTCATCAGGTGGCATTCCATCTTCCTCCTTGCACATTCTGAGTCAGTTGAGGTTCTAAACAGAATATTTGATGACTCCATGCCCAATGGACTACTTCAGGCAACTGGTCCTTTCATCTAGTAGGTAGATGACCCCGCTGAGTCACCAAATTGTTATCCAATTTCACCCCCCAGGGTTGAATTGATAACATACATCAGATTCTCAAATCCCAGGCAAATTGATTGATCCAGGGCAAAAATCATGTTTCTAGGGTCCCTTCAGAATTTTTTCTAACTCTCCTGTCTAGGTTGAAAAGAACAAGCTCTGAGAAAATGCGAGAAAGTTACAGTAGAAAATAAGCTTGGGCCAGAAAAAATTGTGAAAATCGGCTAAGTCCTAGTCCAAACGACAGTCGGGACATTTGGGACGAAAAGGCGTGGATCGGCCGAAAAGCCTACAGGCGGCCCAAACAACAAAGGGACATCTGGGACAAATGGACGTGAAATGCCCGAATCGGCCGGAAGAAAGAAAATTTGTCCAAGTCCTTTATCGGGAGCAAGCGGGAAAAGAGTACGCGAAGGACCGAACCGGCCGGTTCAAACCGAAACAGAAACTTCAAAGACAAGGACAAGTGGGACAAAGGGGCGGGACGCGGATAGTCGAAGGGGCCGAAAGCCAATCAGATCACGCCACGTGTCACCGGCGATCAAAGGGACGAGGAAGCCCATTTCGGGTGGATCGGGAGCATTTGTCCCATGAAGCACTGGGACATCCGGGACAAAAAGACGTGGTGGATGCAAAAATCCGGCAGGCCCGTGGACAAATCACAGCATGACATGTGTCGCCAAGGAAAAAGGTCCAAAAAGTCAAAGGGGCGAGTTTTCGAGCACTGATCCGAACCAATGAAATAGTGCCACATGTCCAAGTTTAAGGGGCCCACAAGAAAAGCCCACGAAAAGGTGGAGAGAGAAAATTACTCAGCGAACCAGAGCCTGCCACGTGTCGTCCAGATGGCAGAGTGTGGGAAAAGAAATTTAAAAATCCGTTTTCGCCTGTTTTGTGCCCTAAATCTTCAGATCATCATATCTTTCGATCCAGAGCTCGGATTTGCACGTTCTTTATATCAACGGAAATTTGTTGAAGTTCTCTACATGATTCTGGGGTCAATATTGCATTTTGGTGTAGTTTGGAGGGAGAAAATTAAGAAAACATCTCTAACGCGTGGTGATAGACAGAAGTAATGCTTCAACAACCAACTTTAATGCAGCAGAGACATTTCGCCGCCGCTCCGTTAGACAACCCACCGTTTTGCTAGGATCCGCCACTTGTCATAATGAGATGATTTTAAATGCTACCAAGAAGTGGTAGGGGTAGATTCTAGATTTCCTCTCTCTTCCCTCTCTCATTTCTTGATATATATTGTAAAGAAGAGCTCCTTTAAGGGGTCGGACATTCTTGTTTTGCATCCTCCCTTCTTCCCTCGCTTGCAAGAGAAATTATGGAGCTTTCAAACCTCCTATATGGGTTGTAATGCTAGTATTTTTGCCTCTTGGCCACTGCAATGTACTGTATTGACTCTTGAGCAATAATATATGTGTCGTGATTGACTCTCAACCCTCTCATGTATTCATTGCTGTCATTTTGATCTCTTATTGTAGTTTGGTTACCTGTGCATGGTGTTTGTATTGCATCTATGTGGACTGTGTTAAATTTTCAAAACGAGTGTCTAACATTCCTTGGTGCATCACCTTTGTAGTTTATGTTTTATTCTATGCATTTTCTTACCCTGTCTCCTTGGCAAGTTAGATTAGGTTTTAGCAAACCCTCTGCATTTTTGTGTGTGCATCTGAAAAGAGGAATAGGAACCAGCCTTCTCTGGAGAATATTTTCTCATCTTTACAAGTCCCATGCTTGGAGAAAGGATTCCATGTTGTGCAATCACACTGGATGCCTGAACATCAACCTAGAAGCCTGATTTGCATCCGGGGGTCTTTGTGAGTCTCGCAATAACAACTACTATTATGTTTTAGTTGTTCCTTTGTCTTTTGTAGAGTCTTATAATTCCCTGAAGTGTAATGATGACTAAAGAGGTATTTTGAACTTCCTTGCACTCTCGCCACACCTAACATAACAGATCATGACTGTCCCTTACCTATGTAGACTACAAATTTGTAACTATCAAGCCCTTGAATTCAAATTTTGATGAGTGGAATATTTAAGATTACTGTCCAAGTGTCATTTTCATGTCCTTCAGTTATACCATGCTTTGAGATGCTTCATATTCTTTGTGAACTCTCTTCATAGCTTGCACCGACCTCCAAATTTCATTTGACCACTCAATGCATTTGAAGCAAGAAATTCGTCATCTCAGATTTGTAATATGATGAATAATATACTTAGAAAATATCATTGAGTATTTAACTTCATGAATACTTGGCTTACATATATTTGTATTAGTATTAGGATCATGGAGATATTTACAAAAGATAGAGCTACAAGCATTAAGCATATATATAGTTCACAATAAACAAAATATAGTTCACCATGAACTTATCAAACTAGAAGGAGAGTAATTTCAGTAAGTTTCACATCTAAAGAAGGTTGATGAATGTGTTCTTCATCATCTACAATTCTCAAAAGTATAGAACATCAATACAGTCCTTCATGAACATCCATAGAGACAAATCCTTCACTAATTTTGTAAAATTTACAAAACCGAGGGGTTTTGTGCTATTTCACATACAAAATCAGTATTTCCACTCTTTAGAGATGTCTTATAATATGGATAAAGGAATATTCTTAGTTCCCATACCTATAGATAACCTAATATCTTGCAAGTAAGATAAATATTACTTGATCTTTAAACACTTTACATGATGAGGGTTTTAAACTTAAAACCCTAACTCACTGATTTCTTATCTATGAGCCTTATATTTCAAATTTACATCAATAAATACACATTTCCACCTAAAGTGATTAATTCCTTGTATGTTTCGGTCATTTATTTTCATGGTACAATGAAAAAGGTTAATAGTTTTAAGGGTACAATATTAGTCTAGCATGACTGTCACACACCAAGTAACACAGTCTTCAAGTTGACCTAAATAACACATGGGAAACATTGTCCTTGGCATATGAAGGTATCTTTTAACTAGCCAATGTAAAGGAAATTCAAGAAGAACCTGATCACCACCTTTGAATGAATTTAATGTAGTGTTTCCAATGAGAAATCTTATAAACATAACACATAACATAGTCATCTTGACATTATCATAGAAATCAGTTTAGAAGCAACATAAATTACACATTCACATTTCTTACCTGGGGTAAATTAGAGAATCAACACACCTTCGTATGGGACCTATGCAATAATTTCTCCTTCATCTCTCAGCTTGATATCATGCTCATTCACACAACCTATCTTCAAGCATCATTTCATGTTTGACTTGAATGTCCTTTTGGAGGTAGGAGAGATTTTAAATAAATTCACATTAACCATACATTTATATTTCTCAAGGATATTCATATCACCTAATATTACTTTTCATACATTCACATCAATAGGAGATACATCTTGACATCACAAATTTGCAATGTATAACTCAAATTCTTAAAAAAAGGATATATCTATATGGAACAATCACTTACGAGAAACACCAATTCCATAATTTTTACCTAGAAATATAGTTTTAAAATTATGAGGATCTTTAAAACTTGGACAAGTCATTTTGAGTCAAAATAATTCATTTTGTGCTTACCGCTTCAAGGAGGCTTGAGGAGAGAAACCTTGTTAGAAAAATGTTCATAACCTCTTTGTGGATTTTCCAAATTACCTAATTTTTTTGCAAAATTTCAAGATTGGAGTTTTCTTACAAAATTAATTCTATGATTTATCCAAAGTAAGATCATTTTTTTTTTGGATTCTAAGAAGGAAAGGTGCTTAGATTGCATTCCTCAATAAACCAGTTTTAGTAAAACTTGTATAACTTCGACAATCCTCTTCGAAAATTTATGAAACTTGACATGACACACTAAAACATAACCATCTACACATTCCATAGATTTTTTAGCCATAAATGTTAATATACAACTAATATCTATTTCATTTACCTCAGTATTCACTGTCAGTCTTCAAAGGCAATTTTGGTGAACATTTAAAATTTTCATATAGGAGCTAAAATAAGTCTTGTGAGTGCTCCCACATGCCCAATACAATGTTCCTAGGCTCCTCCCATGCTTACCTTATCTTGTCATGACCTGAATTGAGATCTTACACCTCATTAGGCTCTAGGACTAGGCCTAAATGGGCCAGTTACAACTGTGAATCCAAACATTTGACCCGTTACTCACTCCAAAAGCTCTTTCAGATGCTATACCAATATTTTTGACATGTAGATCATATGATCCAAGCATACTAGCCTTATCTATACCTTTGGTGGGCATTAACCTCACTGCCTAAACTCCTGTAGCACTATGAGACCACTACACACCACTTACAGACACCTATTTACATGACATTTCACTCCTCCTTTTGCATCAACACCTCTTGACATCAATGACAACACCAATTCAAAAGGGTTCAAAAATATCCCCCTTTGTCATTGATGGCAACAACTCATAAAATTTTGATGGAAAACACACATTAGCAACTTCAAACTAGCATTCCCTATTTTTGATAACACTCTATCTCCCTTTGACATATATAATAAAGGAAACTTGACTTCTTGACATGAAGATAATAAAACCAAGAACAAAAATGCATGATAAAGGATTACTTGGTTACAGTCCCCCTAGGACTATGTTTCACCTTCTTTAACTCTAATCAAGAATAAATGGGAATTGAAGGACTTGTCTTAACATAGACTCATCTCCCCCTACTATTGTATCCTCTTTCTTTCCTTTATCTTGAATGTATACCACTCCTTTTGATGGAAAAATTCATTCTTATCAAACTAAACTCACATAACTGATTAGAAACTCATTATCTCTATTTTGTTCTATAAACATATGTATAGTCATTGTAGATACTTTTTAGTGCATTTTGATCGATATTTGATGACCCTCAGAATCTTTACAATTTCATGGAACATTATTCCAATGCTCCCCTTGAGGTGAAACCATCCATATTTCCCTGATTTTGCAAGAATTTAGCCCTAAAACTTGATCCCAAAACATACATTTTGATAGATAGCTTTGTCTCTTACCTGAAGTGAATTTTCAAAGTTTGTAGTCTCTATTTACTTGGTCTAGGTATTCATTTAGTTATCATTTTCTCATAATTTGACTAGACTAGCACAATATCACTTTAAATGGATTCCTTAACACCATGCCCTATTCTTCACAGTTCAAATAGTGTCAATGCAACTTATTTAATGAATCATGGCCCAAAGTTCATCCCTTACTCTTCCTTAGACCAAAGCGCCTTGCTATTCATAGTTGGTTCTTTCTCCTCTAAGAACTTTTTTCTTTCATGGCCGTCAAGGTATTTTACCAGTCTTACATTCTATGAGATCACTTTAACATAGTGTTATAAAAATCATCTAATTGACACAAAGTTTCAAATAGGTCAACTTGCATTATAGCTTGCTAAAACCTGCTCCTTCTTTCTCTTAAGAACATATCCCTTACCGATACCTAAGTTATGAGATTTAAAGGCTATCCAAAATGAACTATAACTTTCTTTAGTTATCCTTCATTATCCATGAGATGCATGTAAAGTCAAAGGACTCAATTATTTGTCTTTCTTTCTTTACTTCACTTTTTCTCTCGTAGGCTCACTAAGCCCAATTAGGTCCTGGGATAACTTAATTTCTCCTATAAATTCTTTTCTAAAATATTTCAAGCCTATGAAATTTTTGGTCTCAACTCAAAGGGAAAATATGACTTCCTTTATAAAGCTTCTCCCACAAATAGGTTTTACATTGTGTGTACTAACCTCCTACAAGACTGGTAAGGATTTTTTCCAGGACATCCAATGAAATTCAAAAAATTCCTTTTTCAACACTTCAAGGATCACACGATATTGTTTCTTAGCATTTTGGAACTATATTCATTGTTTAGGATTTTATCACACCTTCTTCTTTGAAACCCTAACTAGGTCTCTGTATATCCCAAGAAAGCTAAAGAGCTCATTAATTAATTTTTATAAGATTCAAGGATTATAAATTTGAATGAAGTATCATTATATACCCACCTTTTCTCCTATTCTAGTAGATATTCCTCTCATCAAGGTATTAGTCATTATTCACTTGTTTCTCTCTTGTATACACGTTAGGAAAATGGGATTGAAACCATCAGTGTGGAAAGTACAAGAAAATCTAAATCCTTCACCTATAAAATACCGAACTCATTCGAGACTACAACAACAATACCCCATAAGAAAATTTCTTATCAACATTTAACCTCTCCAAACTAGGAAATGTCATGAACCTTTCCATTATGGGGTAACATTTAATGCATACAATCTTGAACTATAATATAGAAACATGCAATGAACAAATTTCATTTGATATTTAACATAGATAAGACACAATTCATTCTTCCAAAGACACCGCATATAAAAAAAAATCATTTTCACTAATCAATCAAAGCTTATACACAACTCTATGAAACATGAATCATCATATAACATCTTTAAAGGCTAACAACCCATCAAATTTATTCTTTGAGCTTATTATACCTTTAGGACATTGAAACATTTCTCCGAGACTTTACTTTAATCCCTTTTCTTGATAATTTGAACCCTTGAATGATAATAACCATGAAGCTTCACCTACATGTATAACATCTTATATACAATCTACACTTTCTCCTTAGATGTGCAACCTCATCTATGTGTATTCATTATCCTTTTTCAAACCACTAGATACCTCATTGTAGCCTTCTTGTCCCTCAACTATAGCAGCAGTTTGCACCATAAAAAAAAAAGATAAAACGTGTTTTGTTTGCACCATAAAAATAGAGATAAAAACTATTTTGTCATGTTTGGTTAAGATATTAGACTTACACCCAAACTTTTTAATTTCAAACAAATGAGAAACCTCATGAATGGTCTTCTTAATGACTCAAAGTTTGATAATAAAAACCCAACAATGGAAAAATACATGGACATCAAAATATTTGACTCCTTGACCCATTGACACACCTCTTATTACAAAGAAAATATCTCGTAACTCAAACAAACTTGCAATAGATCTGTGCTCACTTTCATGACACAATTTTTGGTCAAAATAAGATCAACATGTTCTAGACCTTCAACATCGAACAAGAAAAACATTTCCAGAAACTAACATACCTTGAAAACATGATGGAAACTCCAATCAACAAATACTGATGGAAAATTTCATTCAGGAGCATGATTTAAACCATTTACACAACTTTAGCATGGAGAGTACTTTGATTTGTAAATAGGTAGACAAATGAGGAGAAGACCTTACTTATTTCAGATGGTATATTCCTTCTACAAGCCTAGATGTGACACACCACTTTGTGAGAGAACTTTAAAACAAGAGATAGTCATCAAAGGATTATAATGAATTAACCTTTCCTTTTCTTGACTTTAAAACCTTGTCACTCCTCTTGGGTGCATTCCTTGGTGTGACAATTACATCACATGATTTATTATTTTATGATTGAGTACCTAATAGGAATACATATTGCAACCCATAAACCTTCTATAACACTTCTTGAGGAATAATTTCTTCATCCTTTATACTAGAATTGCATTCCTTCTTCTTTCCTTTATCATCACTTCCTGTTGTCTTGTTTGTGCTAGACTCTTGTAGTGCCCACTTCCCTCCGATAGATTTTTTGTTCTTGATTATGATAATCTGTCGACTATACTTATGGACATTACTGTAGCCTTTGAGTTGGTATGATGTTAGACATTAGAAATCATGGACTGTGGTTGATTTGGATTCATATATGATGCATGTGGATTTTTGGAGACATTTTATATTGATGTTGATACACTGCTTGACATGGTTAGATATATATGTTTATTTTCTTACATGTGATATTTTGTCATATCGAGTAAACCTAGAAAATGGAACTAATCTTGTGATCATATGATTATGGATGGAATTGTAAAGGAGATTGTTGCTTGCTTGGATGATGTTTTGATTCATATATATAGATGATTTTGGAATTATATTTTATATTTATTTTAGATGTTTTGATGTGGCCACGAGGTTGAAGGAGGTATTTTTGTTTTGCGAGTAAACATGTCACAAAAACATTGGGGATTGGAGATCAACCACATTGGAATTTTGGATGAATTCAACAAGGGTCACAATGGAAACGTGTATTTATTTGTGTGGTTATTGTTAGGGTTTCCCATGGGGGGATCACCTTCAAATGTGACCAAGGGGTTATGTGTATTATTTTATTTAGTTCCTTTATTTAATTTTAATATGTGTTTAATTAGTGATGTATTTCCCTTTATTATTTATTCTATTTGTGTTTGGATTAGTGAGTAATCATATTGCTAATTAATTAAATGGGTCAAAAGAATGCATTTATTAGAGCTGATGGCTCTTGGATTATGTGTTGAAAGTAATGTGTAAGTAGCTTTGAGTGTGAAACACTCAACCTTCCTTTGAAAATCCGGATTTGTCCTAAGAGACTAATTTTGGAGGCTTGTAGGATAAGTTAAACTTGTCCCACACCTCTTAAATTGTCACACCAACCCTACCTATGGGTCTGGGGTGCTATGCCCTTAACTATATATCTTATATTGGATGTATATAGTCGACTTGTAGCTAGCATAACTTCTTATCATTATGTATCTCTTTCATATATGTTATATTTTCATTAGTGGGTTGGCCTTGGTGTTGGCCATAGCATAGGAATAGTATATATAGGGGTTAGTAGGTAGTAGTTGATCATGAGTTGAGCATTTGAGTCTTCTTATATGGTTTGGAGGTTTCCCCCTCGAAGTGGCGAAGCTATTATAATTTCATATTGAGATCATTATTCTAAAATATTGTGTTATTTGGTGTTCTATTGCTGCTCATAATCTGAATTATACTAGTAATTTCATTACAAGTGGTATTCGAGCTTGAACTCAGCCAACACTACGTCAAACCCTAATTGTGAAGGTTCATTCATATCTCAAAATTGGAAGTGAAATTTTTTGAGGTGTGGTGAAATAAGTCAAGTAAGCTTCCCTCCAAATTTTAAGAATTTTTGACTTGTTTTTCAAAAGTTATAGCGGTTTTATGTTTTTTCATAATTCGGCTACCTAGGGTGCAATTTGTGGAATTTTTCAAAGTTGTTTACATTGAAAGAAAGAAGATTAAAAATTAGTTTGAGTTCGTTCTTTGAGTTTTATAAAATTTGGCCGAATTCCTATTGAAATTCAAAACCCTAAATTTCGACCTTGATCCTTAAATCTTACCATTTGGGGCATCATGGTTGGGCCTTCGACAAGAGGCAAAAAGAATCCCATCACTCTGGGTAAAACCCCTAATAAGGATGAGATAATAATTGAGGAGTTAGAGTTATAAGGGGTATCTACAGAGTCCTTAGGGTTAGGGTTTACTTCAACTGACCATAAGGTCAGCTATCTTGAGTTAGAGTTGCGAAACCTTGAAGGTAGAGTGGCCAAAGAAAGAAGATGTAGACAAGATTGGGAAACTAATGGAGGATTTCATTAACCAATTTAGTTACAATATAATGGGTCATAATATCCTTCCTAATCAGCCACAAATCAATCATACTCATATTAACCAGGGTGGATCTGCAAACATGACTAATCCAAATACAAACACTCTGCAAGCCGTAACATGATTCCAAAAGTGGAAATACGTAAGTTTGATGGAAAGGATCCACTCAATTGGATTAACCAGATGGATAATTTCTTTGATCTTCATCAGATTCCATCGGGACAAAAGGTTACCATGGCATCGTTGTATCTTGAACCTGACCGATTCATTTGGTATCGATGGTTATGTGCTCAAAGAAAAAGAGTGGCCTTAATGTTACATGGACAATATTCACCGAAGATTTACAATTGCACTATAGTTCTAGTGTGTTAGAGAATTATTTCAGTCAATTAGCAAAGCTCAGACAAATAGGAACAGTCAAAGATTACATCCATCAATTCCAAAACCTTTCCTTACGGGTGGAAAATATTCCTGAAGATAATTTGAATGACTTATTTATTGGGGGTCTTAAAGAAAAAATTGAGATTGAGGTGTGTATGTTTAATCCTCATAAGGTTTCAGACTCTATGATCATGGCATGTAGGGCAGAGGAAAAATTTCTTTCCAGTAGGAAACAAACTGTCAGTAATATCAGAGATCGTAGCACCCTTCCACCATCATTCCCTCGGCCAGTGAGACTGACACCTCAACAAATTGAAGAAAAGAGAGCCAAAGGGTTATGTTTTAATTGTGATAACAAATTTGGGCTAGGACATAAGTGTGTTGAAAAGAAGTTTTTCTACATTGAGGGACCTACTGAAGAAGAAGAAAATGAAGAAGATGAAGAGGTAGAGCCAGAGGAGGAATTAGGAGATCCCCAGCCAACAATATCATGTCATGCAATTTCTGGTATTAGCACTCCCCAAACCCTCAAAGTAGTTAGATTCTTAAAAAACAGAGGGTAACTGTGTTGATTTATTCGGGAAGTACTCACAATTTCATCAATCATAAGTTGGCGGTACACTTGAACTACTTTGTTTATCCAGCGCCAGAATGTCAATTCATGATCACTAATTGGAAAAGCTGCTAGTTGTTCAGGAAAATGCCATAACTTTAATCTCACCATGGGAGATTACTTGCTAACTAGAAATATGTATGCCATTGCCATGGGAGGAGCAGAAATTGTGTTAGGAGTTCATTGGCTTACCACCTTAGGAACCATTGAAATGAATTTCCAAGAGTTGTTCATGTAATTTCAGTCAGAAGGGAGGAATTTTAAACTAAAAGGACTAAGAGAAAAGTCCCCACAGATGGTAAGTTCTCATCAGATGCAAAAATTTCTTAGAAAGGGTGTAGAAGGGTTTGTAGCACAACTATTTTCATTGGAAGCACATCATTCCAATACATTTATTCCCACAGATATGCAAGAAATTATAGATGATCACTCAGTGGTGTTTGGAGAAATGCCCAAGGGTCTTCCTTCGAAAAGAGACCATGACCATGCCATCCAGCTAGTACCAGGGAGTCAACCACCCAACATCAGACCTTATAGGTACCCCTATATGCAAAAGAGTGAGATTGAGAAGATAGTTCAAGAGATGTTAGAAGGACTTATTTGTCATAGTCAAAGTGCTTACTCTTCTCCTGTAGTGATGGTAAAAAAAGATGACAATTGGTGCATGTGTCCAGATTACAGGGAACTCAATAAGTACACAATTAAAGATAAATTTCCTATTCCTGTAATTGATGATTTGCTAGATGAGTTACATGGTGCTGTTTACTTTACAAAACTTGATCTTCATTCTAGATATCATTAGATTAGAATCAAGGATGAAGATATTCATAAAACAGCCTTCAGGACACATGAAGGACAATATGAGTTCTTAGTAATGCATTTTGGACTAACAAATGCACCCTCTACATTTCAAAGCTTGATGAATTCCATTTTTAAGCCATTTCTTTGAAAGTTTTTTTAGTGTTCTTTGATGATATATTAATCTATAGTAAAACATGGGAGGAACACCTACATCATGTAAATAAGGTGTTAGAAACTCTTGAACAACATCAACTTTATGAAAACCCTTCTAATTGTTCTTTTGGTGTCAAGGAGGTTGAATATCTGGGTCATATTGTCTCTTATGAAGGTGTTAAAGTGGATCCTAAGAAGATAAAAGCCATGCTTGAATGGAAGGTTCCCAAAACCCTAAAAAAATCTCTGAGGATTTTTGGGGCTTATAGGTTATTATCGTAGATTTGTAAGGAATTAAGGCAGCATCGCAGCACCACTCACAAATTTATTGAAGAAGGAATCTTTCCAATGGAACGAGCAAGCTACTATGGCCTTTGAGAAGTTGAAGGAGGCCATGTGCACCACTCTAGTTCTAGCCACCCCAGATTTTTCAAAAACATTCATTGTTGAATGTGATGCTTCAGGGTATGGTATAGGGGTTGTACTCATGTAAGAAGGGTGACCCATTGCCTTCGAGAGCTACCAATTCAAAGGTAAGAATATCTCTAAACCAGTTTATGAGAAAAAAATGTTAGCAATACTTCATGCAGTGAAGCAATGGAGACCATATCTAATGGGACGACATTTTAAAGTAAAGACAGATCATGATAGTTTGAAATACTTCTTAGAGCAATGTTTATCATCAAAAGAACAACAAAAATGGGTCTAAAAAATGTTGGGGTATGATTTTGAGATAATATACAAGAAAGGAAAAGAGAATGTAGTTGCTGATGATTTATCTCAAAAGGATGAATTTGCCAGTGCATTGTTGTGTGCCATATTTGTATTACAGGAGGATTGGGTAGAGGATGCAAGGTCTGAATGGAAAAATGACCCAAGTACACAAAATCTCATTCAAAATCTCCAACAAGATCCAAGCATGTCAGAAAAATTTGTATGGAAAGGAGATGTTTTATGGTATAAAGATAGATTATATCTATGTAAGAATTCAACCCTTAAAAATAGGGTTCTATCTGAGCTCCATGCTTCTCCAGTAGGGGGTCATTCTGGCTTCTTAAAGACTTATCATCGAATCAAGCATAATTTTTTCTAGGAAGGGCTAAAAGGAGATGTCCAAAAGTTTGTGGCAGAATCCATGGTTTGTCAGCAAAATAAGGGTGAAACAATTAAGTCCCCAGGTCTTTTACAACCTTTATCTATTCCTAGCCAGAGGTGGGAAGAGGTGTCTATGGACTTCATCACAGGATTGCCTAAATTAGAAGGTAAAAATGTAATCATGGTGGTGGTGGACAGACTCACCAAATATGCCCATTTTTTTGCTTTATCACATCCATTTGTTGCAAG
Source organism: Taxus wallichiana var. yunnanensis (assembly GCA_018340775.1). Lineage (NCBI taxonomy): Eukaryota > Viridiplantae > Streptophyta > Pinopsida > Cupressales > Taxaceae > Taxus > Taxus wallichiana. The sequence continues at coordinate 301,653,948 of CM031240.1, read as the reverse complement.
TACGGTAGCAATGACCTTCAGGATACAATTCAGAAGCTACATGGGACACCAAAGATTATAGTGAGTGATCGAGACCCTATCTTTACTAGTAATTTTTGGACTGACTTGTTCTCATGCTTGGGCACATAACTAGCTCGTAGTTCCTCTTATCATCCCCATTCTGATGGGAAAAAGAGGTGGTAAACAAGTGCTTGGAGGGATATCTTTGTTGTTTTACATCAGATAAGAAAGCAAGATGGGTCCAATGGTTACCACTGGCAGAATGGTGGTATAACACCTCCTTTCATACTTCATCTAAAATGTCTCCTTTCTTGGCATTATATGGGTACCATCCACCATCTATCACTTCATCTTTGAGATTCCAACCAAAGGTTCGAGTAGTTGAAGAACATATTCAACACCAACAAGAGGTGCTTTCTAGTCTTAGGGAGAATTTGGCCATGTCACAAAACCGCATGAAGCAACAAGCAGACCAACATCACAGTGAAAGAAATTTTGAAGTCGGTGATTGGGTTTTGTGCATTTACAACCATATAAGCAAATGTCCTTAAAACAACAGAAAAATGATAACAAGCTTTCACCTAAGTATTATGGTCCTTATCAAGTGTTACAGAAGATTGGCAATGTAGCATACAAACTGGAACTTCCTCTGGCTACTCAAATTCATCCAGTCTTCCATGTATCTTGCCTAAAGAAGGTAATTGGATAGACAATATCAACCCAGACAGTGTTACCCGAGCTTGATGAAGAGGGTAGAATCATCTTGGAACTAGAATGCATCCTTCAGACATGCACTAAGAGATTAAGGACAAGGGTCATCACTGAGTATTTGATCAAGTGGAAAATCTAGACAATGAAGATGCAACTTGGGAGGATGTAAATTTCTGCGCAAAGAGCATCCAAATCTTCTCAACATTGGGGACAATGTTTCTTTGAAGGGGAGGGGCATGCTACTCCCTTAACCATATATCTTATATTGGATGTATATAGCCGAATTGTGGTTAGCATAAATTCTTATCATTATGTATCTCTTTCATATATGTTATATTTTCATTAGTGGGTTGGCCTTGGTGTTGGCCATAGCATAGGAATAGTATATATAGAGGTTAGTAGGTAGTAGTTGATCATTATTTGAGCATTTGAGTATTCTTATATGGTTTGGAGGTTTTCCCCTCGAAGTGGCGAAGCTATTATAATTGCATATTGAGATAATTATTCGAGATAATTATTCGAAATATTGTGTTATTTGGTTTTCTATTGCTGCTCATAATCTAAATTATACTAGTAATTTCATTACATGGGGAGTCAAAATTAGGCATTATTATGTATTTTGGGAAGGCAATTTGTAAGTTTTCATTTCACCTTCTTGCATGGAATTAATTTTGTTCCTTGGAGTGTGGAATTGGTTTGTGTGTGTAAGTAAAATGTCATTTATTCACCCACCTTAACTGTGCTTTGGAGTTTGAAGTTGACTTGTGAGGTGGAGTTGAGGATGTGTGATGCGGCATCCTACATGGACCCACCTCATCCTCCTTTCTCCCTCTTCTATTTATTCAAATTCCTTGGCTTGTTTTGGGGTTACTTCATTTTTGGTGATTTCATTTTGGTTACTTATTTTGGTTTGGAGCTCGGTAAGTTTGAAGAGAGTAGAGATTTTTGGTTAAATGCTTAAGGATTTTGGTGCTTTTGGACTGTTTGGATTGAAAAAAATCTTGTTGTTGAAATTTTAGAGAAAACTCTACCATGGAGAGGTAGGAGCTTGGCTCTTTAAAATGTTCTTCTTTTATTTATGCATATGTGAATGCTTTGAATATTTTGGTATGTTGTTGGTTGGTTGGGTAGATTGCCTAGGTATGGTGTAGGAGAAGACTATGGGGATCTCTTGTGGGGAGGCATAAGAGTTTTGGGGAGGTATAAGTGTTATTGTGGAGGGAGTTTGGGATTGGGTTCCACCTTGTAAAAGAAATAACTTGCATTTATTTACTCGTTATGGGGTGTCATAAGAGTGTGGGGAGGCATAAGAGAATGGGAGGTATAAGGGGTACTTGGGGAGGCATAAGGGCATGTAGGAGTTTTGAAATTATATATATATATATATATATATATATATATATATATATATATATATATATATATATATATATATATATATATTGGCGGGTTTATCTTAAGGTGGACACCCATTTCCCCAATTGGGAGGTATAAGCAACTTCCCCCATAGGTCTTTCTCCTTTGGCTTGTGCATGATGAATCCTGAGTATTGTTTGTTGTTCTTCCTATGGTTGCAAACTGCAGTATGTATTTGGACCTGTTCGTATGTGAATTTTTTTTTTTGTGTTGTGGAAGCCTATTTGTTTCCATGAGTTGAAATACATTTCTTATTGCTTTGTGGTTGGGGCTCGGGGGCCAATGAGGAGGATGACTTATCCTCTTCATTGGAATTCTTGGTTGGGTGGAGAGCGTTTCCTCTCCTCCTTTTTGTTGTGATCAAAAGATATATGGTGGATCTTCTTGTTGTTGTTCTAGAGCTGAGGATGAAGAAAATTTTTGTAGTTTCTCCTTGGGTTCCTTATTGTGAAATTTCCCACTTCAAGTGGATGGCATTGTAATAATATTTGTGGTGGAAAGTTGCTATGTTTTGGAAATGGAACCTACATTTGAATGTGAAAGATGTATATTTCTGTAAGTTGTATTTGATGAATGAAAAAGGAAGTTGTAAAAGAATTATTAGAGTTCAATAGAAGTTGTTTTAATTACCAAAAATGGTATGGTTTTCATTTGAAATATGTGTTTGAAATATATTGTGAAATCTCTGTTTGAAAATTGGAAAAATAAATATGTATGAAGAAATATTACATTTCTCTATTTCATTCAAAATGCATGATTTGAAAGTAGAACTACATTTTGGGTTTTCACACATTGATTGAAGTAAAGTTAAACATTGTAAAATTGGAATGGAATGAACTTAAATATTTAAAGTATGGTAAAGCAAAAATTAGATCAAATCGGGCTTAAGTATGTTTTTTTCCATTTGGATTCTTTGTAAAGCTTGCAAATAAATATTAGAAAATATGCAGAGTACTCTACAACTTGAAAGACAAATTGAAATAATAATGTAAGCTAAGGAAGATCAAAACGCTTTTCAAATAGTTGAATTGCTCAAGAAAATTTATTAGACTTCAATTAATTAGACTTAGACAAAAACTCATACGTTTTTACAGTAAAAGTGGGGGAATTCATTGAAACTCAATCCATCAATTAAACCATGAAAAATCCATCCTAATCCTCCCAAGTGCAATCCTTTATGTTAGCTTGGCATGTTGAGGAAGAAAGAATGGCGGATTGAATTAATTCATTAAGTTAAAAAGTCCAATTCACATTTTAATGGTAGGAAAGACATTTTCTTAAAATTCACCCACCTAAACTCCTTAAAAATGATTTTTGACACTTCCTTTGCAAACAAGAGTTTAAGCCCTTTCCAAAAAGTCCTCATTTTCCCAAATCCAAGCTTCCAGTCAAAAGTTATGGCCTTCTGAAGTTCTTACTTTGCTTAGTTAAAAAAAAGGGGTAGTGTTTGTAAATTGGACCCACGGGCCCGAAAATTACTTAGGGAAATTTTTGCAAAAAAAAAAAAAAAATGCAAAAAGTCACAAGTTCCTCCACGGCCCCATAGCCCCACCTATTCACTTTTGGGAAACCGATTATGTGGGTTCATGGGCCCGCACCTTCAAACTTTACCTTTTAGAAAAAGGGCGAAAAATCTTAAGTCTTCTCACAAGTCCGCTTCCCCGCTTATCACTGTGGGTCTGACATGTGGCTTCTTTAGGTGTCGGTAGAGGCACGGGTTGTTTTTAGCCTTCACACTTTTTAACACAAAAGTCAACATTTCTAAGTTTTCCCCGGTATGCTCCCCTGCTTGAGATTTTGGGCGGTGACACGTGGCATCCCTAAGCGCTGAGGCGGAGGCGCAGGGGGTTTTTGAACCTTTTTGCCCTTTTAAAAAAAAAGAATTAAAATCCAAATTACCTCGACGACCCGCCTTCCCGCGTTGGCTTAAAAATGTGCTACGTGTCCCTTACGGCTTGGGAAAATTTTCTTCCCTAGGCTTCAAAAGCCCGCCTATAGGAAAATTTTCTTCCCTGTGGTCGCTTGGGGTCCGCCTTTAGGGAAAAATTTTCTTCCTCAGTCCATGCAAGTCTACTTTTGGGAAAATTTTCCTCCCAGTGCTCTGCGTGTAACTTAAGAAATATGAGGAGTTAGAAGGACTTATTTATATCGTTGGAAAGGGAAGAAATTTCCTATCTAATGGAATTATTTTAGGAAAGTTAAGTGCATTAAATGTGTGAAAAATTAGGTTGAATTTTTAAGATGATCATGAGAGTGGGTAAATGGGGAATTACCCCTTATTAACTTAAATGTTTAATTCTAAAGCATGGGTTGACCTTTTTAGGGGTCACATTAGGGGATAAGAGAATGTTTTCTATCCCATGTCAATAAGAACCTTGGTTGTTGTTTAGACCTAGTGAAATTAAAAAAAAACCTTAGGCATTTAATTGCTTGGGCCCTTTTAACCCTCTAAAATTAATTAAGGAATATTTAAACATAGTGTTAATTTAATTATTTATTAAATTAACACCTAAGAGAAATTTAACTATTTGGATTAAACTATACTCATTAATTTTGTGATGTGGTTTTAATATTTGTTATAATGGGAAAATTTTATTTATTAATTGTAATTGACTTTGAATCTTTCTGTGACAATTGTTGCTTAAAGTCTGGTAGTGGTCACACTTTTTAAAAAAAAAAATATTCCATAATTTTTCTATCTAAACCTAGGTTGTTCTTGGGTCTCGAGTGAGTGGGAGTTTTAGCGGGCGTTACACTTGGTATCAGAGCCATGGGTTCAAAGCTTGAACCCTTGGGCATACTAGAAAACTTGAGACATGAATATTAAAACTAACACACTTTTAAACCTAGAAAACAACTTTGTTTGAAATTTAAATATCTTAGTAAACATGGAAAATTGAATAAAACCTAGGATAATGAACTAACTCTTGATTTGGTCTATGTAGGAGGTGCGAACAAGACAAGGGGTCCTTTCACATAGATCTAGACTTACCACCACCAGATCATGTTATAGCAGCCATCCTACCTCATATTTTACAGATGCTTCAGGATGTTAATACCGCTCTACGCGGAGGGTCCGTAGGAGGACAGTCAGCTAGACATGATAGGGAGACATCCGTTGAGGCTCATGCATCTCCTCGAAATAGTGAGGATATAGAGGGGATAAATCCCACATGGAGTCAAGAAGAGAAGAGTCACTACGAGGAAGGGACAAGGAGCCAAAATTTTGGACACATGGATAGGTCTTAAAGCCCTAGGCTTAGGGATGAGCATGCAGAGAGGCCTAGGGGTCGCAAGACTATAGTTGTAGACCATATCAAGGAGATCCTGAAGCTACGACCATCTCATTATTCTAGTGACATAGGTGGATTTTAGGCAGAGGCCTGGTTGGTGAGCTTGAGCGGGTGCTTCAAGCTCTGCCCTTGTTCTAGTAACATGAAAGCTCATGTTGCAATCCATATTTTGAGGGATGGAGCGGTGTTTGGTGGAGGACCAAGGAGTAGAAGATCCACATTGATTTAGAAATGGTTACCTGAGAGCTCTTTGAGGAGTGGTTCAGGAGCAAGTACTTATCTTTGAGGTTCATTCAGGTGGAGGATAGACGAGTTTCATGACCTCTAGTAGGTATCTTTGATAGTAGCTAAGTATGAGAGTGGATTTTGGACCTACTCTAGTATGTTGACTACATGTAGGATGAGCAGAGTATGGATCCACATGTTCATCCAGGGCCCAAATGTAGACTTGGGTGGTGTGGTACATATCCATTGCCTCCACAGACATTAGCTGAGGCCATTGAGAAGGCCTATATAACAGAGGAGACTCGGGGAAAGACACACAGAGGCCGAGACCGAGTCGAGCCACATCCAGTAGATGTAGGACAACATATCGAGGGGGTCGATCCTCCTCCTCATGGTGGATAGGGTTCATCACATTCATCTTTTAGACCACAATAACAATAGTCTCACCCACCTTATAGACCACATATATTTGATGCACAAAGGGGTCGGAGTATGGGGCCTCCTCTTAGGGGTCCCATTAGGACACATGGTGCACCGAGAGCTCAGTCAACAGGAGCTCGTCAATAGAGACCTCAAAGTATTCCACAACTAGATCATCAAGATCCATAACACAGACCTCCAAAGTATCAACTGGACCTGCTACTCATGGGAGAGGATCAAGTGGTTGTTTTGGTTGTGGTGTTGCTAGACATTTTTGGAGAGACTTCCCACAGAACCCTAGTAACAAGGGTAAGATGCAGATCTCAGAGCCTACTGTTGGTGACATGGGGCATGGTCATCGGATCTATGCAAAGTGGTCGAGAGCCACCAAGCTGAGCACCAGAGTACCGTGATTGAGATGACATGTAGCATTGGTGGTGTTCCTACCTCCATTCTATTTGATTCTGGTTCTTTTGATTCTTTTATTGCACCATCTTTGGTAGAGCAATGTAGGCTGGTGGCAGTTAGGCAAGGTCTTAGTTGGGACATCGAGATGGCTTCTGGAGCCAAGATCTCTGTAGAATCCTTAGTTAAGGAATGTGTAGTTGATTTGGGACCCTTCACCACTACCTCGGATCTTCATATCCTTCCGTTGGGTTTGTATGGAGTCATCTTAGGCATGGACTAGTTGTCTACACATAGAGCCAGGGTGGATTGTTACCATAATATTTTATCTTGTGTAGATGATCTAGGAGTTGAGTCAGTGATAGTAGGGGTTAGGAGACTGTTTCCATTCACACCATCTCCACTATGCAGCTTAAGTGGTGTGTGTGATGGGGTTGTCAGATGTATGCTGTCATAGTTAGTGATCGATCGGAGGATGAGTCTAGTGGACCTCGCTTCATGACCATCCCATCTTGAGAGAGTTTTTTGATGTCTTTCAAGGGAGCTACCAGGGTTACCACCCCCACGTGAGATGGATTTTCAAATAGATCTTGTTCTGGGAGTAGAGCCTATCTCACGAGCACCTTATTGGATGACCAACCCTAAGCTCTTTGAGCTCAAGTTACAGCTTGGAGGGACTTTTGGAGAAAGGACTCATCCATCCTAGCGTATCTCCTGGGGGTTACACCGGTGATATTTGGAAATAATAAGGACGGATCACTACGGTTGTGTATTGATTACCGCCAGCTGAACAAAGTAACGATCAAGAATCGTTATCCCCTTCTACGCATTGATGATTTGTTTGATCAGATGAAGGGGGCCATAGTTTTCTCCAAGATATACCTTAAGTCAAGGTTATCATCAGTTGAGGATTACGGAGGTAGATATTCATAAGACCGCCTTTTGTACAAGATATGGCCACTACGAGTTCACAGTGGTGCCTTTTGGTTTGACGAATGCCCCCATAGTGTTTATGAGCTTGATGAATGGGGTGTTTAGGACATTATTAGATCGCTTTGTGCTCATATTCCTTGATGAAATTTTGATTTACTCACGTACATGTGAGGAGCATGAGGGGAACCTTCACTAGGTTCTTCAGTGTCTTCATGAGCAGCAACTTTACGGGAACCTGGAGAAGTGTGTGTTCTTTCAGACATGAGGTGCAGTATTTGGGCCACATCATTTCTGGGGAAGGTATCATAGTCAATCCTTCCAAGATTCAAGCTATTATGGATTGGCCAACACCCACTAGTGTGACAAAGGTGTGCAACTTCATGGGTTTAGTAGGTTATTATAGGAGATTTGTTCAGGACTTTTCTTGGGTTGCGCACCCCATCACTTCCCTTCAGTGGAAAGGGAAGAATTTTTTTTTAGTCAAAGATAGATGTGAGTAGGATTTCAAGACACTGAAGGAATGCCTCATGACAGTGCCTGTTCTTGTAGTGCCAAATCCACGGGGTGAGTTTTTCGTATGCATGGATGCTTCTTTGGTAGGAGTTGGACGTGTGTTGATGCAGTAAGAGGGCAGAGTATTTACTTTTGAGTCTCAAACTCAAGGATTATGAGATCAATTATCTAAATCATGATCTTGAGCTTACAGCAGTTGTGCACATATTGGTTTGATGGAGAAATTTCCTTCTTGGCCGAAGATTCACACTCAGGACTGATCACTTGAGTCTTCGCCACCTCTTCACACAACCCAATCTCAACGGTCATTAGCGGCATTAGATGGAGTTTCTTTATGAGTATGACATGGAGATAGAGCATGTGAAGGGGAAGGAGAATGTGGTTGCAGATGCTCTCAACAGGAGGAGACATGTGGTTATGGCCACCTTAGTGAGCATAGATTTACGGAGCAAGATTCTATAGCATTTTCTCCTCATGACAGTTTCTACATTATAGCTAGATCAGAGATCGAGTCTTATAGACCCCTTGAAGGGAAGTTTGATGGTTTTTCATTGGAGGAAGATGGACTTCTCAGGCACAGAGGATGGATTTATGTTCCCAAAGATGAAGGCTTGAGGCAGGACATTCTTGACAGAGGCACATCGTGCACCCTATTCAGCCCATCCCGGGTGAAGAAGATGCATGCCACTTTGAGACAGTTGTATCATTAGATGAGACTTTGTAGAGACATGGCTCTATTTTTGTCACACTATTTAGAGTGTCGAAAGTGAAGGTTGAACATAGCATCCAGCTAGCCTTCTCTTTCCGCATGCTATACCGGAATGGAAGTGGGACACCATTTCTATGGACTTCATTGTTAGGTTACCGATGTCGAGATACCACCATGACGCCATCATGGTCACAATGGATAAATTGATGAAAGTGGATCATTTAAGACCACCTATACCACTAGTGCAAGTGGCACGGGTATATCTAGATGAGATTGTCGATTGCATGGGATTAGAAGATTTTTTTGTGACCACAATCCTCTATATACTTCCCACTTTTTGACTAACATGCAGCATGCCCTCGGGACGAAGATCAATTTTAGCATGGTGTATCACCCTGAGATAGATGGATGGAATGAGTGGGTGAATCAAATCTTAGAGGACATGCTTAGGATGTATGTTATGGATCATCAGTTGAGATGGGAGGAGAGTATTTGGTGGAGTTTTCCTACAATAATAGTTTTTAGAGTTTGATAGGCATGGCTCCTTTCAGGCATTGTATGGTAGAGAGTGTAGGACACCTCTTAGTTGGGATAGGTTAGAGGACAAGGTTTCTCTTGGACCAGCTTTACTATAGGACATGGAGCAACAAGTGGTTATGATCAAACAGAGACTGCAGGAAGCATATGACAAAGGCAGAATAAGTATGCAGATCAACATAGGACAAACCATAGTTTTGATGTGGGCATGAAGGTTTTCCTTCATGTCAAGCCACATAAGATCCCTATCCATTATGAAAAAGGTTCTAAGTTAGCTCCTAGATTCGTAGGTCCCTTTGAGATCTTGGAGCGTATTAGTCCTTTGGCCTACCGTCTAGCATTGCCACCTAGCTTATGTCACATCCATGATGTGTTTTATGTTTCTGTACTTAGGAAATATATTGCAGATCCTTCTCATGTGCTGGATTGGACCTCTTCAGGTGTAGGATCAGGGGTAGGTGATGGTGGAGCTTGATCACATTATAGAACATAGGACCTTGGGCCTTTAAGGTAGAGAGATTGACTAGGTTCAAGTGTAGTGGGACAGATATGATGAGACTGTGGCTACATGGGAGGATGCTACTTTGCTACGAGTTTAGTTTCCACACCTATTCCAAGTGAATTCTAGGAGGAAGTCAAGTCTAAGGGGAGGGGGATGTAGTGCCCACTTCCCTCAACACCTTTTTGTTGTTGATTATGATACTGTCGACTATACTTATGGAAATTATTGTAGCCTTTGAGTTGGTATGATGTTAGACATTAGAAATCATGGACTGTGGTTGATTTGGATTCATATATGATGCATGTGGATTATTAGAGACATTTTATATTGATGTTGATACACTACTTGGCATGGTTAGATATATATGTTTTTCTCTTACATGTGATATTTTGTCATATCGAGTAAACCTAGAAAATGGAACTAATATTGTGATCATATGATTATGGATGGAATTGTAAAGAAGATTTTTACTTATTTGGATGATGTTTTGATTTATATATATGGATGATTTTGGAGTTATATTTTATATTTATTTTGGATGTTTTGATGCGTCCACGAGGATGAAGGAGGTATTTGTGTTTTATAGGTAAACATGTCACAACAAACATTGGGGGATTGGAGACCAACCACATTGGAATTTTGGATGAATTCAACAAGGGTCACCATGACAACGTGTATTTGTTTGTGTGTGTTGTTGTTAGGGGTTCCCATGGGGGATCACCTTCAAATGTGACCAAGGGGTTATGTGTATTATTTTATTTAGTTCCTTTGTTTAATTTTAGTGTGTTTAATTAGTGATGTATTTCCCTTTATTATTTATTTATTTGTGTCTAGATTAGTGAGTAATCATGTTGTAATTAATTAAATGGGTCAAAAGAATGCATTTATTAGAGTTGATGGCTCTTGGATTATGTGTTGAAAGTAATGTGTAAGTAGCTTTGAGTGAAACACTCCACCTTCCTTTTGAAAATTCGGATCTGTCCTAAGGGACTGATTTTGGAGGCTTGTAGGACAAGTTAAACTTGTACCACACCTCTTAAATTGTCACACCAACCCTACCTATGGGTTGGGGAGTCAAAATTAGGCATTATTATGTATTTTGGGAAGGCAATTTGTAAGTTTTTATTACACCTTCTTGCATGAAATTAATTTTGGTCCTGGGGTGTGGACTTGGTTTGTGTGTGTAAGTAAAATGTCATTTATTCACCCACCTTTTTAATTGTGCTTTAGATTTTGAAGTTGACTTGTGAGGTGGAGTTGAGGATGTGTGATGTGGCATCCTACATGGACCCACCTCATCCTCCTCTCTCCCTCTTCTATTTATTTGAATTCCTTGGCTTGTTTTGGGGTTACTTCATTTTTGGTGATTTCATTTTGGTTACTTCTTTTGGTTTTGAGCTCTGTAATTTTGAAGAGAGTTAGAGATTTTTGGTTGAATGCTTGAGGATTGGTGCTTTGGGACAATTTGGATTGAAAAAAATCTTAGTTGTTGAAATTTTGGAGAAAACTCTACCATGGAGAGGTAGGAGCTTGGCTCTTTAAAATGTTCTTCTTTTATTTATGCATATGTGAATGCTTTGAATATTTTGGTATGTTGTTGGCTGGTTGGGTAGATTACCTAGGTATGGTGTAGGAGAAGACTATGGGATGTATTGTGGGGAGACATATAAGTTTTGGGAGGTTTAAGTGTTATTGTGGAGGGAGTTTGGGATTGGGTTCCACCTTGTAAAATAAATAGCTTACATTTCTTTACTCGTTATGGGGTCCATAAGAGTGTGGGGAGGCATAAGAGAATGTGAGGTATAAGGGGCACTTAGGGAGGCATAAGGGTATGTAGGGGTTTTTAAGTATATATATATATATATATATGGTGGGTTTAAGGTGGACACCCATTTCCCCAATTGGGAGGTATAAGCTTCCCCTAGGTCTTGCTCCTTTGGCTTGTGCATGATGAAGCCTGAGTATTGTTTATTGTTCTTCCTGTGGTTGCAAAATGCAGTATGTATTTGGACTGTGTTCTGTATGTGAATTTTTTTTTGTGTTGTGGAAGCCTATTTGTTGCCATGAGTTGAAATACATTTCTTATTGCTTTGTGGTTGGGGCTTGGGGGCCAATGAGGAGGATGAATTCTCTTCATTGGAGTTCTTTTTGGGTGGAGAGCGTTTCCTCTCCTTTTTTTGTTGTGATCAAAAGATATATGGTGGATCTTCTTATTTCTATTTGGAGCTGAGGATGAAGACAAATTTTGTAGTTTCTCCTTGGGTTCCTTATTGTGAAATTTCCCACTTCAAGTGGATGGCATTGTAATAATATTTGTGGTGGAAAGTTGCTCTGTTTTGGAAATGGAACCTACATTTGAATGTGAAAGATGTATATTCTGTAAGTTGTATTTGATGAATGAAAAAGGAAGTTGTAAAAGAATTATTGGAGTTCAATAGAAGTTTTTTTAATTACCACAAATGGTATGGTTTTCATTTGAAATCTATGTGTTTGAAATATATTGTGAAATCTCTATTTGAAAATTGGAAAAAGAAATACATATGAAGAAATATTACATTTCTCTATTTCATTCGAAATGCATGTTTTGAAAGTAGAACTACATTTTGGGTTTTCACACATTGATTGAAGTAAAGTTAAACATTGTAAAATTGGAATGGAATGAACTTAAATATTTAAAGTATGATAACGAAAAGTAGATCAAATCGGGCTTAAGTATTTTTTTCCATTTGGATTCTTTGTAAATCCTGCAAATAAATATTAGAAAATATACAAAGTACTCTACAACTTGAAAGACAAATTGAAATAATAATGTAAGCTAAGGAAGATCAAAACACTTTTCAAATAGTTGAATTGCTCAAGAAAATTTGTCAGACTTCAATTAATCAGACTTAGACCAAAACTCAGATGTTTTGCAGTAAAAGGAGGGGGAACTCGTTTTGAAACTCAATCCATCAATTAAACCCTAAAATCCATCCTAATCCTCCCAAGTGCAATCCTCCATGTCAGTTTGGCATGTTGAGGAAGAAAGAATGGCGGATTGAATTAATTTGTTAAGTTAAAAAGTCTAGTTCACATTTAAATGGAAGGAAAGATGTTTTATTAAAATTCACCCACCTAAGTTCATCAAAAATGAATTTTGATGTTTCCTTTGCAAAGAGGAGTTCGAGCCCTTTCCAAAAAGTCCTCATTTTCCAAAATTTGATCTTCCAGTCAAAAGTTATGGCCTTCTGAAGTTCTTACTTTACTTAGTTTAAAAAAAAGGGGGTAGTGTTTGTAAATTAGACTCACGGGCCCGAAAATTACTTAGGGCACTTTTTGCAAAAAAATAAAATGTAAAAAGTCACAAGTACCTCTGCGGCCCCGTATCCCCACCTATTCACTTTTGGGAAACTGATTCTACGGGTTCATGGGCCCACACCTCCAAAGTTTACCTTTTTGAAAAATGGCGAAAAATCTTAAGTTTCCCCGTTAGTCCGCTTCCTCGCTTCGTCACCGTTGGTCCGACACGTGGCTTCTTCTGTGTTGGTGGAGGTGTGAGTTGTTTTTAGCCTTCGCACTTTTTAACACAAAATCCAACATTTCTAAATTTTCCCCGATAGTCCGCTCCCCCGCTTGAGATTTTGGGTAGGACACGTGGCGTCCCTGGGCACCGGCGGAGGCACGTGGTGGTTTTTGAACCTTTTTTCCCTTTTAAACAAAAAGAGTTAAAATCCAAATTACCTCCGATGACCCGCCTTCACGTGTTGGCTTAAAAATGTGCCACGTGTCCCTTGCGGCTTGGGAAAATTTTCTTCCTTGGGCCCGCCTTTAGGAAAATTTTCTTTTTAGGGTCTCATTGGCCCGCCTTTAGGGGAAATTTTTCTTCCCCAGGCCCGCCTTTGGGAAAATTTTCCTCCCTAGGTATGCTAGCTTGTAACTTAAGAAATATGAGGAGTTAGAGGACTTCTTTATATATTTGGAAAGGGGAAGAAATTTCCTATCTAATGGAATGTTTTCAGGAAACCTTAAGTGTGTTAAATATGTGAAAAATCAGGTTGAAGTTTTAAGATGAGCCTGAGAGTGGGTAAATGGGAAATTACCCCTTATTAACTTAAATGTTTAATTCTAAAGCATGGGTTGACCTTTTTAGGGGTCACGTTAGGGGATAAGAGAATGTTTTCTATCCCATGTAAATAGGAACTTTGGTTACTATTTTTAGACCTCATGAAATTAAAAAAAAACCTTGGGCATTTAATTTCTTGGGCTCCTTTGACCCTCTAAAATTGATTAAGGAATATTTAAACATAGTGTTAATTTAATTATTTATTAAATTAACACCTAAGAGAAATTTAACTATGTTTTGCATTAAAGTATACTCATTAATTTTGTGATGTGGTTTTAATATTTGTTATAACGGGAAAATTTTATTTATTAATTATGATTGACTTTAAATATTTGCTGTGACAACTATTGCTTGAAGCCTGGTAGTGGTCACGCTTTTAAAAAAAAAAATATTCCATAATTTTTCTATCTAAACCTAGGTTGTGTTTGGGTCTCAAGTGGGAGTTTTAGCGGGTGTTACAACTCTCCTCTAATTGTCATTGGTAGATGAGTTTATACATCATCTTCCCATGATATTTTATTGTCATCCTTTGTTTTATCAATATTAGGACTAGTTTCATTGACTTTGTAAATGTACTTGACTTCCTTCGTTCCAGTGTCTCTCTCAACCATGGATGACTTGGTCTTATTCTTAGATTTTTACTTTCCTTTTAATTTCCTTATGTATTTCTTTATGAATATATTTAGCTTGTAGTTAAATCTATGGGATTCATGACACTTTCTAGAAAAATGTCCTTGCCCATGACAATTGAAGCATACAACCTGGTTCTTTCCTCTTGAGTCCTCTTCATCCTAAAATTGACTTAATGGTTCTTTTTGGAAGTACTTGGCTATGTGACCTTTATCTTTGCAATTGAAACACACTATATTTTTTTCATATTCAGTACCACAAGCTCTCCATGGGTGTTCTTTTTCTACCTTACTCATGCAGTCCCTAGCTCTATGTCCAAAAACAATGCATGAAAAGTGAATTCCATGAAACTTACCTAAGATTATCCTTGCATTTGGCTGCCTTATGGTATTCTTATGTTATTTTTCATCCTTCTTGATCTCAAAACATCCTTGACAAGATATATGACTTGACTCATTCCTCAATTCCCTTTTCCTTGCTTGTTCTAGTTTCCCTCTTAGGGTCATTAATTCTACATTTAGTCTCTCACATTCTTCACTCATGGCTTTTGAGTTGTTTGACATGGTTCATTCTCTAAATCATTTTTATTTTCTTCATTTTTGAAAACTATTTTTATTTTTCCACTAGGATGCCTTTTTATTTATTTATAAGTCATTAAGTTTTCAAGTGACTTGTTCCAACTCAACCTTCAAAGCCCTTAATTATTCTTCATGTTTAAGGAAAGAAATTTATTTTTCTCAGTAAAATATTTTAACACTTTCTCAAAAAATGATGCCATTTAATTCAGTTCTTGACCATGATTTCCTTCCAGGAGCTTGATTTCCTTGTTTAACTCAACAATCAAATATTGAGAAATTTCATAATTCTTATTCAAGACTTATTCAAGTGATGCACCCATGATTTTTGATCTAAATATCCCATCCAAGTTGTTAGACTTGATTCAAGAGGACTAGGATTTGATACCAATTATTGTAAATCGAACATTGAGGGGGAGGGTGAATAGGAGTCTATTCAATTCCTAACATTGATTTTAGTTCACTTAATTTGTAATATTAAAACCAAAACAACATCTAAAAGAAAGTAAAAGGAGAGGAAAATAAAATGGATACATGATTTAATGTGGGAAATGAAAACTAGGAGAAAAACCCGGTGAAATCATTAACTAGGCTTAGGATAAGAATGTCTGTATTTGTTACATTGATTTCAAATTTGAGCTACTACTTAATATGGAGCTGTAACTCCAAGATTCAACCAAGCTCACTCAAGTATTTGAAAATATTTAACCTATTTGGAAGATTCAACTCCCAAATTTAGTCTAGTAATAACTAACCTTTATTTAGCTTCAACTTACAGGGAATCAACAACTCCCCACATGCTAAGCTGTAACTTAGACTTTTTCAGAGTTTTGATCACACTTGGTTTGATGTCATCTATAATGATGGTGACTACTAAATTATTATTATAAAATATTAATACATTTTTATTATTTCCCTCGTGGCATCCCCAAACTTTCCTGACGGTTCCCCTGCAAACTATCATGGTTTGCAGTATTTATATATGCTAATATTGAATATCAAATCAAGGAATTGAATCGTTTCTATTTTATCTTCTACCTTCATTAGTATTAGAGAGGATAAATTCTCTATGCAATATCCATTTTAATCATGGTGGTCAAACAAGTTTAAATGTGATTTGAATTTTGTAGTGTCTATCGCGCCCAACACCGAAGAGATATGGCGATTGGGAGACAAGAGGGAGCCTATGACCTATTTTGTCTTTGCATGGAGATTGATAGACTAGATGTGCCATTTTTGGTTTCTTCTTCCATTTTCCTATTATTCCAACACCTAGAGAAGGATCAAATGATCTTCTTGTTCATGCGTGTATTCTGTTTTAAGCTCAATGTGTTACATTTCATGCCAACATCAACATATCGACTATGTATTTGAAATAGTTGACAATGTATTGTTTGCATATGATTTTTTGCGATTGGCTATACATTGAAGGAAAGTTGATACTATGATTTTATTGGAATGTGGAAAATATATATGGCATTTTTCCATGAACTTGTGGTTTTGAGTGTCATTTATTCACAACAGAGATGTGGAGTTGATAGAAAAAATTGACTACTCATCGATAATGGAACTGTTGGGCTATTCACTTATACTTATGATACTTCGAGCCTTAAATGTGAGGGATGATGCTGCTCGAGTTATGGTGGTAGATCCATTGATAGCATTTATCACCACTCACATCTTATACCTTAATTTTTATGAGCTTGATTATGGTTTCACTTCCCACCGGGCAAGATACAAGGTATGTACGGTGGTCATTGGGGAGAAATGGCAATGCTTGCTTGATATTTATGATTTTACCACAATATGGGGATAAATTGATGCTCCTATTGCATGACATGATAATACCATTCATAGTGACGCTCCACCAAAAAAAAGGTTCGTCCCATTGTTGCTAGAACTAGTCGTTTGAGTGGACAACTTGTAACAATGAGTGTAAAAAGGATCAGAAGATGTAGAAGTTTTTTGAATCAAATGAGCCTCAAAGCCATATCTACTAATTAAGTATCATGTTACTAGAGGATGGGGGTACACGGAAGTCGAGCACACAATTGGCGTTCTCTCATGAGTTGGCTCTGACGGGGTTGCACCATTGCTTTGGTGACAATTTTGTTTTTGTTTGTGTTTGTATTTTGTTGTTCGTGATGTTGTTTTGGTGTGTGTTGTTCAATAAAGATGCAAAGAAATTTCTATTTTGGTACCTCTTGAATGAAGGAAATTGTGAGGAGGAAAAACACTAAAGTAGTGCTTGGTTCTTGTGTAAAGGGTTTGTGGAAATATGAGAAACCACAAAGTGTACAATTGAGGCATCAGGTCACCTCTAGGTTCATGGTGAACTGCAGTCGAAAAACCATATGGGTTCATGGTAATCTAGGGAAACTGAAACCACCGAGGTGTTCTCAAGGATGGATGTTCTTAGGTCACTTCTAGGTTTGTGGTAATCTGTGGGAAAAACCAAGGTGTCACCAAGACCAAGAATCCAGAAATATGGCATGCCACCTCAAAGGTGAGTAGGCTACATAGAGAGTGTAATAAAAAATTTACCATGTTTAGAATAAGGGGGTCCACTATCTGGAAATGTAATGTTTTTAGAAACAATGTATTAAGGGGGGAATGTTAGAAAATATTAATACATTTTTATTCTTTCCCTCGTGACATCCCTAAAATTTCTTGACGGTTCCCCTACAAACTGTTGTGGTCTGTTGTATTTATATATGATAATATTGGATATCAAATTAAGGCATTGAATCATTTTTGTTTTATCTTCTTCCTTCAATTACCTCACCTGTTATTATCTATTCTATCCCCAAATAACCTCTCTTCTTCTCATCAAATCAATACACTCTTTGTCATACAAGGCTCACAATCATTAGTACTTTCATATCATTTTATTATTCATTGAATTACTCATTCCCGTGTAATAGTTCACTCATGAAGAAACTTCTTGTTCATCTCATAAATTTCATGAAGTTAAGGCTACTCTTTAGTTCCCATTTCAAAGAAATTTTCTACCCCTAATATTGAGTCATTTGTACTTGATTCCTCATTCACACCGCACTGTTTTTCATACTTTTAACCTTTCTTATATGATATCGAACTTCAAGTATGTGTTGTCCATGTTCAATTATGTATGCTCCAATTTAACTTTTTGTCAACTAAATTAAGATCGTATCACAAGTTCATATATCAATTGCATTATTCTATTTATAATTCATCCAATCATACTCTTATCTTTCTTTATTTCACATTTTATTTCTCATTTATGTTAGGTTTATTTCATGTATGCTGATGTATAATCAACTATCTCTACAAAATCTTCAACTCGGAACTACTACAACCTTTTGGCTTCAACCTCAAAAAGAACACCACAAGATGGTATTTTTGTAGAAAATTTGGACTTAGTCTATTGTCTTTTCAATTTCATCTATATGTAATTTACATATCACATAATAAACCAACTCATACAACCGAGAGATAAAGAAGTGTTCAAGGTAAATCCCTTGTTATGTCATGATATCTCCTTGTTATGTTTCAGTTGTCCCATTGTCTTTTGTAGAGTCTTAAGATTACCTAAAGTATAATGATGAAAAGAGGTCTTTTGGACTTCCTTGCACTTTGCCACACCTACCATAATTGTAATGAATCTACTGACCTCTGTAGACCAAAAATTTGTAAATCAAGCCCTTAAATTCATATATTTATGAGTGAAAGACTTAAGATTACTTCAAGTGGCATTTTTATGTCCATAGTTATACCAAGTTCTGAGATGCTTCATATTCTTCATGAACTCTACATAACTCACACCCCGACCTCTAAATTTCATTTGACCACTCATGAATGCATTTGAAGCAAGAAAATAGTCATCTCAAGTTTATAATAAGATACAAAACACACTTAGAAAATATCATTGAGTCTTGAACTTCATGAATACTAGGCTTACACAGGTTTTTACCAGTATTAGGAGGATAGATATCTTTACAAAAAGATAGAGCTATAAACATTCAACATACATACCATTCATAGTCAAAAACATACAACTCACCCTGAACTTATCAGAATAGGAGGAGATGAATTTCAATATGTTTCACACCTTGATAACATTGATGAACAAGTACTTCATCATGTACAAATATCAAAAGTAGAGAACATCAATACACTTCTTCATGAACATCCTTAGATACATAGCCTTCACTGTTTTTGTCAATTTTGTAACACTGAGGGTTTTTTGTGCTCTTTCATGTACAAAATCAGTCTTTCCAATCTTTAGATATGTCTTAAAGTGTGGAGAAACACATATTCACAACTCCCACACGGGTAGATAACCTAATTTATTTAAAGTAATCTCAATCTTTCTTGATCTTTCAACACTCTACATGATGATGGTTTCAAACTTAAAACCTTGAATCCCTTATATTTCACATTTACAACAATAAATCCACATGTCCACCTAAAGTGATTAATTCATTATATGTTTTATTCATTTATTTGTATTGTACAATGAAAAAGGTCAAGAGTTTTATGGGTATGGGATCATTCTAGCATGATTTTCACACACCAAGTAACATAGTCTTTAAGTTGACCCAAATGACACATGGAAAACAATGTCGTTAGCATTTGAAGGTTCCTTTTAACTAGCCAATGTAGAGGAATTTCAAGAATATCTAGATCACCACCTTTGAATGACTTTAATGCAGTGTTTCCGGTGAGAAAGCTTATAAATATAAAACATAAAAAAATCATTTTGACAAGATCATACAAAGTAGTTTAAAAGAAACATAAATTACACTTTCCCACTTCTTACCCAAGGTAACTTAGAGCATCAACACATTTTTTGGGACCTATGCAATAAGTTCACCTTCATCTCTTAACTTGATATCATGTTCATTCACATAAACTATCTTCGAGCATCATTTCATATTTTATTTGAATGTCATTTTGGAGGTAGGAGAGAGTTTAAATAAATTCACACTAACCATGCATTGATATTGCTCAAGGATCATCATATCACCTAATATTAATTTTCATACATTCACATCAGTAGGAGATACATTTTGACACCTTCAAATTTGTATTGTATACCTCACATTATTTAAAAACAAGATATACATGTATGGAACAATCACTGATGAGAAACATAAATTCTGTAATTTTCACCTGGAGAGATAATTTTATACTTTTTTGGAGTTTTCCAACTTTCCCAAGTCATTTGGAGTCAAAACAGTTCATTTTGTGCCTATCGCTTCAAGGAGGATTGAGGAGAGAAAAACCTTGTTAGAAAAATGATCATAACTTCTTTGTTTCTTGTCCAAATTACCTCAATTTTTTTGTGAAAGTTCATGCTTGGATTTTTATTCAATAATTATTTCTATGATTTATCCAAAGGAACATCAACAATGTTTTTGTATTCTAAGAAGGAAGGGTTCTCAAATTGCATTCCCCAATAAACCGGTTTTAGTAAAACTTGCATAATTTCCACAATCCTCTTCAAATATGATGAAAATTGACATGAAGAACTAAAAAAAAACCCTCTACACAATCCATATTTTTTTTATCCATAAATTTTCCTTTCCATCTCATACCTATCTCATTTACCTCACCATTCACTACTAGTCCTCAAATGCAATTTTGGTGACCATTTGAAAATTTCATCTAGGAGCTAAAATAAGTATTATGAATGCTCATAAATGCCTTAAAAAGTGTTCTAGGATCCTCCCATGTTTACCTGGTATTTTCATGACCTTTATTGAGCTCTTACACTGCATTAGGCTCTATAACTAGGCCTAAATGAGTCAATTACAACTGTGACTCCCAACATTTGACCTGTTACTCACCCAAAAATATCTGCACATGTTGGAACGAGAATTTATGACATGTAGATCATATGATCTAAGCATACCAACCTTTTCCATATCTTCGGTGGGCATCAACCTCACTATCCAAACCTGTAGCACTCGAGACCATTGCATACCACTAAAAGACACCTATATGCATGGAATTTCACTCTTCATTTACCATCGTCTTGCTACTTGACATCAATGGAAAATCCAATACATCATGGTTCTACATATTATATCTGAAGAAATCATAGGCACTAACATCATCATCATTCGTTGTTATGACAATAATGAAAGAGAATCTGTAGGTACTATATCATTGTGAGAAAGGTTGGAAATTAAACTCTAGACATGTTTTTCCATGTTGTGGATGTAGAAACATACTATAATATCCTCCTTGTCTACCTATGGATTTATTCCATGCAATCCATCCTTTCTACATACCATCGGTGCATCACATTCCCATATGAGAGATAATTATTTTTGTTACATGTGTAAATGTTATTTACATTTTAAGTATTGCAAACTCTTAGAAGGAAGACATACACATGTAAACTATTGTCCTTGTGTGGATAAATCCTAAGCTCCCCACCTTATCCTATTCATATATGAAACCCACATAAACCCTGAGGTTCTTAGCCATCTAATTCCTCTACCCCACCTATGTTGAAAATTATAGAAAAAGGTCTTGGAGAGTATGAACTCCAAAATTCTCTTTATATTGAAACATACCATTATGACCACATATTTATGATCAATCTAACATGGCTCATATCAATTTTCATCCTATCTATAATCTTGGTAAGTCTTCATGGGAAAGGTTTGGATATCTACACAAAGAGCACATTCCAAATTATTTAGGATCTTGTCTTTATGATGATGGATTTAATTCTTTCGTGAGTCATAAGAATATAATAAAAAACATATAATCATGAAAAATATGCAGTGGAAAGGTAAAGGACTTGGGAAAAATGAACAAGGATGTCTTGATCTGGTACCTTGCACAGAAAATATTTATCGATATGGTCTTGGTTTCCATATATTTGAAAATTCACCAATACTACTTGATGTCTCGACTAGTGGTGAGGACATTAACTTGTGATGACTAGAAAATTTCCACACATAGTGCCTTTAATAATATTGTCTAAACAAACCTTTTTCTTGAAAACCTCTCCATCAATAACATTGAATTCCAACTTTTGTATCCTACACTAATCAGTCAGGATCAACTAAATAATGTCTCCATGGATCTCTTTCAAAATGATGAGGCCATTGGATGACAATGGTGATACCAATATAAGTGTGTTTTCGACAAGAGGGAAGAATGATGATGAAATTTGATGAAAACTTGGGGTTGGTAGGAAACATTCCTTTGGAAGGAAGAGATGAATTCTTGAAAGAGAAAATATTAGAGAGAATGATTGGAAAGTGATTAAGTAGTGGAAGATCTATAAGGTTTATTTGAACAATAGAGGGAAGGGAGGAAACAACATAAAGTTCAAAGGAAGTAACCCAAGGAAACGAAATATAGGAACTCTGCTTTAAAAATATGAAGAACCATAGAAGAAACTAGAAATAAACTATCTAAGTATAACCAAGATTTTGATGTAACAAGGATAAATCTAGGTGATAACTAACCAAAGTCAAGGGAAGAGTCTTATAAGAAAGAGGGGATATTTATTCCTACGGGACTTGTGTTGCCATATTTTTCTTGAATGCAAATCACAATTTTTGTTGTCACGATGAAATTCATAAAAAACAAAGAAATATACTATTAAGATTTTGAAAGTATTTTTTTTTTTTAGAGTTCGTTTAAGTGTGGGATATAAACTATCCAAAGCTCCCCTAATTGGTTTTATCAACTAAAAATGGATTGTGCAAAAGTGTAATTGGGTAGGATCAAAGGGAGGTGTGGAAGAAAATAACACAAGAATCATATGGATCATATTTTGGAAAGTGCATGAGGTTCAATATCACACAAGAATGAGATAAATATTTCGGGAGGTGCACTGAGGTTCTAAATGATTCAATTTATGATTATGTAAGAATGATTCATAAAAAAACTAGAGGCTCAATTAATTTCCTAGGGTTCAAAAAATTAAGGTGGTATATAAGGAAAACACTATGAACATGTGTCATAAGGATGAATGCATTATTAAATTCCTATAAAATTATAGTTAAGGTATACCTTGAAATTATGCCCAAAGCTAGTAGCAATGACCATATCTCTAATAGATCAGGTACAAGTATCATGTAATAAATAAAGCTAGATATGTTGAAATACATGCAACTGCTTTTGCTAAACTTCACATGTGTTTGTAAGGATGTCCGCTCAACCAAATAATGATAAATACACCCCCAAAAGTGGTAAATAACCCATTAGTTGTTGACAAGTCATCCTATGCAAACACATGTGATGGATAGGCTATTCCATATGAAATAATGACAATGAATTAGATTTTTGAGTAATTAAGGTAGAATATGTTAGGAATATTGATAGTGTAAACATTATTTGTAACTAATATTTGTGTGTGTGATTTGTTTATTATTAGATTACAAATTGTTGAGAAACAACTCATAATTATAATAAACATTATATGGTTTGTAAGTAAAGTTATTAAAACAACTTCACGTATATAACAAGCTGTTATATGAAGTTTCCTATTTTAAAGTTAAAACTCTCTCTATATATTTTCATTGTATCCCGGATGAATTGATTGGATATATTATTATTTCTAGTGTTAATCTTGTTTAAGATCTTGCATTTTATATTAGTGGTATCAAAGCTAGCATAGCTTTAGCAAAATGGTGGATCCATGAGAGTTATTCTCTAAACTTTTATTTACAAATATTTTAGTTTTATTTTGATAAGTTTGAAGTAGGTGTTTTCTGAGATCAATATGAGCGAAGCCTTTTAGATATTGGTGTAGGATTTGTGTATTAAATTTTCCTGAAGCGCCATATTGATATAAGAGTCTTCATATAAATTCTGTAAGTAGTACCAACGAATGGTAGGATATTATTAGTTTGTTGTAATCAGATCCACTTTTTTCTCAGATCAATTGTTAATGTTGTTGTGTCATTGAACTACTACACACAGTTGGAGACATGATTCAACATTGGAGAAAGGATTATATTTTCTTGATATTCATATGAATTTTCATGTTTCCTTTGGCATGAAACTCTGTTGATCAACGTATTGTTTTCATCTAATTTGTTCCTGCATTGAAGAGAAAGGGATTATTGGTTTCCCAGGTTTCTCTATTATCATGATAAGATTAGTCTCTATATACGTATCTATTATGTGAATTCATCATATCGGTGGCAAATTTTAGGAGTATTTTTTAAATATCCATTGCATGATTGGTGAGCGTGCCACGTTATGTTTTGAAATAAGCCATAATATTATTTTTGACTTGTTTTATGATTCACTGCATGCCCTTCATAATTTCTTTGGAGAAAAAGGGTCAAGTTTCATTGGTCAAAACAATTTGTCAAGGTAGCCTTTGTATTCCCACAGGTCATGGAGAAATTCAGTCTCATCGAGAAATTCGATGGTCATGATTTTCATACTTGGCAGATTCAAATGCAGTTGCACCTGATAGAGAAGGATCTATGGGATGTAATAAAGCTTAATAAACCTACATATGCAAATGAATTGGAAAAATGGAATATCAAAGATAAAAAAGCCTTGGGTACTATTGGACTAGGCTTGTCAAAAGCATACCTACATCATATGGATTTCATGAAGACTGCAAAAGAGATTTGGGAGTCATTAAACAAACTTTTCGGATCTGAAGCAGAAAGTGTGAAGATGACATTGAAGCAGAAATTGTATGGGTTGAAGATGGAAGAAGGAGCAAAAATAACAGAGCACATAAGTAAGTTTCACTCCTTATTAAATCAGTTAGTTGGAATTAATGAAAAAGTAAAAGATGATGATGCAAAAGCAATTCTATTAAATAGCTTGCCTAAAAATTTTCAAGCACAGTTTTCACTTTAAGCAAGCTTAACATTGGTTTAGAAGGAGTAGTTTCTACTCTTCTAGATCATAATGAACCTTTAGAACTAGAAGAGGAGGTTTTATATGTACACAATAAGGCTAGTACATCATCAAATAAGGGAAAGTACAAATCAAAGCATGTTCCTCCAAAACTCAAATGTTTTTATTGTAAAGAACCTGGACATGTAATTCTAAATTGTAAAAAGAGGGAAAAATATCTACTTGATGACAAAATAGATCAAAAATCCCTTTTGGTTGAAGAAGAAACTGATTGGGATGAATATTATAAAGATGAAGAACTTTCTTGTCCTAGTGATGAGAAATTCTTATGGTAAATAGTTCACCAACTGGAGGTCGGAGGAAATAGAGGATGGAGGGTGAACATCACCTCTTGTCGATCACCAATGATGGGGTCACGTTTTACTATGATGGCATCTAATTTAGTTGTTTGCTTTGAGTGGCATGTGTAGAAATAAAACATGGTTTTCATTCCCTTATAAAGATTGAAATGAGGAGGATGTGAATTTTAGATGCGAGAAACGATTGTATAAGAGGGAATATGAATTGGAGTGATCCTTTGACTAAAGATATCCTTCGACTGTCGTACTTCTAACATCGATTGGCTAGTGAAATCTAGCATTCACTGGAAGTGAAAGTGGGAAATTTTGAGTTCAATCATGTAGGTGAATCAATGGAAGTGTGATCATCTGGTATGGAGTTCACTATGGTGAAGTGGATTGGTCATGTGCAACAATATCCAAGACAACAGTATGCAGACCTAAAAGTATGCAGAGACATACAATTCTGTTTCTAGTTCTTTAGATGTATTTTCTTCCCATGTAAACATTAAGGGGGTGATATCAATATATAATTTTCACACTAAGAGGGTGAATGTTAGGAATATTGATAGTGTAAAAATTATTTGTAATTAATATTTGTGTGTGTGAAATTGTTTATTATTATATTATGAGTTGTTGAGAAACAAATCATAATTATGATAAATGGAATACAACTTAATATTACGAATAATACAAAGGATTAGATCAAGTGAACCAAAAAGATTGAAAACAAGGGGGATAGATAACTCATGAGATATAAATTTCTAAGACTCCATCCTTTAGGATATAGATACATAACTATTTCTCCTCCATCACACGTAATAAACCCATATAGTAATTTTGTAACCTAGTCATTTTAATAAAATGATATTGTGTTAATGGATACTCTGTGTATGTGTTATTATTTGTGTGGTCAATAATTTATTCATTGGAGTTCCCCAATTTAGACTATGTCATAAAGGAAATAGATTTACTACAAATATTTAATTTGGAACCATTGTTAACAAGTATTCTTAATCTTTAGAATTTTTCTTGTTATAACTCAAACTTAAAAGAGTAATTGTTAGTCAATAAAAAAATTTAAAATCACTTCATTATTTTTGAAATTAATTATGCCGAAATGTGTACCCTAGTTGGATGCCCCCTTATGATTATCTCGTTTGGGAGAAAGGATATGTCAAAATGGGCGGATGTGATCATTGCTCCCATTTGTGTTGAAATCCAACGGTCCCTCCTACAAAAAATTTTCAACTTGTCACTTCCATGCATAGTAATAAAAACACTTTATTTTATATGTCGATGCATTAACCAGGCTAGAACCCAAGTTAACATTGAATATTTCTGCAGTGATCAGATAGTTGCAGCAAGTGCATGCTTTGGACTCTCTAATTAAATAAACAAAATGTCCCAGAGAACTATGTTAAATGGAGCTCTCACTAATAGTTGTCCTCAAATCAGTGTCATTATGGGTTGAATCCACCTTGCACAAGGAGACAAATTTGCACCTAATATCTCCTCATTTTACTATGTACAAATTGATTGGTCTAGATCGTATGTCGTATTAAAATGGGTTCATTTTTCTCTGAGAGGAAAATATTTCCTACCGCCGATTTATTTTTGTATGCAAAAACATAAGAAGAAGATCGGGGATTGGGAGGAGTTTCATTTAGGAGAAATAATTGAAGTGTCCTTTCTTGTTATCCCACTTATGTCTCTGCAAGATTTGTCTCCTTCACTCTTCCTCTGCATGAAACCCTTTGTTTATCCATTCTCAGCTCAATGTTTAATTTAATGGATTATGTGTTCCCCCCTTTTATATTTATTTTTTATATTATTATTATTATTAATCTACTTTTGTATATTTTGTTATATATGATATATATAATATATATTGTATATTATATACATGATATAATATATTTAATTTATTATGTTGTGTAATATTTTTGGATTAACGGTGAAAAAGGGTTAAGGGGATCCTTCCCCATACAACAGGAGGAGAAAAATATAGTACATTGAGGAGAAAGACAAACCAACATCTACCAGCAACACCAAAGATCAAAACAACAACAAAAACAAACAAATAACAATACAATAAAACCAACAATAATCTCAAAGCAAAGTCCCTTCCATTTGGATCTTAGCTACATGTTAAGGGGGAGATTGTGCCTTTCTTTTTCCGAGTGACAAATTTCCAACCCTCTTCCATATTAGGATTTACATTTTCATTATTATGGATTGGAATCAAAACTTCAATGTTTTCCCCATAGTCTTGGGAATCAGATGGATGAGCCTGAACATCCTTACATGCTTGTTGCACTTCCATCACTTTTGGATGAGCCAATTTCTCAGAAATAGAATCAGAATCACAAACCAATGGATCATTCACTAATGGTGATTAGAATTAGAGTTCTTCCACCAAGAGCTTCCTCTTTTAGCATATATTATGTTGTGTAGTATATATAATATATAATATATTATATATTTTATATGGTATAAATTATATATCACATATTATATTTGTATGTCTTACTGCTATATTATATTATATATATAGGATCCACTTACCTTAAATAAATAAACTTAAAAATATAAAATGCATTAATTTAATTAGAAAGAAACAAACTTCCAAAATTCCATTTTGTAATAAACCTCTGAGACTCCATTGTGAGAGGCAAGATGCCTCTATAGATGTTGTCGAAGCCTCCATGTCCAAGCTTTTTGTCTTCACTGAAGTTTTTAGTAGCCGCTTTGAGGTCAACATAGGAAAAATTGTGAGGGCCTTGAGAAAACCATTCGTCCAACTCCATATCATTCTTCTCATTTACGTCATTGTTGCCCCTACTTTTTCTGAAATACCAACTCTAGCAAACACATACAAAACTACAGAGGTACAAAAATTTAGGGAATATCACTACTCTTGAAGTGAGTATTATAGAATTATTGTTCCTTCTCTTTGTCAATCTTTCAATATACGGGTTGTATTCGATGCCATTGTCATTTGTAGGGGGTGATGTAGAGAAAATATCCCATGAATATTTAGAAATCGAATGATGGGAAATGAAGGAGGGTGTGCATTGACAATCCAACGATGGATGATGTGGTAGAGGAGGATTGTGGATCTCAAAATAGGGACCAATGAGAGGAAAACACATGGATTGTGCTTGTGTATGGGAAAAATCAGCCGTAGATGTGAGGGACTATTAGTAGTTGTTGATTCAACAACGAAGGATGCAAATGCGAGGGAAACCCCTAAAAATATCATTTTTGCAAGGTTGTTCCTTGAAATGATAAGGATGCATGTAATCACTACCTTTCAATGTTACACCCACTACACATCTTCCTATCTATGTTGTGTGTCATTAGATTGCACTTGATTTCCCATTAAATTTACGTATGTTATGACTAACAAATATATGCAACAACTAGAATTGTAAAATATTTTTTGTTTCTTCAGTATTGTTTGTCCAAACATTACATTTTCATATATCTCCACAAGCATTTGCATCCATGTCTTACACAAAACACCTTTTCTACTTCTAATACTTAACAAAATCATGTGGTTGTTGTAGTGTGGAGTTCTGGATTGCTTCCCCATTTCGATTTCCCCACCCTTGCACTCATCCACCCTCAAACCCCTTCTTCTTAACCCCTCTTTCTCTCCCATTGTTCTCTCCCTCCTCTTTTGCTTCTTCACAAGATACCTTTCGACATTTCCATCGTACATTTCACATATGATTGCTAGTTTGTATTCTCAAAATATTATATTTTAGATAGATCTAATACAAAAACAAATTGAAATGGTTGAATATCACTTGTTACTATTCTCTTATCTAACTCAAGGTTTGATATCTTAGTTTGAGTAATTTTCATTTTCGGTCCATGATATTCTAATATTTTATGATGCATATAGTCTAAGATAGGAGGTTTCTCGAACGATTAAGAGTTTTATTTTGGGTGTTCCCACCTTAAATATGAGGTATAATAGGAGGGAGTATTATATTATTATCCCTAAATATTTTTAACATGATATGGTTTGCCTCTATAATAAATTTTTTAAAGATAATTAGGAAGGATAACTTAATGAAACTTTAATATATTTTTTAATGCATTATTTTTTTAATAATTTTCTATTGAAAGTGTATGTATTTTTATATATAAAAAGAAGGTCGTGATAAAAAATAATATATGAAGAATAAAATTATACCATATAAATTTTTAAATTTGATAGTCCAACATATGAAAATAACATCATAAATATCTATTAAAAATAAATGTCTATCCATTACAAAAGATATATTACACACAAATTTAATAATAAATTGTAAAACCAATTCCTATAGTTTGAATTATATGGTTCTCTAAATAAAACCCTAAAGGATATCACAACAATTTTTGCAATTGTGCAAAAATGGGCAACTCGAAACTTCGTTATGATGGATGGGATTGGCGAATTGAACCTAAGCTAGGGGAGATTTTTTCAGTTTAATATTTGTTATGTTGAATTAATTAATGACTACATATAATTTGTAACTATGTGTGCTATTACAAAACGTAACAAATCACATAGTTTGTAATTTCATGTTTGTCTTCAACAAAAGAACACAAGGGCCTCGAAGGACAGATGTGTTATCTTGATTGAAAACAGAAAATACATAATAGATAAAGTGTCATGTTTTGGAAAAACAACCAAGGTTGTAGATTGCAACAATCAAAGTTCATTACTAAGGTTACATGTATTTTAAATTTATTTCCTTCATGATTAAATACATTTAATTATGTTATTGAGTTGTTTAATTCATTATACAATCCATATACAAATCTGAAATGCAAAAGGAAGTACACAACTCAGTTTCAGAATTCAATGTTTTATTCATAAGGAATTTCAAATGTTTCCCACACAAGCCGTGGGATGTGACTCAAGTAAACATCATAACTACTGAAATAGAAGGTGCATGTGCATGAAAATAAAAGCAAAAGAATATGAAGGAATCCATCATTGCCTTATTTTTTGTCCTGTTGCTCCATCTTTACTCCAATTTTTGCTCCATCTTCATCCTTACTATTCAACATTGCACCTGCACGAAAGACAAACCGTAGTGCCCACTTCCCTTCGACACTTATTATATTTTGATCTCGATTACTGTTGGTTATATACATGGATATTATTGTATCATTTTGGCTTAGCATGATGATTAGACGATAGAGATACTTTGACTATTGATGGATTTCGATTCATAGTATGATTTGTGTGGATTTCTTAGAGAGACATTTTATATTGATGATGATGTGTTGTTGACATATTTATATATTTATGACATTTGACATTTTTGTCATATTGAGTAGGATTTAGCAGTTGAACTAATCTTGTGATCTTATTGGTATTGATGAAATATAGAATTGAGATGTTGTTGGAATTTTAAAATAGTAACATTATTTTCCTAGATGATGATTTAATTTATGTATGGATGATTTTTGAATTATATGCATATATTTTATCTTGGATGTTTTGATGCAGCCACGAGGCCAAAGGAGGTATTGTGTGTTTTGCAGGTGATTATATCACAACAATCAAAGGGGATTGGAGACCAACCACGGAAAATACTTGAGTGGATACGAAAATGGTCACCATGACAACTTGTGTTATGTTGTGTGTGTTTTATTTGTTGTTAGGGGTCCCCATGGGGATGACCTCCAATTATGACCAAGGGTTTGTGTGTTGTTCTCTTCTTTTTCTTTATTTAATTTTAGAGTATGTGATTTTATGGTGATGTATTTCCTTTATCATTAATTAATTTGTGTCTAGATTAGTAAATTAATCATGTTACTAAACTAATTATGGATGGGAAAAAAAGAATTCATTTATTAGATTAGATGGTTCTTTGGTTTATGTGTTTTAAGTTGAGTGTAAGTAACTTGAGTGTTGTACACTCTACCTCACCTTGGAAATTCGGATTTGGCCTTAAGGGCCAATTTTGGAGCTTTTGGGACAAGCTAAGCTTGTCCCACACCTCTTAATTTCTTATACCAACCCTACCTATGGGTTGGGGGGTCAAAAATAGACCCCATTATGTGTTTTGGAAGGTAAAAAGGTGAGTTTTAATTGCACTTTCTTACATGTGTTTATTTCTTTGTCCTAAAGGGTGTGGGTTGGAGTGGTGTGTGTAAGAGGTTTTTCATACCTCTCAACCACCCATTTATTATGCCTTGGGGTATGGGTTTGACTTGGGTGATGTGGGATGGAGAAGAAATGATGTGGCATCCTACATGGAGCCACATCATCTCCCTCTTCCTCTTTTCTATTTATTGAAAATTTTGGGAAGTATTTGGGGTTACTTGCTTGGCTTTGGATCTTGGATTTTGGGGAATTCTTGCTTGTTGGAGTTGAAGGGAGCTTGGAGTTGCTTGAGTTTGAAATATTTTGGGACTTTCTTGAAAATTGGAGCTTTACCATGGCAAGGTAGGGTCTTGCACTCTTGTTTTTCTTCTTGTTTTCTTGTATGATATGTGTTGTATGGATGTGTGTTCTTGTTTGAAGTGTTGGGTAGTAAATTGACCTTAGGTTGTGTTGAGATGGTGAAATGGGGATGAAATATGTTGGGAGGCATAAGATCTTCTTTGTGTGTTTAGGAGGGAGTGGGTTTTGGATGCCCCACCTTGTTCTATTTTGTTATTTTGTGCATTGTGGGAGCCATAAGAGAGAGGGAGGCATAAGAG